>CAJQUW010008120.1:0-600000 GCA_907163375.1 Prostheceraeus crozeri
AAATAGAAAACTTCGATTTTCTCTGGTTGTCATCAGATGCATCGCCAACGAAATCTTCAGTAACGATGATCAATTTGTGGATTTTGGAAGGAGCTTTTGTTTGTTCGTCCTCATATAAGTTGAGTTGGTGGGAATATAATCGATATCTGTACATAAATCATCAGTCCAATTGGGCACAGCTTTCAATAGTTGCAAAATGAGAAGCTGCAAATTGGCAGCAGCTCAGAGGAGTAGTGTATAAGATTCTCCCTAACCTGCGTGATTTGTTTGAAGCTCAAACTTGCGGAGGTTTTCAATTCAGAACTGCAGCATTGATCACCGATAAATGGGTGGCGTATTCTTTCACAGTCCAAATTGGTTCTGATTTATGGAAACCAGGAGTCAAAATTTTTAAGACGGAAAAGAACGATGACAATGATGGACAGGCATCTCATCTTTGCAAATGTCTCCAGGGTTAGCAAAATACATCCACTATTTCTGTTTCATGTTGAAGCACTTTGGCACTCATCAAATTCAGTGTACTAAGAAAGAAGTAGTGATATCGCAAAGTGATCACAGAATCGTGACTGCATTGACTGAAACGTCATATTCTCACTTAGTCATGAAAATGTGAGTGTTTTGGTATATTTAGTACCCTTGTGATGCAAGCAGCAAGAATATGTAACTTTTATTCACATCATCTAAAAAGTTCTTTTTCAAACTTTCTTTAAAACTGTTCTAATGACAACTTCAATGAATGGGCGAACAAGAACAGCTGCAGGTGTGAGAATAAAGACGTCATCGCTAAAATGCTTGTGCGTCATCGTGCAGCTGCAGATTCGACTCAATCAGTCGTTTGTATTTTCGTTGAGCTTACATGATTAAAAAGATTAAAAAAAACAATTGAGATGATGTGAATAAAAGTTACATATTCTTGCTGCTTGCATCACAAGAATTCTAAATATACCAAAACACTCACATATTTATGACTAAGTGAGAATATAACGTTTCAGTCAGTGCAGCCACGATTCTGTGATAACTGTACGATATCACTACTTCTTTCTTAGTACATCGGATTTGATGAGCAACATATCAAAAGAAACCTCAGAAAATGCTCGTCCTCCTCGTGCCTAATTTACTAGCATACTCACATGTTTTCTTATTGAAAAATTAAGAATTGTAAATTTAGTGATTTTTATATTTTGACCACTGTCCGGCAACACATCAACGGATATAACCATCATTGTTTATTTAAAAGCTGAGAATGCAAGCTTTCGAATGATGTATGTCGCGTTGCCGTTCGACACGACTGAAGGGAATGAGAATAGATTGAATTTTCACATAATTTAGGTAGTCCGCTCTTGGTCATCTCTTGGTATGAGGAGAAACACTTGCTTAATTGCATTATACAGTTTTCAACCCTGATTGATTCTGACAACATTGTGTTGCTGTGTTAATTGCTATTTCCTTCCTGAAGAACATGCATGCTAGTTGCAACACTGGTTTATGTAATCCGATAGTTTCAACCTATTTTCCCTTGCATAAATTTTGTGCGAACGCGTTCTCTGCCAACATGCAGTGCAGGAGTAAAGTAGTATACTTCCATTACTAAGTCCATGGCGGTCATTGTAAGCAGTAGAAAGTGATTTTGATATCACAAGCATTTTAGCATTTCTCACTTGAATTCAGCATACATTGCTCATATTTCACACCAATGGGAAGATGATATGCAATGATGAGAAAGAAAAATACGGCACTCCTTTTAGTAACGGCTTGTTATAAAATCGAATAGCTAAAGGTATTTACACGACAAATGTTTCGGGGCGCAGTCGCTGCCTCAGTACACTTCCTTCTTAATGTACTGAGGCAGCGACTGCGCCGCGAAACATTTGTCGTGTAAATACCTTTAGCTATTCGATTTTATAACAAGCCGTTACTAAAAGGAGTGCCGTATTTTTCTTTCTCATCCTTATCATGAACACCGTCCTGTATACGGCTATCAACTATGGGAAGATGATATTTCGCAGTTTGACATCAAGTCGTCATTTTCTATTTCTCGTCGACCATGAGATGTTCCACTATCTTTCTTCTGCTCATTATTGCCATCCAGGATGCACGATTTCAGTCTTGTGTCCCGGCTTCTGATAAATTAATGCAACCTCCACCCGGTGACATGACCTTCTGTATTCGTCAGGCAACCCGAGAAGATGCGTTTTTGTTCAGAGTATTTAGCAATGGATCATGTGTCCTTTACAACTCATGCAAAGCTTCTAGCTCCATCGGAAGGACATTACCATTGTTCAGACAGATTCCTAAAGGTGTTGAGCAATTGCTATTAAGAGCTCGAGCAGATCGTCATCATGATCCTTATGAAATGATCGTCAACAACAGATCAAACCTCACGCTAGAAGATTTGAATGATGTTCAAAGGAACACGAATAGTTATAAAAGCCCTCTGGTTGATATTGACCCTTCTCTGTTCAAGATCATCAAATTGGTGCTTTTGGATGGACAAGGTCTAGAGGCAGTTGTGCTGACCTTCAGAATGTCAGAGATGAGTCGCATGAAGGATGAGGATGCTTGGTTTACTGAATCTAATCTACTGACATCTCAACCATGGAACAAAGCGACAATGAAAACCTGCCGGAGCTTCACAATGAAAGGTTTTACCGGTGTACATGAAAACAGTCATTTTTTCATTTTCAATCTAAAGTCCAGACCATTTTCGGAGATCTGCGAACAATTCGGATTTCTGTATGTTGCAATTTTCGGAGGACAAGTTTGTCAATGGTTCCACTATAAAACCAGCTACATCTGGGTAAATAAAACAAATGGTGGGCATTTTCAATCAGAAGCTAAATATGCGTCCGAATTTCTGCTATATGGCATCACAAAAGAACTGTTGTATGTTCGCACATAGAAGACCATGCACATTTATGTTGTCTGAACTTTAGAATTTTGGTAACTAAAGCATTTGGATCCGCTTACTGCTACATCATAAACTCTCAGTTATATCATCATTTCGAATTATTGAGTGCCTTTTTCATTTATGAATGCTACCTTTGGGTCAACATTGGGTTTTAGTCACATGCTGCCCTATCAGTGCTAGAACAGCACAAAAATGGGAACTCTTCATTTTCATGGGCCGTCTTGTTTGCATGGTAACTAATCAGTTTCAGGGTAGGAGTTAGTTGTCGCTCCTGCAAACTCATCCTCACACACAGAGCTGTGTAGTGCTTCTTGAATCTATGTGTATCACCTTTATGTTCGTTTTTGTAATCAGGGGCATAGGAATGCATATTATAAGGAGTATAATAATTATGTTATAATACCAGGGTTAGTTCGAACAAAAGATAATAATGCAGCAATGTAATTCTTACCTGTGCAAATAGACCTTGAATTTTCTTCTCTTTCATGATCATAGAAATTATTTGCTAACTCTTCCGTAGTGCTTGTCTGAGCAATTTTCTATTCTTTTGATACTTCAGAAGTTGATTTAACTGACTCGGATTAAAAATCTAGTTTCAAAAATGATGTCTCATTTTTAAAATCTGCTCTTATGCTTCAGTTTTTCAAAGAAGCACTTCAGGAAATCATCGACACGCACATGCAAGCAGAAAAAATGCTATCAGGCATGTGATGGAGGCTTGAAAAGCTTGTATAAGATACTTGATAGTTATTTTACGTATACGCGAGTATATCTTACATGCCTAGGCCTGCAGGGACATGCAGATTCCAATCTCTATGATTTCAAACAATTACATTTAAGTCCGGAATAGTCTACATAGTTGTGCGGAGACAAAATACTCACCAATTTTCATCATAACATTCTTGTCTGAAATTCTGAGATAGTTATCATTGATTCGAAAAACGTTTTTCTGCAAGCTTGAGGTTGGATGTCTAGCAACTATCATCAGACTGCCTACTCTAATTTGGTAAAACAATGTCAATGGATAGTCACATGTCAAATCAATATCAGCTGTCTCATTCTTAGCATACCGCTAATACGGTATGTCATTCGAAATGGGTGATAGCTACAATGGGAGACTTTAATTGATTATCAAAATTTTAAATAAAGTTACCTTCATTTGACTGTATTTTCTTAAGAGTAAAAACATCACTGTATTCTTCAATTGCGATGTACAATACTTGATTGTTAGGTCCCTTGGTAGGCTTGTCTCCTTATTGGCTATTGGCAGGCCATTAACTACATAGATAAGCCTCACACAAAAATAATTTGAAGTAGGCGCAAGCTCCATGTAAGTTCGATTCGGGATTCCTCCGATTCGCAAATACACCCTTTTGAGAATGAAATCTTCTCATCCGAATGTTGAGATCGAGAGGTTCTGCATACATCGACTTCATATTGACATCTAGGCACTAGATCACAAATTTGAGCGTCGATGTTAACTTTGTGGTTATTCACGGATGGAAAATCTGCATCAATTGATAAGTGAATACTCAAAATATCAGAAATTGCGACAGGAAGTAACATCAGAATTATGCTACTAGGATAGTCAACTGAATTTTGCAACAAGCTGATGAATGAATACGCAAGATTCCAAAAATTCTTAAGTCTTTTGCTAAGTTCCTTCAGGAAGCTAACAGCTAGCACGAAGTTGTGCCGGGAACGAGGTCGCACTCAGTGGCGGGCGCGATTCCGAACCGTTCGACTCAGTGCACAATTAATTGAAAATCGCGCGATTCTAAATATGTTGAGATTTTCTCAGATTTAGTGATTAAAAGCTTGCAGTTAGTCTGGTTGACATTATGTCCTTTATTCTTTAGTTTCATTTATAAATTCGATAATTTCCATTGAAATTGATAGGCCTATTATCAGACACGAAGCCTATCTAGCCATTAAAATTATTCCTACCTATCATTTAATACGATTTTCTGTTTGTAATGCTTAAGAGTGCAGCATTACTGATCAGAACACTAAGAAAATCAATCGTAAACAAGGCACAATGAGTCTTGAGAATCTATTTATTAGAATCTACTGCATTCACTACGAACTGCTACTGTCCGATTGTGTATCTCACTTTATATCACATCACTCCAGAAATCTCTGTCTGGGCCCTTAACCCATTCCTTGTGTACTCGAGTTAACGCAGAGTTGCGACATGCGTCGACTAGTGCTTGGTGGACGCTTTTTGCTACCTAATATTTCCATTTCCCAATTTTGATTCTTTTGGTCTTTATCAACCGTAGTTTATCAGGCATTGGCCGCTTCTCCATCAATCTTGAAGTTATGTATCAATCAACTGAAACCAAAGTTTATGAAGCATTGACAAATGTTTGGCTGTATGAGAGTACAATTGTTACCTGGTTTAAGTTCATAGCGTGCATATTAAATATAAATCAGGCATTAATTCTTATCAATACCATTGCATGCTTTCAATGCGGAGACTTAAAATCAAAAGGACCTCCTTATACTTGACAGTATGCATGACCGCATTAATCGTGCACAAAACGATCATGCGTTTGATGCTATTGCATAGAATGATGCACTCCTGCGATGTGTGGGATTTTCCACAGGATTCACATAGAGATTTGCTGTGTGGGAATGAAAATGTAGCGTCACACGGCAACTCTGTATTATCCTAGCTATGCTTGATCTGAGGTTCGGCACCTGCACATAGGTGTTGCATGTAGGTGTCACACTTCCATTCAGTGCAATCATTTCAAAGATTGAACGAGATAAAAGGAAAATATCCAAATTTTTCCTCATCAAGCACATGTCATTGAGAAGTCACTTAGCAAAAGTACTTCGCGCTGTTCCTGTTCATTCTAGAATGGCGCGATTGATTACGTCGCACGATTAATCGAGCGGAATCAATTAACTGCGCCCTCCACTGGTCGCACCTTAACCTTTTACATAACATTGTATACCTAATGATTACTACAAAACTGCATGTCTGCCGTGTGATATTGTCATAAATAGCATATCGAAAACCCCATGGATATCTGATCGAGAAATTGGCTACAAATACATATTGGCAACATATCCTATTTTGCTGAATATTGACTGCAGATTAAAGTCGAAGAGATATTCTTCAATATGATTTGTATACAAGGCCTCTTCATACTGTGCTACTTCATCTGAGTTGTCATTTGAAACAGATGAAAGAAGTGCACATGAATGCAGACCTCTTGTCCGGAGAGATATTGGCGCATACAAAGTACTTGTCGAAACTTCTGCAAAAATTTTGCCAAGTAGTTACACATACAATTGCAATACGAGAAAAAAGAGATTCTGAATATAAGCGAACACTCATATGAAAGAGACACTGTCAATTATATTGAAGAAGCACCTCTTTGACTTTAATCTGCAGCAGTCAATAACTCAATAAATTCGTGCTGAATCAATATGTCACAATTCCTCTAGTAGAAATATATTGGTAACTTTCAGGCTTCCTATGAAATACAAACGATCTGCTCCAGCGACACGCAATTTTGCAGTAGTCAAGAGATGTGCAATTCTATGTAAAAGTTTCATGTACCACCTCGCTCCCAGCACAACTTCGTGCCAACTCACGGACGGACTATAACTTCTTACGACATTTTGCTACCACACGCTAGAAATTGACTTTTTTATCATTCTCATCTCCTTCGTGATTACAGCCTTTTCTCATTGAAATTAACCGCGGGCTTAAAATGCATTTCATACAAAGTTTCGTGTTTTTTCTGTGTTTTCCCAAGTACGTACTTGGAAAGAAGCGTTTAGTGACTTATTGAATTATCAGCTTTAACTGCATCGAGAATATTACAATGAAATGTCAGCTTTTACTTATTAAACCGAAAGAAATGAAATGTGAATCATTTTGATTTAAAAATCTTGAAATTTATATGCCTCTGTGAAACTGATCACAAAATTTCAGATCTGAAACTTGAGTAATGGACGTTGTTCTATCTGGCCTACTATTGGTTGTTTCGATGTGTATATGTACATGTCATGTCATGTTATCCACGTCATGAACGCAGAATATTCACTCTGTGATGATCGCTCTTGTGTCCTACACGATGGTGCCGAGATTGACCTTTGTCATGCACAAGCCTTCTTTGGCATGATCCTTCCTGCAATATTTTACTTTTGACTTTGTATTTGTGTCTTTATGTGATTTCCATTTATTGAGAATAAACGCCTACTTATTATTATTATTATATATATTGTACGTGTTTTTTAGGCTTAAGCATACTGGTACTACATGACGCATATATTATCGGAGACAGTTAACTTGTATGCTGAAAGTTATGCTCGTTCAGGGACTATTGTATTTCATCGGAAAGTCACAGACAGTGAGAGCATGATTCTGTGTCCTGCCTTCACTACAAGTGTCATATGAGCAGGGTGGCCCAGATATAGCTTACCATTTTCAAATCCATTTAACTCGAGTTATGGTTTACTTATTACATTATATGAGATATGTCATTTTAAAGATAACGATGTCCCATTTTATTTAATATGACTTGTCTCATATGATATTGCTTCATTTCGCTAAAATTTTTCAATTAAAAAGAGGCAAAAAAATTTGATTAAATAAAACATTGGAAAGAAAAATTTAATTCACTCAGTAATAATTCGATCATTCAACATAATTCTTGATGACAGTCATTCGACATTACCTCCGTCATTTTCATAACAACGACTTAACCTGCTTCGAAAAGTCTCTACAGCTGACATCCTGATTTCATCTGTGATCTCCCTAGCAGAAGATCGAATCTCTTCTTTAAGCTCCTCGGTTGACTGAAATCGACTGCCGGCGTAGACTCGCCACTTCAAATCACCCCAAAACCAATAATCCATAGGAGTGAGGTCAAGTGACCTTGCTGACCAGGAAATAGGTCCACACCACCAAATCCAATGCTCATCAAAATATCTTTGTAAGCTTACGATTATTGGAAACCAAACAAGTGTTTAAAACCAAACACCTCATGCCAGGCTACGGTTAGGAAACGTTCTTGTGGTGTGCATATTTCACTCATCATTGAACAGAAATGTCACTGACTCGTGCTTTCAATCTTGCAATTAATTTACCACGATTTATCGATCAAATTTTGAAATTTGAATGTGAATTGATTGCTCAGTTAGTGGAAAATACGACATAAATATCTGAGTGGATCATTGTTACTTCTTACGTTTTCTACATTGATATTTCTTTTATTCTTTCAAACAAGACGTATTTAAAGAAACTTGATTCTTGTATATAGTGACAAAATGTTTTAGAGCATGCAGAGAAAAAGTACTTCAAGATTTCATATCAACATACTTATCAACAATCTCATAATCAGAGTAGTGAAAACTGTGCCCTACTTGCGAGGGATAGGTACATGGATAGGTACATGTATAATTCAGTGTTATCAATAGGTACATGGATAGGTACATGTATAATTCAGTGTTATGAATAGGAACCTGTATGACATCTGTTTTACTGGATAGGTACATGTGTTCGGTACACTCGGTTGAGTACACTGTGTTTCGGAACGTCTATGATCGAACTTGTATGGTTTGGCTCTGAGTACTTGGGTGCGTACCGATAGACGTCCGTTGTTTGATTTTGAATGGGTTTGCTCAATTGCGACTATTGTGACTATTGAAACCATTGTAATCAAGATGACACATTGATTTTCCTTTTACGTAGACAAACTAAGCTATAAATATGAGATAGTTGTTTGATGACATACATAATGATGACTAGTATCCCAACGTCGTGGGTTGTCGCAAGAGACCTTGGATATTCGTTCAAAGTTATAGAAACTGTAACAAATCTCAGTGAAAATATCAACGCTGGTGATTTAGTTGATCGACTAATGGATCTAGATGAGCATGCTATGAATCACAATTTGGATCGTATGTGGATAGAGGATTTCTCCATGCTACACTGCAATGATAGTGAAATTAGGAGGATCAAATTGGAACGATATGGAAAGAAGGAGACATCTGACAGTGTTTTAATAAAAAGTTCTCCCAATAAAAGTGACTTCAGAAGGAAATTAGAACAAGAGACATTTAAATTATTATGTGAACGGAACTGCGTTAAATGTTTTAAACAGGAACGATCCCTTCTCTTTTTACCATGTTCTCATAGCGTTATGTGTTCTACATGTTATGTACCCTTTGAAACTTCATCTTGTCCCCTTTGTGATGAAGAAATATCTTCAACAGTCACTGTATATCGTGCATGAAGAGTCATCATGCACGTCTGTAATTGGTCACTATCGTGTCTTTGTGTGACTTTTCTATATAAGGAGGACATTGTACCGTTCTATTTCAAGCATAATTTGAGGCTAATACAATGTCAATCAGCATGTCGTTCACTACCAACATTCCTATTTCAATAATTTACCGAAGTCAACTCTTCACCGACAATATATTTTATTCTGCCGTAAATATAACTGGCTATAAAGCGGATTTGGTGGATCTGATGGAGGAAATAGTGAAGTATTTCCGCTGCGGAGAGGACGTTGTGTTGCAGAGAATGTTAATGAGAGTCGTGAACAACGCTCTTACACGAGTTGCAAGATTTTGGCTCAATGAAGTATTTCGCCCACTAGCTCAAATTGAGATTGTACCGGAATACTCTCGCTGTTGGTGCAGCAGTATCCAACGGAAACTCAACACATGTCTCCATGACATTATCACCTCCAGCTACTTTGACGAGAAGGGTGACAAATGTAAATTGGACTTATTCAGTGGACCGCCATCAGTAAGCATCAATGTGGCTGCTCAAGGACATTCTGAGGTAATCAGTTTGCGGGCATACTATGCCAATATTTTAAAGACTTTCCATTCAAAGCCCTGCTGTATGTGCTGTCCAATTTCAAAACATCGAATGAAAGACATTGAGCAGCTCATAACTGCTACAAATCAGACTCTAGCTGATGTGAGTGTGTATTAGTTTCCCTCTACAACTTGTTAAGTGTTTTGTGTAATTTTATAAGTACCAGCAACAAACTCTGTGTGAATGCTTGTAAACTTTTGTGTATAATGTTGTAAGTACTAAGCAAAAATTGTAATTGTATTATCTATTTCCATATTAGAATAAAAATGTCTGTAAAACGGAAGGCATCTTCTCGTCAATCGAAACGGTCCTTCAAACCTTCAAGTCAGTTTAAAAAGGCTTTGCGAAAGTTAAACAGGATGCATGATAATAAGAGGAAGTGTAAACTGATTCAAAATTCAAGTGATGATTTCATTCGTGATTTAGCTTTTGCAATACACAAATGTCTACCTATTTACAAACCTCTATTGAATGCTGGCTCTTTGAATAGCATAAAAAAGTTTTCAAATCCAAGGAGTAGTGATAAGAAAAGGCGAAACTTAATTCAGCGCGGTGGTGGTGGGTTTCTAAGTATGTTAAATGATATTGGAAACAGTATTAATGGTGTAATCAATAGTCCGCTTGGAAGGATTGCAGCAACTGCTGCAATGTTAATATAAGGTTAGCGAATCATAAAGTGACACGTCATCACTTTGATTGATGAGTCATATATAGGTGTATATAAGGAAGACGCTTTAATATTTTATCACTTTCAAGTGACAATTCATTTGCGCTGGTTGAAAGCTCCGAATTAGTACTTGTTGAAACATGACTCAGAAAATGTATACAATCAGAGAGGAAGGTGACGCTTTTGAGCAAGATCTCTTGAAGCTTCGTCGGACACGAAAGGTGCAAGGGATTGGAAATACATTCTACTTTCAAACCTTGAATTATGGTGATGATGGCTTTTATCTTCAAGTTCCATTCTTCCACAGTAATGGTATGTCTACATCAGGGTATAGCAATATGAGACAAATGCGAGTGACTTTTCCAAAATGGCAAAAGTTGATTCTTAAAACTATTGACTCTTTCGCGAAAGAATGTGTTGAGCTGTCTGAAAGTGCTCCCACTCATTGGAGAAAGGCATTAGAGGAAGGAGTTGGTTATAAGGAATTGCAATTGATGGTCAAGAACAGGAGGCTGTTGCTTATTGTCATAGTGAAAAATCCACTTTTTCTCTCCTTCAGAGTTTATTGACCAAGTTATGAGGTTATTTACAATAAAATAATTATTTTATTGTAAATAACCTCATAACTTGGTCAATAAACTCTGAAGGAGAGAAAAAGTGGATTTTTCACTATGACTATAAGGAATTTCCGGAATTCGATACACTGTTTTTAAAACTATCGGATCATTTTCAAGCATTCGATCTCTTAACAAACGCGATGGAATGTGAGGATCTCAAACGGGGTCGCTATATGGGCTTAGTGCACGTTACCGGACTTTATATTGGCTCACATGGTTCGACTGGTAAAGTCGCATCTTTACAAATGAAGGTTCTTCAACTAGTCTGTGAACCACTACCAATTGGTAAATGTTTAATTAACATTGATAAGACTGCTTCAAGTGATGGGAAGGAAGAGAGTAAAAATCGAGGGCGGAAATCTAAAGATGGGAATCCTAAATTGAAGTTGAAGCGCCAAGATGCTGACTTGAAAACTTTCTATAATCCTAATTGTAATGAGGAAACACAAATGTTTTAATTTGTAAATGTAACTTGAAAGTTTCTATTCTGAATGTAAATAAACGTGATCTGGAACATGTGTCTGTTTTGTTGTTCTAAGCAAAATTAGCGGGATGATGAGTTTAATGTTAATGGAATTATAAGATGACAGATTTTCGTCTAATAACTGATCGCACAATGTGTGTCGCTGGACCAAGTAAGTCCGGTAAAACTACATTTGTAACTGAATTGCTACAATGTAGAAATGAAATGTTTAACAAGGAAATTAAGAGATTCAAATGGTATTATGGAATATTTCAACCACAACTACATTCTGCACTTCGCCAGAAAGGGTATGAGGTGAAGCAAGGGTTGCCATCAACTGAGGATATCAAAGCAGGTGACTTACTAGTATTAGATGATCTATTACGTGAAAGCAAATCTTCAAAGGATGTAACTGAAATGTTCATTCAAACTGCACATCATAGGGAAGCTTTTATTATCTACATCACCCAAAACATCTTCGATGGAGGGAAAGAGCAAAGAACTAGAAGTTTGAATACACATTATTTGGTAATATTTAAGAATCCAAGAGATAGCAGTCAGATACATCATCTCAGTAGACAGATATTACCTCAACAACCTAAAGTACTTTCAAAAATATATGAAGATGCAACAAAGAAACCACATGGTTATCTATTTATTGATCTAACCCAGGAATGTCCGGAACGACTTCGATTTCGAACAAATATCATACCTAATTCCGCTGAACCAATGACAGTTTTCTCGGTTCACAGTTAGTTTTAAGCAATGTACTTTGTTGCCTTATTATTTTCAAACATGTCGTATTCAAAGATGGTAGTCATTCCTCAAGAGGAGTATGTACAATTGACTACATTACAAAGTGCACAGGAAGTCAAAAATATAGATCAACCTATTACGAATCAACTTAAGGAACTAACACAAAAGGATATGAAAATTCAGAAGATTAAGGATCCCTATCGACGAATGCAGTTAGCAGCTGAAAACATTGATGAGAGGCGTCAGATTCGTGACAAGTTGCGACGATTTATAACCTCGTCAACACCTCGACCATATCGTGTGCGCGCTGAGCGATTATTTGACTTCATTGATCCACATGTGAAGTTCAATGAGAGAGGGGAGATAATAGATGAAACAACTGGTGATGTTATTAGAAATAGTCACATAGATGACCTTCTACAATATGCTGTCAGAGATGTAAGGCGAAAACTAGGTGCACCACAAGGGTGGACATATTTTCAGAAAATTTTATCTGATCAAAATGTACCTCACAATATTATTGGAGGACCGACTGTGAATGAATTGGATAAGGGTCACTTACAAGATGGATCAAAGAGTAAAACACCCACGATGCCGGTCAAGCGAGAGCTTCATGATCCCGATGATCTGCAACCAAAAAGAGCTACTAGGCGCTCAATGCGTGTTACGAAGGACTATAGTAAATATTAAGCAAATATGAATTAAGCCATGCCTCTCTCATATCATGTCGTTGCAAAAATTTTGCTGTTGTTTGAAATCTGCGCTCGAAGGTAAAGCAGAAGAGGGCATAGAGGTTGATATCAATTGTGTTAGCAGTTGCCGTGCGAGTAATACGCGTGCAAATCAGAACAAAGACGATGAGTACAGCAGTGAAACTCAGAAAGATTTATTACGACTTAAATCATCCCGCAAGTTTCAGTCGTCCGGAGGTTCTAGCTCGTGCAGCAGGTGTGGGAATAAAGAAAGTCAAGAAGTGGTTGAGGAGTCAACCGACTTACACTTTTCACAAAAATGCGAGAAAGCGGTTTCCAATAAGAAAATATGTTGTTAACAATATGGATAGTCAATGGCAAGCGGACTTGGCTGACATGCAACAGATATCACAGTACAATGATGGCTATAAATACATCTTAACCGTAATAGATATTTTATCTCGCTATGCTTGGGCACGTGCGCTGAAATCTAAACGAGGACCAGAAGTTGAAGCGGCTTTTCAGAGCATTTTCGATGAGGGGCGTGTTCCGCAAAGAATACAGACCGATCAAGGGAAGGAATTCGAAAACTCTAGTAATGGGCAAAAGACCGTTCCAGGACACCATAAAATTCAAAAAATTGGTATCTTTAAAAACGACATAAATTCATGAATTTGGACCCTTTTTCAGGTTTTTAAGACCTAAATACATGAATTTAGTCCATTTAAAAAGTATCATTTTTGAAAAAATTGGTTTCTTTAAAAACGACATAAATTTATGAATTTGAACCCTTTTTCAGGTTTTTAAGATCAAAATTCATAAATTTAGGCGTTTTTAAATATACCCAATTTTTCAAATTTTTCAAAATCTCAAATTTGAGAATTACAATTTTTACTCCCAAAATCATGACCGTTCCAGGACACCGTAAAATCAGAAAAGTTAAGAATCTCAAAATTTGAGAATTACAATTTTAACCGCTAAAATCATGACCGTTCCAGGACACCGTAAAATCAGAAAAGTTAAGAATCTCAAAATTTGTGATTGTGACATTTTACTTTGAAAATTATGACCGTTCCAGGACACCGAAAATCATAAAAGTTAGTATTTTTAAAAATGACTAAATTCATGAGTTTAGACGTTTTTCAGGTTTTTAAAATATATCATGTGTCTAAAAATATTTGAAGGAATTGACATATTCTTAACAATAAGTTTAGGTACTTTTACAATTGTCATTCAATTGTAGAGAACATCTGCTTCTTGCATTTATGAATAAAAAGCATTTCAGTGTAAAGAGCTGTGACCTCCAACTCAAATATTTGAAAGGAAACAATGTATGAAAGAACAAACAGCTGCTACACCCACTTAGACATTTGTAAGACGTGGAATATATAACCAGCAAATCCTACTCCAGCTACAGTGCCGTGAAACAATACACAACAATAATAATCGATATGGCTATTTCAAACAATTGTGCTGAAGACTTATTTAATTGAATAGTGTTTCTTGTCAGTGAAGGTTGTGTCAAAACGCTCTTGTCATATATTTCTCAAAATGAGATAAGATTAATTTGAAGATAGAAGAAAACAATCGTTGCCAGGGAGGATGAGAAAATTACGAGAGGAATTGAAGAGGAATATATTTTGAGAGGCATGAATTTACAGATTCTTTGAATGATTTCATAGAGCCAAAATGGAGAAGATAATACAATTGTAAACTACGCAAATTCTCGTTGCATGAAAAAACAAACAATTCACTCAGTGTTATGTGTAAAATTTTTATCGGTAAGCACATCAACTATCTTCTATCTCTTTGTGATAATGACAAGACATATTTTTATAGTGATCAATTACCGAAGTTTCATTTGTTATGAAATTAGGTAAATTAGCAGAAAAATTTCCTACGCTTTGTTGGGTGTCTGTTTCTCTTGTACTTTAAAAGTCACGACCTAACGTTATCGGAAGATTGAATTCATTGTGTAAAGCAATTATGTGTCATTCCAAATGATTCCATTCTTCTCCCAAACAATGGTGCGTAATTTAGCGATAATACCGCGCTGACATATTCAATGGAATTTGGATGTTAAACTCCGCTATTGTTATTGCGATACGGCCGTACGACACTTTATTTTCAATGTTAGACCATTATATTCTCTTGAATAATGGTGCGCCATTCAGCTAAAATACTGCGCCATTCAACTAATCAAATCAACGCGTTAACATTAAACGCGCTGTGAAGAAAATTTATCATTCTTGAAACCCCTCTGTTTTATATGCAATGTTATTTCCTCTTGCACATGTAAATACAATAGAGTGTTTCAACCAATGAAACCTTGTCCACGCGTGGACAAATTTACATGTATTTCAATGTATTCAAATTGAATGTATGCAAAGTGGATGTAACCAAATTGAAATATCCATGTGTTGTTTTTAATTTCTCATTTACGGGAATATAATAGAAACATTTTATCTTCTATAAAAATGAGAAACATTGGAGGCTTCCAAAAAATATACGGCAAACAAAATCACGTCAAATTTCGATTTAAATGAGATTGCTAAGCAATTGGGAATAAAGAATTTTCACATATTGATGAGTAATGAATTACTATTGATAAAAGATGTACGAAACACTAACTTTACTAATAAAATGTAACAATGTAACGTTTTAATTTTATCTAAATTAAATCATTTTAAAATCGAATAAGTGGTAAGGAAAGACATCATTAGAGAACAGTTTTAAATCAATACCCCCCCCCAAGTAGAAAGGAAAGTCATCATTATGAAACAGTTTTAAATCAATACCCCCAAGTAGTAAGGAAAGTCATCATTAGAGAACAGTTTTAAATCAATACCCCCTCCCTTCTGTCTTCTAGGGGTCCCTTAAGAAATTTTTTTATTATTAAATCAGCAACATAAATGAGTTTTTGAAATTATATGGAACACAAACGACAACGAATTTCGACCTAAAGAAAATCGCTAATCGATTAGGAATAAAGAATTTTCATGTTCTAATGAGAGACGAATTACAATTCCTAAAAAATAAGCCAACAGGAACCTTCAGTTCCCGGAACAAAGTTCCATCAATAACTATAAATTTCATAACAAATCTTCATACGTCAGATGAAAAAGGTGTACATTGGTCAGCAGGACAAAGAAATATAAACTGTTCTAATTATTATTTTGACCGCCCGGAGGCTGAGAACCATTGGTTCGACTTATACGGACTTCCACCTACGAATGAAGTAACAGAAATACTTGGCAATGGAATTTATAATACGTTTCAAATTCAAAAACCGGGAACTACTTATTGTGGTCAATTATGTCTTTATGTTTTATTGAAATTACAGGAAGGAGTACCATTTCTAGATATTATGTTTGAATTGAATAATAATGATAATTAAAAATCAGTTCGTTGTAATTCATTTTGATAAAATCGGCCTCTGATATTTTCATCATCTAAATCTTTGATTTCGTAAGTAATCGGATAAGTTTGATTTACTTTACAAACTTCAAATATCTCTTTCGTCCAGTATCCGACGAAGCCTTTTTCAAATTTATTCTTATATTTAAATATTCTAACTCTATCTCCAATTTTAAATTTCGGCTTAAGTTTCTGCAAATTCGGATTACTCTCATTCGAATAATTATTCTCGAATATTTTTTTTCTTATCAAATCAGGGTCGTCAGAAGCATTCTTTGGAGTTTCTTCAATACCTGAATGAACTTTATTATTGTACTGCTCTACAATTCCTGGTAATATTTTTAACCATTTCTGATTTCTTTGCTCAGTAAATTTCTTGAATAATTTATTTTTTAACGTCCGATTGAATCTTTCTATCACTACAGCTTTTTCAGCGTTTTCAGTTGAATAAACAGTTTCAAATAGTGGCTGAAAGTTTCTGTTATAAAATTCCGACCCTTTATCAACAAACAATTTTTTTGGCTTTCTATTGCTTTCTTTAAAGATTTCTTCAAACGCATATTTAACTGATAGACCACTTTTGTTTTTTAAAGGCTTTACCCAAGCGTATCGTGTATATAAATCCATAACGGTCAATGCGTATTTGTAGTCCCTTTCATTCGGCATATGAATAAGATCAGCACTCCAAATATCATCTTTATTAAATACTTTTACTTTCAATAAATATTTAGGCCTTCCATATTCCTTGTGGATTTCGGACGCGTAGGTTCGAGCGTTGCTCTCAGACAGCTTTGCTGTCGTTTCATTTAAACCCTGGCCGAATAATATTTTAGCTTGTAAAGCTTTCTTAACAAACATTCTTTCAATTTTTTCTCTAAATCTAGGATTCTGAATACTATCTAATTCTTGAACCATCTTCTTATCAGCTGCATGACGAGAACTTAGATCATGATTTCGATAAGCTAAATCATGTCTATAAGCGGCGGCATCTACTCTATTTATTGGTTCTTCACCTGGTTTTGGGTTATTATTCTCATCTAGTCTTATATCTAATCGAGTTCCTGGACCAGTATATGAATGACCAGGAAGATGTTTTTCTTTCGAATATTTACTCCAAATAAATCCAGGAAAGTTTTCTAATGTTTTTTGTATGTCACCACCAATATGCTGACAATTTGAGTTTTTATTTTTGTTTAATAGAAAATTTAATAAATCTAAATTAGAAATTTTTAATTTAATTAAATTTTCGGAATTTGTAGAATTCAATTAAAAGATAAAAAAAGTTTTAAAAGATAAAATAAAATAAATGTTTTACCTGATGGACCAAAGGTCCTGAGGTTATTACCTTATCATACTAGGACTTAGATATATTTCAGAACCATCTTTAGTTTCTTTAATTTCAATTAAATCATCAACATTGTGGAGAATATTTTTGAGAACTCGTTTTCCTTCATCAACTAATTTTGATTTACTAATAAAATCATCTACCATTCCGTCACCCCTAGCAACTTTCTCTAACTCTCTATTATGAGGTTTTTGTTCTTCTAATGCTGCCTTCCCTGATTTATTTTTATTTACTGCTTGGACAATACCAGCTGTCCCACCTGCAAAACTTCCTGCAGCTGCTATGCCACCTATTATTAGTGGAATTAATGGGAGAATTCCACCATTCTTTTCTTCTCGTAATTGAATATTCTCTATCATTGGTTTACTTATGTAATACTTTTTTTTGTTAATCGTAATAGTTTTAGGGGTATTTTTGTCAACAATATTACGTAATTTTAATTCAACAGTTTTATTATTATTACTTTTCGCTTGCGACATTTTTAATAAAAGAATTTTAAGTTAACAAAAATTTTTAATCTATTCTAGTTATGAAAAATTTTAAGTTAAGAATTTTTAATCTATTCTAGTTATGAAAAAATTTTAATCTATTCTAGTTATCAAAAAATTTCAAGTTACCAAAAAAATTTTAAGTTACCAAAAAATTTTAATCTATTCTAGTTATGAAAAATTTTAAGTTATGAAAAAAATAATTAATTAATCCTGGCCATCTTTCCATTAAGAATTTCAATAGAATATTTTGCATCTTCTAGCAATAAACCATAAGCCATCAATGAAGTTGTGGAATCTTTTTTTTCAATATTAATTGTTACATCACAACCAGTCTTGATAATATCTTCAGATTGTGCACTTAAATCGAAACAGAAAACAGGATATAAATGTCTCCAATCTCCAGGAGTTAATTGTGGTTCAACTCCAAATTCTATACAAAGATTTCGATAAGAATCATATCCTTCCATAAATTGATTATTGGTATCATCGAATCTTAATGGATCAATTGGATATCGGGTTTGATTTAATGAAACTTGTAAACTTCGAATTGTATTAATATGAAAAAGATTGTTGTTCTTATCAAAACTTGGAGAATTATTTCTTTGAAAAGTTAGTAATAAATATCTTGGAGTATTCGCAGTTCTAGTAAAATGCCAGTTAAATCTTTGTTCGGAAAAAGTTACTGAACTAGCAGTACGCTTTAGAAAATTTACTGGAATTGATTTGTTAGTATTTAATCTTTTTGCAATAGCTGTTTCAATCTCTAAACTAGGAGTAATATGCTTAATCCACCATTCAAGTCTATCAATTTTTAAATATGCTTTTTTTCAAGTCTTACCAAAAAAGATTAATTCATTATTTGCTGTGCGATGAATTATTAATTTAAATTTTAATTGATATGATATTTTATCATAATCTAAATATCCGAATAATGGAGAGAATGACTAATTTACTGACTGTTTACTTTTCTTGTTAAATTCACGTCTTTCTTTATATGCATCATTATTTGTTTTATTTAAATGTTTTGCAATATTTTCTACATCTTTCGCAATTCCTGCTGCATCTGTTCCAGCGTGAGTTAAATCATCAACAATTATACCATCATTAGTATCAGGAAACCAACCTTCGATTTCTTACTTTTTATTATTTTCACCAATTGTTACAAATCTAAGCATTGTATCAATTACACCTGGAGAATCACTTATTGTTTCTATATTTTGAGTTGCAACATCTAAACGCATTTGTGTAAATAATCTTGGAAAAAAATTATTCTCTAGTGCAATATTATCGTTATCTGATAATGGTGTTGTAAAATTGGCATCACTATACAAAGAATATTCACAGTGTAAAAATCGATCAGGTAGATATAAATAACTCTGCTGATTATCAACTTCAAAAATTAAATCACCTCCAGTATTCACTCTACTGGAAGATCCGGGATTCATAGCAATTCTTATATAGTCATTCTTTTTTTGATTGCAACTGACGAACGGAGGATCGTCTAATCTAAATTTATTTTCGATAAGCGAAGACATTTTTATAAAAAATAATTTGACTTTTTGTTTTTCTCACACACAGAAAAAATTCTGCTAAAATAATTTTACTAAAATAATTTTACTAAAAAATTTTGCTAAGAAAATTTTGCTAAAAAAATTTTACTAAAAAAATTTTACTAAAAAACATAATTTTAGAATTTTGCTAGACCAGCTCCGCTACAGCTTTCCTGGTTAAACCGAAGGTTGCTGCTCACGCCATTGCCTCTTATTTCTTCAATTGAACGTTTTATGGTTACGCCTGATTTCTTCTTATGTTTACTATCAGACGGAGCTCCGCTCCTCAAGGTTTCCCCAACAGCTATGTTAGCAATTTTATTTTTTGTTTCCTCTGAAAGTTTTTTAAATTTTTTAGTTCTTCAGAATCATTCTTAAGTTTACGAATAGCTTCTAGTTGTTTTAATTCGTTTTGAGACTTGACAGCATTTGATATTGCACTAGCTGTACTACCTATAGCAGCTGCTCCTTTAGCAGCAGATGTAATCAAATCTTTATTATTTTTAATTAAGTTAACGATACTTCCAGTACCAGAGAAGATCCCAGCTCCTTCCGTGTGAACTGTTTCTCTATTATCATAATGATAAACAGGATTCATGCGTGGTTCATGAGCAATTCTTTGATTTGAAGCAAATTGTTTAAGATTGTGTTTATAAATTATAGGCATTTTTTAGGATTAAATTTGACTTTTGGGAAAAAATATTTACGTTAATATTTGCGCTAAGATTTACGTTTAGGATCGGCTAAAGCCTCTGAACGAAGTTCTATTGGTTAGTAACCTCAGGACCTTTGGTCCGATCGGCTAAAGCCTCGAGGAGCTTCGCTCCGATAGGTTAGAAACCCAAGACTTCGTCGATCAAGATTTACGTTTGTGAATGGACAACAACTTCGAGATAACTTTATTAATTGACTGTTGCACTTTATCTATTGCGTCAAGCAGCGTGTGATGTACTTTAATTTCTTTTCTATTAACTTGCATTTTCTGCTGATTAATCTTCAATGCCGTTTTAAGTGCATTTAACTTAATTTTAAGAACATCTAATCGTCTTTTAACAGAATCTAACTGTTCTTTATTTTCTTTAGAGTATTCTTGTAAATTTTTCTTTAATTCATTTTCTAAATTGATTTTAAGAGTTTTCATTTTATCAACTTTTTGATTAAGTGAGTTTACTTCATTTATTATTCTATTCATCTTTTTCATTTGTTGAGTAATTTTAGAACTCAATTCATCAACACTTTTTTGGAATGTAGTTTGTAACTGCTTTAAATTTTTTAAATTCTTTCAGGTAGTTTTTCTATTTCATCTTCTAATTGTTCTTTTAACATTTTTATCTGATGTTTATTCTTAATGACTGCAGATTTTAAATTTATAGAAAGTAATATTAAAATTTTTGATTGTTCAGAAATCTTTTTAAAAAGTTTTGCTATATCTGCTTCTAGCTGTCTATCCTTTTAATCAAGTTTTAATAGTTTTTCGTTTAATGATTTGTCATTAAGTTTAAGCAACTTTAATTCGTTCATCAGTGGAACCAAAACATCGTTTATATATTTTTCTTTTAAGTCATTGATTTGTGTATCAACATATTGTTTATTTGTTAACTCTGTATTTTGTTGCGGAAGAATAGAAAGATGCAATGGACCAGATAAAACGTCTCCAGTTTTCATGATATAATTTTCTATCTCTATTTCTAATTCACGATTATTCGGGATATATGCACCTACACCAACATTTGGTAACATCATTTTTTAACAATAAAAAAATAAAATTTTTTCTAATAAAAATAAAAAAATAAAATTTTTTCTAATAAAAATAAAAAAATGGAAACCCCAAATTTAAAAAAATTATATTCGCCCGCATCATCCTGTTCTTCTTATTCGACGAGATCAACGAGATTTGAAAATAAATGTTTTGATAATAATAATAATCCATGTATAGATGTTAATATTTTATTTCAATTACAAGCCGAAATATTTAGAGAACAGACTAAAGGTTTACCTTCTATAGAAACTAACTATTGTATTTTTCCAGGTGATCCATTTATTAAATTTATGGAGATTGTAAGTAAATATAATGATGTTGCATATGTAGAATTAAATAAAGAAAATATGGTTATAATAGGTCATAATAATGTTTTCGGTTTTATTAGAGCAGTTTTGCCGATTAGTAATACTGATTGGATAGAAAAAAAAATTATTAATTATATCAATATTAAAGAATTAGTTAAAAAATTAAAATCTTTTTCGAAAGAAAAAATTAGATTATTTGTTGACGATCAAAATAAATATAACATTCACATAGAGAGTAAAAAACATAATGAAGAATTATTATGTCAATTTTATTATAGAGACACAATTTATAAACAAGAAACATTAGAAATGCCGCAAAGATATGATGATGATACTTATATAGGATTATATTCAAACTTAAATATTAATTTGTTAAAATCTTATATAAATGGTTTAGCTCAACAAGAGAAAATTTATATGTGGACAACACCTTATACTATTAACAATGACCATAATCATAATCATAATAAACGAACCGAAGGTTCTAGGTCTTTGCCCGATCTTAAAGAAACTAATAATAATGATAATAATATAGATGATGATTCTGAAACATCTGAAAAAGGTGTAAATGGTAAAAAAGATTACAAAAATATTAGTAATTATAAAAATTTAAGTGAAGAAAAATTTATATCTCATACTGATGTACATGATATTAATACTACATATAATGAAAATTTATCTAAATTTCATTTTCTTACAATTGAAAATAATAATGATGGTATAGTTGAAGATACTGTTAGACAACTATGTGTCGGGTCTACAAAATTTAAATTAGGATTTACATCTAATCAATTTAAAATTTTATCATCTTTAATAAAAACTAAAAGTGATTCAGATTATGGTGGTGTTATTAAATTTTCCAAAAGAGATCAAAGACCAATACTTTTCTCTATTATATTATTATCAGATAAAAGATGTAATTTAGAATTAGATATTCCTATCAGGGAATGGTATCCTATCAGGGAATGGCATCCTATACCAAAAAGTGTAATTTATGATGTTGAAGAAACAATTTATGATGATGATGAAGAATCAATTGATGATGATGATGAAGAATCAATAGTTAGTGAAAATAAATTTAAATTATCTTTTGATAAAACATTATATGATGAAACTTAATATGATAAAACTTAATATGATAAAACTTAATATGATAAAGAAAATAAAATAACTTAAGAACGTGAAATATATAATAATATAAAATAACTCTCAAGACCTTGATATTAGAATGTTTATATCTAAAATTAAAACACAATTTTTTTCTTTAAAAAATAAAAAAATGGAAAATACCAAGTTTTATTGTGTCTTATGTAAAAAAAAATTGCAAACAAAAAGAAGTTATCAATCTCATTTAAATAGTAAATTGCATTTACAAAATGTAGAACGAGTTGATGAAGGAAATATATCAAAATTAAATAGTTATAAAAACTATCTAGAAACATTGCCTACTGATATAAAAGTTAAAAAAATGCTTGATGATTATTCACATTCGGAATATAAAAAAGTTTTTAATAGTGAAGATGAACATGTACGAACCGAAGGTTCTAGGGCATTGCCCGCACCAGATGGAAGATATTTATTTAGCGATACTGATCAATTTAACGAAATAGATGAATTTGATGAAACCAAAAAAACCGATTAAGCGGTTACAGATATAATTTATTTATTTAATGAATCGGTTGAACATAATGAAACTGATGAAACTTTTTATAATGTATTAACAAACTTTTATAATATATTTAAGAAATCTTTCAAATGTTATATGAATGTAGAAGTACTTTATACAAAAAATGGACCTGATGGAATTCCTGAAGAAATAATACAAGGACATTTTAGAAATTCACAAGAAATTCATAATGTAAATGATATACAACCCATATTTGAATCGATGATACTTAAATTAGAAAATTGTATAATTGAAGCCCAGTTACGTGAATCTGGTTGGAGATTTGTTAAAATACTATCTAAGAAAATAGTAATTGATAAATATAAAAATAATACTGGTGGTAGTTATGTTCCTTTACCTTTCAGTTCACCACAAATAATCAACATAAAAAATGAAGATGATTATTGTTTTCTGTGGAGTATTATAGCACATTTACATCCTGCAGAATATCATAAAGAAAGGCTAAGTCATTATAATAAAGAAGAATACATAAATGAATTTGATCTTTCTGATGGCTTAGATGAATTTCCATATGATTATAATAGGTTAAAAAAGTTTCATAAAAAGAATAAAAATTTAATAGAAGTAAATGTTTTTGAATTAAATGTGAATTATGTTTCTATTGGTAAAATTACTCCACTTTACTCAGATTCAAAAAAATTTTATTTGAATAATAAAAATTTATGTCAATCAGAAATAGTATATAATGATAGGGGAAATTACATGCATCATAATATTTTTTACCAAGGAAATATAATATGTACTGAAAAATTTGAAATTATAAAAACACTATCACCAATAATGATTAGTCATAATAATTATAAAGGACGTAATTATAATTATGATTATGATTCCGATTATTTATCTTTATCTTTAGAATATCAACAAAAATTACAAAATTTAAATGAAATTTTACAAAAATGTAAAACAGATTATCAACAACAAACAAAAATATTAGTACAAGAATATGGCCATAAATATCAAAATAAGATAGAAACGATTCAAAAATTAAATGAAGACAATAAAGAATTAAATAATGAAGAAAATGAAACCAATCAAAAAATAAATGAATCTTTAAAAAAATGTCTACAACAATATAAAGAACAATATGATAAAGAATATAGTTATCAGTTACAAATATTAAATCAAAATTTTCATCGAAGTACATTTAATCTTACAAAAGAAATTGATGAAACACATGAAATATATCAAGATAAATTTGAAAAACTAGAACAGACAAAACAGCCAGCACAAGCGAATATATTATATTATCAGGGTCATTTTATATTGTGTAAAGATGTTTCTATATTCACAAAAACTTCAGATAATGCCAATTTTCCTTGTCTCCAATGTATGACAAGTTTTAGAACTAAAGAAGAAATGAATAGACATTTGGAGAATTGCAAACAAAATGAAGCAGTCAGAAACACATTTCCAAAAGATGATTATTTAGAATATAATAAATGGTATTTTAAAAAAAATAAAGTACCCTTTACTATTTATTGTGATTTTGAAGCATATGATGTTAATATGACACAAAGTGAACGGAAAGTTCCAGGGCTTCGCCCGATTCTGAAAATTATACGGGCCAAGCCCTAGAACCTTCGGTTTTTAATTCTGAAAAAAGTGCAGCTGAACAAAGTAAAGAAAAATATTTATTTGAACAAAAACCATTATGTTGGGGAATGTACATTCATTCAAATTATCCTGAATTATTTAAATCAGAATATTATCAATACTATGGTGAAGATAGTTCAGAAATGTTTACAAAGAAAGTAGAAGAATTACAAGGTCGCTTTTCACAATTGCTTGAAACAAATATACCGATGATGCTATTAACAGAAAAAGAAAAATTATATTTTATTAATGAAACAAAATGTTATTACTGTGGAAAAGAATTTGCAAAAAATTATAAAAATGGCAGTGGTAGATATCTTGATAAGGTAAAAGATCATGATCATCTAAATGGATTATATAGAGGTGCAGCACATAATTCTTGTAATCTTAATGCTAATAAATTTAAATATAACTTTGTTCCTCTATATTTCTATAATGGTTCTAAATATGATTTCCATCTAGTAATGAACGATGTATTTTCATCTGAAAAATTACAACAACAACAAATAAATGTACTATGTAAAACAGAAGAAGAATATTTTTCAATGCAATTAGGTTGTATTAGAATTTTAGATGCATTTAGATTTTTTACTCCTTATTCATTAGATGTTATGGGAAAAACTTTGAAATCTGAACAATGTAAAATATTAAATAAATATAATTTAAAACCTTTAAAAGGAATATTTCCGTATGAGTATATAGCCTGCGGCTCACAGTCGAAGACTGATATAACTGGAGATAAAACCTGCGGTTCACAGTCGAAGACTGATTTTAATTCTGTGAATAAAATTATGGAAGAAAAACAACTTCCTCCAATAAATAAATTTAAATCAACATTAAAACAATCACAATTATCTGACGAAGACTATGCAGAAGCTGAAAAAAATTGGAGAGAGTTAAATTGTAAAACAATGTATGATTATACAATGAAATATCTACAGATAGATGCATTAATACTAGCTGATCTTTTCGAAAACTTTCGTGATATGTGTTTAGAATATTACGGAATAGATCCATGTTATTGTTATTCTACACCAGGTTTAACATGGCTAGCAGGATTAAAACATACAAATGTTAAACTTAAACATTATAAAGAAAATACATATGATAAATTATTATTTTTTGAATCTGGAATTAGAGGTGGAGTTTCATCAGTTTTAGGTAATCCTTATGTACAGTGTTACAATAAAAAAGTAAATCCTGATGATTATGGAATAATGAAACCTTTATCTCCAGAAGAAAGCGATCAGTTTATAAAATTGTTTAATCAAAATATAGAAGGACTTATATCAAATGAAGATAGTCAAGCAGCAGTTAATGAATACATGAGAGAAAACTATTTGTTATATTATGATTTTAATAGCTTATATTCTTCTTGCATGATACAAGAATTACCAACAGGTGAGATGGAATGGTGTAATATTCTAGATTATCAAAAAACATATGATGGAAATTATAATCATGGTTATATATATGAAGTTGATTTACTATACCCTGATGAAATAAAAGATAAAACAAAATATTTTCCTTTCTGTCCCGAAAACAAAATTCCTAATATAGAAGATTTTTCAGATTATCAAAAATCTTTAATTCCTAAAAAATACAGACCAACAAAAAAACTTATGTTAACACAAAGCAATAAAGGAAAGTATGTTGCTGAAGGAAGAATGCTAGATTGGTATTTAGATCATGGAATGATTCTCACCAAAATACATCGAAAACTATTTTATCAAAAATCTAGGTGGTTGAAAAATTATATAGAGTTCAATATTGAAAAACGCAAATTAGCTAAAAGAAATAAAGATGATTTTGGAAACGTGTTCTTCAAATTAATGAATAATGCATTTTATGGTAAGACTTTAGAAAATGTGCGTAATAGACAAAATATTGAAATAGTTTATGATAAAGATAGGTTTCAAAATTTAACAAAGAAACCTACATATAAAAGAACTACTAGATTTAGTGATGAACTATGTGCTGTACATTTACGTCGAATTAGCGTAAAACATGATAAGTTTAATTTCATTGGTTTCACTATATTAGTATTAGCTAAACTATTTATGTATATATTTATATATGATTATTTAGCACCTGCTTATGGCAAAAACTATAAATTACACTTTACAGATACCGATTCTGTTTTCTTAGAATTACCAATACCGTATAACTCTACACTTCATGAAGAAATAGATAAAATAAAAGATATCATTCATCCTTCTGATTTATGTAAAGTAAAAGATGTATGAATTAGAAGGAAATGAAGATTTCATAACAGAAGCTATATTTTTAAAATCTAAATGTTACTGTTATTATACAACTAATAATATTAAAACACATAAAACATTAAAAGGAATTTCAAAGGCATCAGTGGCTAATCAAATAACATTTCAAGATTATAAAAATGTATTATTTAATAATGAAATAAAAACAGCATGTAATTATAGACTTAATTCAAAGAAACATAAAATGTATTTAAAAGAGGAACGTAAATTAGCATTAGATCCATTTGATGATAAAAGAAAAATTTTACCTGATGGAATAACTACTTCACCTTTTTAATTTTCTAATTTCTAATTTGTAAGATAGACAAATTTGATATATATATAAAAATTAAAAAAATTTTATAACACTATATTTGAATATTTTTTTATCACTCGGTAAACAAATGTTCTATAACTCTATCATGAATTTTTTTATCAATATTAATTGTGATAAATCCATAATCTTTTGACCAAGCATTGTTACACGATTGTTTAAATTCATCTTTATTTCTTACACATAAATCTCTTAACAAATCACTTAAGTTTCTTGCATTTATTTCAAAAAGTATAAATATATTTGCATTCTTTCTAATAACACTTCCGTCTAATGAATACATACTTTGTGTTAAATAAAAAACACTACAGTTATTATGTCTACCTCTTGTGAAATAATTTCTCTGAACTGACTGATTTCTATCATTAACACAATCATCAAAAATTACACAATGTTTCATTGTTTTATCTAGTTTACTAGGATCTTGCATATTACCACTATCATCTATTAATTGTATCTTTATATGCTTATTTTTATTGGATTCTACTAACTGACTATTTTTTGCTGCTTCTTCACACCACGAACTTATTTCTTCTTCATCTTCAGATTTTTCATATTCTTTGAATAATGAAGCAATTGCTGTTTTTTTAAGATTATTTTCAAATCCATATTTTAAAAATTGATAGACGGGTTGTTCTGCCGTTGTTGTATAAATTATAAGATTGTTATAATCCAAAAAATTTGGAGTCGTTAAAATTTTAAATAATAGATATGTTTTTCCACATCCTGATCTTCCACAAATAACTGACAAAACTTTATTAGATAAATTTGGATGATGATTAAATTTGAGTTTTTTTTTATTTAATGGGGAAAATTCACTCATTTTTTAATAAAAAAATTTTATTTTTATTTTTTTTATTTTTTGTTTCTAAAGAAGAAGAAGAAAATTAAACTTCTCCAGCTTCGCGTAGGAGTTTATACCTCCCGAACCAAAAGATCTATCATAATCTCTTCACCTCCAAAATTTATTTCTTGTCCTTTTTCATCAGTGATTCTCATGTTAATGTTGTTAATAGTTTTTCTTGTAATAGGGAAATATATTAATGTTTGTGGAATTACATTTAATCTATAACCAATGGGTACAGTAAAAGCTGGAAAACTGAATATTAAATTTGACAATTTACCATTTATATATCCTCCTTCAATAATGTCACAATGTACAACAATTGAATTTATTTCAGTTATTTTTGGAATCTTCTCACCTAAATGATAACCTTGACTATAGGTTTGTTTATTAAATCCTAATAGCTTTGACAATGATCTATCATGATTAAAATCAACTTGATGATTTTCGTCTAAAGTAAGAGAAAATTTATTAACTGCCGGTTCAACTGCAAAATGTAATTGTTTCTTATCTTTAAATGGTATACCTAAATGTCTCTTAATTTCATTTGATATTGATTCAACTTCGTAAGAACCAGGAAGAAAAGTTAAGATTTTCCATGTTTTGCCTTTATCAGTAGAATATCTAAATTGGTCATTCACATCTTTGATAACGTTTTGAATAGTGCTAAATGTAGAGAAACTAGTCAATGCAATTTGATCATTTTTATTTTGTTCTAAATGAGGAATGGGTTCTAAATTACAAGTGTGTGATGAAGTAGTTGTTATAATTTTTAGCGTCGTACTAAATTTTGATGAACCCAAAATCTCTGTTAGATTTTCTAAATGATTATTAATTTTGTCTAAATCTGCTGAACACATTTTTTAGTTTAAATTTTGAATAAATATTTTTTTATAAAATAATTAGAAACAACATATTTCAGCTACACTTTTATAATCCTCTTCATTTAGAATCTTCTTTTCTAACAGTCTTTTCAATATAGCATGAATTTCATTGAAACTAGAATTATGTCCTTCTTTTATTGCAGATATTAAAATATTTAATCTATTTAGTAATTCTTGTGGATCATCTGGTAAAAATATGGTTGTTTCTGTTTTCTGTTTTTCAGATAAACCTTTCCCTACTTTAATTCCCATTGATAATAAATTTTCTAATTGTTTATAACGTCTAAGAGATTTTACTGCATCAACTCTGTCTAACATAGCTTTATATTTTATGAGATCTTCTACAGCATAATTATTTAAATCTGCTCCTCTTAAAAGATTAACAAAATTTCTATCTAAATTAAAAGGAGATTTATCTGGTGAAAAAATTATACCTCGAAAAGGTTGTGGAAATATTTCTTTTTGTCCGAGATAAAATCTAGGTATTGTTTTTCCATCTATAAATGAAATAGAATGTTCAAATTGCATAGATTTTGGTAATTTCTTATTAATGTTTGATTCTAGTAATCCATAGTCATCTAATATAGTTTTGTGCTCTGGATCTGTTATATCAATTTGTTTATCATTATTTGTAAGTTCCTTTTCAAGAGTTTTAAATGGTTTCATAGTTTTTCAAAATCAGTTTTTACTTGCTCGGTTTGCTGCATTTTTTCAAACATATCAGATTGATTACCAGCTTTTATCATTCTATGTTGAAGATGATTTTCTTTCATAATATTTCTTTGTTTTATTAACTCTTCTAATTGTTTTATTCTTTTAAAATTATCAGCTCTAATTTTATCTATTTTTAAAATATAATATTTGAATTTTGTGGTAACATTGGAATACAGCAAAAACATTTTACTGTACAAATTATTTTTTATTGCTTTGTTGTCTGACATCTTTTCGTTTAAAGTTTTCTCGTTTTAAGTTTTGTTTAATTAAGTTTTGTTTAATAAAGTTTTGCTTAAATTTTCGCTTAAAGTTTTTAGCTCTTCTAAAAAAATTTTGTCATTTTCTTCATTAGAAATTTTACCATCACTAGAAATTTTGCCATCCTGTTTATTCTTATCATCAACTTTTTCGGACTGTAATTGAAAGGTTTGATTTACTTCATTAGCTATTTGATCAAATTTTTCAATCTCATCTAACGTAATAACATTATCATCACATACTCTTTGAAAGTAGTAGTGTAATTTGTCATAAACTTCTTTAATATGTAAATGCTTAGTTTTTAGTGATTTTCGTTTCTTAGTTATTAAAGATTTATCTAACATTGTAACAAGTGAAGTTGCAAAAACACCCGTACCTGTTAAAGCTGTAGCAACTACTGGAATTACTAAAACACCTGAAGATATAACAATTGTTAAAGCACCTAAACGTATTGTTAAGAATATGCCAATTCCTTGTGTTACATTCTTAACTTTACACCATCTCTTTCTTAATTTTTTATAATGCTCTAATCTTAATAATAATTGAGATTCCTTATCTTTCATATACCTAACTCTATCTTTGTGTTTTTCTTTATTCAGTTTTTCAATGTCCATTAAAGTAGAACTACGTTCATATGATAACGAAGGATATATTCTTGCGGTTTCTTCCACTTTTGTTTCATCCATTTTTAAAAAAATATTATTACTCACATGTTATATTTTAAAAACCTGAAAGATGGATAAAATTCATGAATTTGAAATTCTCAACTTTTATGATTTTTGGTGTCCTGGAACGGTCATGATTTGAGCAATGAAAAATGTCATAATCACAAATTTGAGATTCTTAACTTTTCTGATTTTACGGTGTCCTGGAACGGTCATGATTTTGGGAGTAAAAATTGTAATTCTCAAATTTTGAGATTTTGAAAAATTTGAAAAATTGGGTATTTTTAAAAACGCCTAAATTTATGAATTTTGATCTTAAAAACCTGAAAAAGGGTTCAAATTCATAAATTTATGTCGATTTTAAAGATACCAATTTTTTCAAAAATGATACTTTTTAAATGGACTAAATTCATGTATTTAGGTCTTAAAAACCTGAAAAAGGGTCTAAATTCATGAATTTATGTCGTTTTTAAAGATACCAATTTTTTCAAAAATGATACTTTTTAAATGGACTAAATTCATGTATTTAGGTCTTAAAAACCTGAAAAAGGGTCTAAATTCATGAATTTATGTCGTTTTTAAAGATACCAATTTTTTGAATTTTATGGTGTCCTGGAACGGTCTTTTGCCCATTACTAACTCTCATGTTCGAAGTCTCCTTAAAAGTCATAATGTGGAATTGTTTAGTGTCGAAAGTGCTTATAAAGCTGCCATGGTTGAGAGGTTCAGTCGCACACTGAAGACAAAAATATGGCGCTATTTCACTGCAAAAAAATACACATGTTTGGGTAGGTGAGCTGCAGAAATTTGTTAAGAATTACAATGAAAGCTATCATCGAATCATTAAGATGAAACCAGTTGATGTTACCCCAGATAATGCGATGGATGAATGGCTTCGATTCTATGATAAGAAAGCGAAAAACATTTCCAATGAAAAGAAAATTAATGTTGGTGATAGAGTTCGGATTTCAAAGGTTAAGTCTACATTTGAGAAGGGGTATCTACCTAATTGGACTGAAGAAGAGTTTTTTGTAGATGAAGTAAATACAAAATTTAGACCCACCATGTATAAATTAATAGATTACCATGGCAATCCAATTGAAGGAAAATTTTACTCTTATGAATTGCAAGTAGTAGACAGAAGTGAAGAGGTGTATATGATTGACAAAATAATTAGGAGGAAAGGTCATGGCAATCAAAGGAAATATCTAGTTAAATGGAAAGGATATCCTGATTCATTCAATAGCTGGATAACGCACCAGGATCTACAAAATGTGGAGGTGGGAGACACTCCAAACTTTTAAGCTAATATAGCATGCGACTTCTTCCATATATGAGTTTAATATGTCTACTAACTTCAACATCATTCTTCCAAGCAATAGCAACCCCAAGATATTCCCAAGTAACAAACCATCTCTATACTCTGTTGAATTCGTTGATCCAATTACTCTGCATGGACCCCATGAAGTTGCTGTAACTGAAATTACTTATTACAACGATATCAGTTTGCTAAAGAACAACTATTTTGAATTACATAAAGAAGTGCGAGACAAGGATGATTGCTTTCGCATATTTCAAAAAAGTCTACATGGTACATGGGCTTTTCATCATCTAACTTTACATCCTTTTTCAACATCTTTACCATCTGTCCAAAACATGATTAAAATTCAAAAGGCATTTGCAACGTGAACTTTTGATTCTGAGGTTCCCACAATGAGCTTGCAAGATACAGAAAAGGAAATCGGTAGAATGTTTGAACGAATAAATGATCTCTTCAAGCTGACTTTGAATAAATTCTACAAACCAGTCATAAAGGGGTCAACAAAATTGATGAAGGAAGGGAAGCATGTTCTTCTTGTATTAGGTAAGGATTTGAGTCATACTTTTGGGTATTCCAGAACAACTTTCTCATCAAGGTATTGGTACAATGGACGTGGGTGGAATTCGGAGAGGAAAGTCACTGATTTTCAATGTAGAATTGTGCCATTGTATGCATTACAAAAAAGGAGCATCCGAGTAAAAAATAAATTTGAGGTCATTAGAAGTGTTGAAGACTTTGCAAGAAAGTTTCAAGGATCAGTGCCAGAAACGTTAATGACTTGTGAATATAAGAAAGAGAAAGTAACTTTATTTACTGTTGAAACGGAGGCAGAATTTATTGTTTTTACTAAAAAGACACCATTGGAAAAGTCTGAGTCCGCTGTTATTGAATTCGGATCTGAAATGATTGGGATGTTTAAGGGCCTTGAAAGCGCACCTTGGTTGACAGAATTAAATGATACATTCAAGGTTCAATTGTCCTCTTCTAAACCCAAAGCATCAACAAATGCTTCATGGGATATCCACGTATACAGCGAAGACATATTGGGTGATGAATTGTCTACTTCCAGTGAACTTGTAAAAAGAGCTAATTTGAACATTGAAAGCTTGAAAACGCCATCTGAATTGTGTACAAAGTTAAATGAGTTTGGTGTAGATTACCTTGATGCAGATGAATATCACTTTTCTTATGACCCACATAAGAAACGCATGATTGTAAAGGTAGGGAAGAACTCTCCTATCAAGCTGGATAGCGTGTTAACGACCACATTGGGATTCTCAAAATCAACTATTTATGAAGGCACATCAATAGGCGATACAGCCCTATCACTAGAGCGTGATATAAGTAAGTTATACGTCTATTGTAACATTATTGAATATACAAGGGTTGGCGACATTGAGGCCCCACTTCTGCGCACATTTCCTCTCTCATCCGTAAGGAAGCAACTAATCAATCGAGAATTTTTTAACACAATGTATCTACCAATCAGCCGAAATTTCATCAATAGAATTGACATATCAATTCATGATGACGCAGGAGAAGTAGTACCGTTCTGTGGTGGTGTTACTGTTTTGACCCTACATATTAGGTCACGAGAATAAGGCTTTACGCTATTGTGACTTCCATAGTTATTCAATAGTCATAATGACAGGCATTTACAGTAGACCATCATATCAGAGCGGTTATCCCGTGTTTGTTGGAAGTAGACGACAAGTTGGAGGAGGCATATTTGGTGCACTAGGACGTATGGTTCTTCCAACACTCAAAAAGTATGGCGTACCAATCATGAAGCGTGTTGAAAGCAGGGCTTTAGATTTTGGTGCAAATGTTGCAGCTGATGCGCTTCAAGGTGAGGATATCGGTGAATCTATGAAACTACGCGCGCAGCAATCTACCATAGACGCATTAGATGATTTAACAAAGACGAGACGTACAGTTCGGAAGAAGCGTAGAAGTCAAGACAAGTTGGATCCGGTCGAGTTACTAAGCAAAGACGCAGGAAAAGTAAAAAGCCGACTAGAGCAGCACGTTCTAAATCTAGACGTCGAGTGAAAACAAGAAAGCGCAAACGAAATTCCACAGCGACTAGAAACAAGTCAAAACGAAGGAAGACAACATATTTGTAGAGCTAATACGATGCAGAGTATCAATTCGACTTTGTGTTTCTTCGATTCTCCCCCTCATCAGACAGACATCATCTCCTCAACAATTGTAGACATAGTCCCCACAACAAATATCGATGGTAACCAGCAGCCTATTCAGTTTGATATACCTGCCAATCCTCATGATTATATTGACTGTCAATCCATTGATTTAGAGTTGTGTATACAAATTAAGAAGACTGATGGTACAAATATCGATTCATCCAAGGATAAAGTGGGATTAGCAAATCTTCCTATTGCCAGTCTGTTCTCAGATGTGTATCTAATATTGAATGACAAACAGATTGAAGGAGGGGATCGAGCATATCCATATGGAGCATATATACATACAATGACTCAATTTCAAAAGCAAGCTAAACAGTCACACTTGCAAGTTTCTGGGTGGTATGATGATCAGCAAGGGAAATTTGATGATGTCTCAAATACAGGGTTGAAAAGACGAATGGATTTAACAGCGGATTCAAAGGAATTATACTTGAAAGGACCCGTCTATCTTGATTTCCTTCGTCAATCTAGATATCTGCTATCACAGGTTAAAATGCAAATAAAATTTATTCATGCAAATCCTGAGTTCGCGTTAATGGCTTTTGGAGCTACAAACTATCAAGTCAACATAAGTAATGCCGTGCTCAATGTAAGGCGAGTAACAATGAACCCGTCAGTCATCAACGAGCATGCGACAGGATTGAGGAAAAACAATGCAATATATCCAGTTAATCACAGTGTGTTGACAAATTTCACAATTGGTGCGGGATCATCCTCACATGCCTACCCAAATCTTTTTCCCACTGCAATGCCAAAGGCGGTGTATATCACATTTGTGGAAAATGAGGCATTCATTGGTGCTTTTGAAAAGAATCCATTCAATTTCCAACACTTTAATGTTAGCAAACTAGCACTCTATCAGGATGGAAAATTTGTATCTTGCAAAACATATGAGCCTAATTTCAAAGATGGTACATTCGCACGTGAATATGGTTCTACTTTTACCGCCCTCAACATGTTTAATACAGATGATTCAAATGGAATTACAATGGATATGTACAAGAATGGCTACTTCTTCATTATGTACAACCTCACAGCAGATGCAGATCTAGGTGGTGAAAGCGTAGGAGGTACAAAGCCTGGAAATCTACGACTGGAGGTATAATTTGAGTCACCTTTGAAGAAAACAATTACTTGTCTCATTTATGCTATCTATGATAGCAAAGTTGAGATAACAAGAATGAGAGACGTGACTGTCAGCTATCAGAGATGAGTAACTTAAGCAACATAGAAATCTTGAGGAAAATGAGGAAAGCTCATCCCTACTCCAAGACAATATTTCTCAATGTCTTTTCTAGAGATAATTTACCTGATTCAATTCCTTTCTATCCTTGTTCGCTTATCATCAATACGGATACCAACAATCTTCCCGGAAAACATTGGATTGCTGTATACATCAATCGTTGTAAAGTTGCCGAATATTTTGACTCGCTTAATCAACCTCGTTTACATGATATCGCATTATGGATGAACAGGTTCTCCTGGACTGTTAGGAAAGTGACATCGTTCCCACTTCAAAGTAATACATCTCTAATGTGCGGTGGCTATGTACTCTATTTTGTCAACGAGAGACCATTGAAAAATAACTGTAAAAGTGCTTTAGAACTATTTTCAAAAAACTGATAAAAATGATGTAATTCTTACTAAATATGTCGAAACAGTTTTGAAACAAAGTTTTATGTTATATCATTAACTTGCTCTCTTTTTTCCAAAACAAGGTTTTATAAGGAAAAAAAACATATTCATATTTCATTATCTATTTACATATATACAAAATCTACAAGTTGGTTTTCATGAAACATTTTTTCAAATCACATATGATGGGAGGTACATCACTTATGTCTTTGATGCCGGTTATCACAATCTTTCCATTATGGAACACATGAACATGATATGGATGCCAGTTAGTCAATTGAGCTGCTGGAAATAACTCCACTTCATAAGTTAGATTATGTGATTATGTAACTTTACGGAAGTCATAGTGATAGTGTAATTCACATAACACGGTCATTGTCTTCACTTTCCAATCAGATAATGAATCACCAAGTAAATGTTCCAAAGTTAAGTATAGATATGAGAGATCACCCTCCATGACCCTTCCAATACATTGGATTGTTCCATTTGGAAAGAATAGGATAGTGAGAGTTTTTTTCCTTCCTCTGAATCCTCCATGTTAACATTGAGGATCTTCCAAGATGTAAGCTCGTTGTCGGCTTCAATTTTCGTTTTATCAGTAACCATTGTTTTCGGTTGGGTATATTCCTCTCGATCTCTTGTAGATTGAGTTTTGACTTTGCTTTTGTAGTTAACATCCGATTTACAACTTCCAACCGTTTGATGTCCTCCATCTTTAATGAATGACGTTATCTGTGGTAGTATCTCCCTTGTAAAGGTTTCCCATGTGACGTCACTGAAACGAAAAAATCGATATTCAACATCTTCCCGTTTTGGTGAACAGACGTATAGTTTGACTGATGAATCACACTTTATCCATATCTTGTCATCGAGAGGAATTTTGATCCGAGTCTTATGGTTGTCAATGAGATCCGCAAAGTCTTTCAGTGAAGGCAATGAGTCAATACTAATGCAAACGCCACGATGTTTTCGATCACTATTTGCTATTGAATGACGAAATGCTATTCTTTTAGAATTTGTTATGTGAACGTTTTGAACGTCACTAAGTTTCCATGTTCTAATGTAATGAGGCATGTTCCGAAAGCTATGTTTCAAATTTAGGTTTAATGTTTGCCTAAAGTTTGTTATTTTATTAGCTTAACATATCGGAATGATGTTGAGTACAAATTCTTCACATATTCATTCACATTAGGACTACCATTACTACTTTATTAGTAATCATTTCTACATAGCGGAAAGATGTAGAAATTTCAATTTTAGTAAGACTATTTATGTATTAGTAAGTGTTGCTACATGTCGGAAGATGCAGCAATCGCAAGATCTATTACAAGTGGAATATTGTATTGTTTTTTTTCTTAATTTAGACTTATTCTACATCACCTGTGACAGGAAGGCATCTCCTCCTCTTCGACGGTGGGGGAAGACCTAGGCTGTAGTGTCCATATGGTAATGATAAATTTTTATCCAGCCAACAGCGCTTATCCTCCCAAAGTGAAAGACCTCGCTTCCTAAATGATTTTGTGCTAACTATGTGATTTTTTGAATTTATAATTGTCATATCTTCAGTTGTATCATTCTCACTATAATAGACACTCCTATAGTCATTATGTTTCAATTTTTAACTGTTGCTCTCTGAATTCCTTTTGCACGTTTGATTCTATGATTCGTAGAGTCTAGATATTTCATTGAATACATTTTCGGTTTTAGTAGGATCATTTCCTCAAGCAACTTTCCAGCACACTCATCCTTAAAACAACCTAATCTAGCTTTGTTTGTAGTTGAGTATAGTCGGTGGTGACTGTCATAGTTTGAAGAGTCAAACTTTTCACCGAAGTATAGAAGTATATCTTCCAGACGGACAGATGGTGATGTGTATAAACATAGGAAGAAACTGTCGGTATCACCTCCACAAAGCCGCGTTCTATTTATCAGTGGACATCCTTTTAGATCATTGTAATATAATTGATACATTTCCAACTTACTATAGTCAAGTACTGCTTGACCAACATATATTAATTTATTTAAAACTATTGAAGGTTTGTACATTTCCATACCAACCTAATCTTCATCAAATATTTTGTGTTGAACATAGAGAGGATGATTTGACAATTTCAGTAAGTGTTTCTCATTGTTGACTAGTTTAAATTTTTTCCCTCTCCTTACATTTTCCATTGTTTTACCATATAAAGAATTATTTTTCAATTTGTAGAATGACTTTTCGAAGTCAGTGCTTGATTGAGCCCTCTTTTGAGAGTTCATATCAATGTATGTTTTTAACCAAAACTTTTGTGCGAATTTTATGCCACTATGAATCTTCTTGATTCTCATGCCCATGGTCAAGTAAAATTTTAAAATTTAGTTGTGGACTACATAATTTTCCCTATCAAATTGATGGAGCAGAAGTTTCTTGGTAGAAGAAAAATGTGTATTTGGTCTTACTTTTTCATATAGATTATTCATATAGTGTGAAAACATTCTCTTTTCAATCATCTGCATTTCTGGAGCTAATGGGAAATAGGCAGTGTCATCATGAATGGCTGCAGGATACTCTAAATCTAAATCAAAAAGGTAGCCGATTTCACCATCATCATCTATATTTTGAACATTTTCTTCAATTAAAAAATTATCTAATTCACTTTCATTCAACCATTGGAAATTTGAGTGGGGTAGATTCCTACTGAGTGAAGAACCGTAAAGGTTATTAACATCTAAGTAGGTCAAATGTCGACTTTCATGTGTATCATTTCCTAATTCTTCAATGTGTGCACGCGCTCGGTGAATGCTGGCGAAAGTCATACCCCTCTAATTCCTTGTTCAAATAGATTGTACATATTTTCATCTTGTATGTAGTATGGGGGATCATTGGAAGAGAAATTTAGTGCTGAGGTAAAGCCAAGATGTGGGAGACTGACAAAATGTACAGGGTCGACTTCATCCTCACGTTGACTCAATGCTCTAAGCACTTCAAGTATGTCTGCCAACAATAAAACATCTAACTTCAGATATGCCAGCATGTAATCCCCAAATGTGCTACAATTAGATTCAATCCATGCCTTGTTAGCGTGTTCATATTCATTATCGGAACAGTGCTCACGAGTAAGATCATTATAGAATTCAAATTGTGGTGGTAGACAGTCTTCCGTCAACGTGTTTAAGTTTTTGAAGTATGAATATGGAAACACTCCCTTCTGATATAAAACACTATCACTTAATTGTGGAAATTTTACCCTTAATGTCTCTACATGCTCATACGTTTGCAAGCCCTTGGCTAATTCACTCAAGGATGCACTTAGAAATTGATATGAGTCTAAGAATTTTTGTTTAAAGTATACTGTCTTCCCTTTGTATTCATTTACAGGGACACTGGCGGATAAAGTTATATATTTTTCAGCAGTTGCTGCTACAACATCTAATTTCCAAGATTTCATTCTTCCAATCGCTTTATAGCAAACGATGTGACTATCATAATTTTTAAAATTGTGGAAAAATATGGGGAGCTCCCGTCTGTTAAGTCTTAACCGGAGATTGCATTTCCTACATAATGTTTGCCTATATCGTCCGGTGATATGATCATGATCACGAACTTTTATGACTTCATCGCTGAATTTCGATTTACATTTGTTGCAACATTCTGCATTCTCATGGCTTGCTTTTTCATCCACTGACAGTTTCATTGGGTGCCTAGTTGTTGCACATTGGTTGTCATATAAGTCTTTGGCTACAGTTTCTAAGTGGTGCAAGAAACTAATTATGCAATTTTCTCCCTCAAAGAGGCAATACTTGTTTTCAAATTTCGATAGAAGGGCATTATGCCAGACATGATAAGCTCCAATGGCCGCAGGTTTATGTATTTTATTATCAATGTAGCACTCTATATCTGCATAAATTACTAAAGGAGGACTTAGTTGATATTTCATGCTACTTGTTAGTACTTTTAGATCTGACGGCATTTTTTCTATTTGTGCTTTTCCTCGAATGCAAAACTGGAAGTGTCGTTCTAGTGTTGTCTTATATGTGAATGACTGAGTGCATCTTTCGCAGAAGTATTTGTGTCTTTTTAGAGTTCTCCTATACAATCTTGACAGCTTTGGAATACCACAATAGTGTGCTGCTCCATTGTTTAGAATTAGCAAAATATTAACCGTTTGCCTACCACTAAAATTACTATTGTAACGAACACCTTTGAGTCCATTTTCATAAAAGTGAATGTTAATTTTGATATCATTATTTTTCTCAAATTTTGGAATATCTTTGATTGATACAGGTGTGGAAATGCCTTCCGTATTTAGCTCAGATGTCCACTTACTATATGATTTTACTTCATTTCTTGAATAAGGCACTTCATTATAATGCAATATTGATAAAACTGCATATAGGAAGCAATCATTTGCATTTGAATTAACATTTATGACAGCCTTAGAGTTTTTAACTTCTTTGGTAGAGGAAATGATTGTCCACTTGACAGTATTGGACTTGTTATTACATTGAACTCTATATTTTGCACATCATCTATAATCCAATTGCTACCCTTTTTTGTGAAGGCTTCAATATGATTTATTAGACTATTTACGAGTAGATGATCCTGAAACCAAGAATCATAGTCATAAATATAGTTTGAGGATGATGAGGTAAAGTGTGCGAGAAAAGTTTCTTCTTCTTGAGGATTAGAACGGACATAACGAATTTGTGCAATCAGACGACCGCGCAATTGATAGCTCCTTAGTAAGTCAGACACTAAATTCCCTAACATGGAACGCATGCTTTCTAAGAATGATGTTATGACCAAAGTAGGTGTTGTAGGCGTGATATCATATACACGTGCGAGTATATTGAGTGCGCTTTCGCTGAGACTAACACTTCCATAGGTATTATGCATATTCATCTCACTATTTGTATTATGTACATTCATATGCTGTCGAAATCTACTTATAGAGTTATACGTTTTGCCACACCGAGAGCAGTATTGCATAAAGTTTTGTATGTTAGTTGAAGCGCTGGTTGTTGGCTTAGAAGTAGATCTATCTTGATTATTTGAATTTGACTCTGTTATGCTATCATTCGGTTTATTATTGCATACAAGTTTATGCCTCTTAAGATTATCCATCCTATTCGTCTTATATGGACACTTGCTACATTGATACGTTTTCCTAACTTACAAAATTTTTCATGACGTTGCAAATTGCCTATGAGAGTGAACACTTTTCCACACTTGGTACAGACAACCATGATTATTGATGAGGATTGAAATTAGCAAGCCCTTATATACATCTATCATCCTATGACGTCAACGTTATCACTAGCCAATAGCTTATGTTCCCATCTGATGCAAAGAGAAAACATAAAATGTTTGATAATTTTTTTTCCTAAATGAAGAAAGATAAAAGTTAAAGTTAAAGTTTGGCACACTTTACAATTCCGCTGTGATTCAGCTTCAAATGACTGCATCCTTTTGCGCAGACGCTGAAATCGTTCATGTGAGTCAGTCTCACTTTTCTTATTACATTGTTCATGCACTCAATGTGAATTAAAGTTTCCTTTTCATGAATACGGCTGTTTGAAACCTGGGAGGCCAACAGGACATTGGATTGTGTTAGGTTCCTCACAGATTCAATTAAGCCTCTGTTCTCCTCCTTCATTTTCTTCTCCCGCTCCTCTACCTGCTGTAGGCGCTCCTGGCAATGACGCAACTTGGTCTGCATATCCTCTTCTGTCGAGGTTGCGTCCAAGTCGACGTTATAATCCCGTACTGGGAGAGGAGCCGTCACATCCGACGTTGGTAGAGCTGCAACTGGGGGAGGTGTTGTGGGAAGTAGTACCTGGGAGGAAGGAGCTGCACCTGGCGTCGGTAATGGGTTCGGAGGAGATACCGGCAAGGGAAGACGTGCAGGGGATGATGGAGCCAAGCAGATCATTGGGGACGGAGGCAGGCGGACACTCCAGCTGGGGGATGCCCGGATGTTGGTAAACGAAAAGAAACAATTGTTTATGAACTATTTGCAATTGTTAACATTTATCAAAATTAAAATTAACACTACGTAAATTCAATTACATAAATTAAAATTAAGTTGTTGACATTTATTAACTCCAAATGTGAATTTCACATACCGTCAGCTCGATTGTCCTTCGATTGGATCCACCTTCATCCTCCGAAAGAACCATCGAATCATTCTAGAAGATAAATTGATCTATTGCAGATTAATAAATTTATACTCAAGTGGGTTTCTTAATTACAATGGAAAAGTTCTCTGCTCATGCAGTCATCTAAGCATTATACTTACATTTGCAACCGAATTATTGTCATCGGATGAGGATGTTGGAGACGACGTGGTGGAGACGTCATCAGATGACGAGAAATCATCGGACATTGATGAATCGCCCGATGAATCATGAATGGAGTAGGGCCTCTTCTCCTTATCTTCTATAGATGTGGTGGTCGCCGGCGTAGACAGAGAACTCCGCTGATGTCTTTTAAGGGACAAGGATCGTACAGCCTGCAGCGAAAATGTGATAATGTTTTTATAACTAAATAGATATTAATGAGAATTAATATAGACATAGACTATATACATGCATTCTTCACTTTGACAGTGACCCTTCCATAAAGTGGCGTTCGCATGGACTTCTTATTCATGTGACGCATCGTCTCGATTGATACGTCACTATCCTCACTATCATCGCTCGAGTAGTCGGGCGATGCAGGGGCTTGGGTGAACACCACCGGCTCGTTTGGTGTTGTAGATCGCTCCATCGGAGATTGGGGAGGTGTATTGGTACGTTCCACTGGCGAAGTGGTACGATCACCAGTACCGTTCTCAACTGCAGCTTCCTGTTTGCGATCCATAATGACTTGTAGATTTAAAGTAATTGTAACTTGTAAACGTGAGGATTAGAACCTTTGATAAGAATTGGTACAAACCTCGGACTTATATACTTTTTAAACAAAGGAAATCCTAACAGCCAATCAGAGAGGTACCGAACTTACCTAAAGAATATATAACTATATAAAGGATGTCATTGTTCCAAACTGTTAAGTACTTATCCTCAACATTCCATAACAAGAAGCATGTCCTCAAAACCTCTATTCTATTTTCAAAATGACAGCCAAGTCATTATGGGAGGTCAGTTGGATATGACCGTGCATCTCTGTTGCGGCTGCAAAGTGGCCCTGTGGAAAACTTTGACTGTGACAGCACTTCAAAGGCGGAGTGGACTACCAGTGAAGTGTCCGGTACACGAGTGTGATCATGACTTTTTTTAACAACAATCAGACATTTCATGAATGGTGTGATGACTTCCTGAAGATCATGGAGTCGCCTGAGGGACGTGATCTGTACCCATCATTTATTTAAAACCATCATTATGCATAAATTAAACTTACATTGTAAATCTCTTGTCTTTTTCATTTTAAACATAGTTCTGGAATTGGTTTTCTTCTTGGGGAGCAACTAAATCATAACTGCACATTAAAGTTTCACATCTAAATAGTGCTACATTTAAAATAATTGTCACAATAGTCGCAATTGAGCAAACCCATTCAAAATCAAACAACGGACGTCTATCGGTACGTACCCAAGTACTCAGAACCAAACCACACAAGTTCGATCATAGACGTTCCGAAACACAGTGTACTCAACCGAGTGTACCGAACACATGTACCTATCCAGTAAAACAGATGTCATACAGGTTCCTATTCCTAACACTGAATTATACATGTACCCATCCATGTTCCTATTCATAACACTGAATTATACATGTACCTATCCATGTTCCTATTCATAACACTGACTTATACATGTACCTATCCCTCGCAAGTAGGGCACAGTTTTCACTACTAGTCAGTACTAATTAACGGCTGCTAACCGTCACCTGTCACCCAAGAGTCTATCTAGTATTCGCAAAGAGTAGACGGAAATCTCACACGGAGCTAGATCATTAAGAAATGACTCATTAAAGAAATATAAAGTAGGCATATCTTGAGCTCTAATTATGAAATATGTGAGTGATTGACATGCTGTAGTAAGCGCAGCAACGTGCATTGTGCTTTCCCTGAAAGAGATGCTCTATTTGGTTCTTACGCCCGTATGCACAGACATCACTTAAATGAAAATCTGAGTGTGAATGTGGTCTGAGTGAGATTTTGCATTCACAGTCGACCCTCAGCTTGAACTTTTCAACATTCAGTGTAGCTCATTGAGTGTTCTTCTTTGAGTGTGGCTCATTGAGTGCAGTTGGCAGTTTCGTATTCACAGTCATCCCTCAATGAGGAATTCCCACAGATTTCCCAAAAAATTGAGTGAGAAATAAAGTGGTCGTTGTCGCATACTTAAGAACATCGAATAAGCGACATCATTGTTAATCAATCTATTCTCACATCATGACTGCGAGAAGACACACACGACGAATTCTACTTCTTCACGAGCATCATAGAAAACCTGGTCGCCTATTAAGAGATCCGCAGAATCCTCTTGAAATAATGGATGAAGCTGAATTTCAACTGCGATTTCATTTGACGAAACAGATGGTGCTAGAGCTGCTGGATTTAACATCGTTTGACAACGAAGAGAATGTACGTATGCTACCTGTCCCTCCTCTGTTATCGATGCTTATTTGTCTTCGTTATTTTGCAACAGGATCTTTTCAAGTTGTGCAAGGTGATCTTTTTTGCGTGAGTCATTCGGCTGTGAGTAGAATTGTTTCACGAATGACAAGAGCTATTGCTATGTTGAGACCAAACTTAATCAGACTTCTGACAGATGCCGAAAGTTCAATCATTGAGGGAGATTTTTACAGAATCGCTTCCTTCCCCGGAGTTATGGCCACTACTGATTGCACTCACGAGTAGTAATCCCATTGCAAATTCAAGTGCAAAATGTGAAATGATGAGTCATCATGCTGACTCAGTCCCCCCTCTGGAAGGAATGTGAGGGAGATGGCCAAGGATGTGCTTGGAGGAATGGGTCAAAGAGGAAGAAACTGTTCCCTCCCCCCTCCGGAAGGAACGAGTTTTCCAGCAAGGGGAGGAAGGTGATAGGAATGTGGGAGGGATGGAGTGTGGAAAGGGTGGATGTTGGTGGTTTTGGGATGAGAAAAGTTGGAAATCGACATGAAGGAGTGCTCGGATGGGAAAACGGAGGCCAGATTCGGAATCTACGTGAAATTTTGGGTTAGGAAGGATGTTTCCAGCGTCATCGGAGAGAAAAAATTTCTAGAACGTCCTCCCCCCTCCTGTCAAACTTCCAACTTTGGTGTTAGAGATCGCAGAAAGTCGTGCAATAGCTCATTTGAAAGCTAAGAGTGAGAAAAATGCAGTGAAAAGCTCAGTTTGGTCCAATTTTCTTGGGTTTCGGGAGGAAAATGGCAGAAAACGTCAGAGTTGGAAAAGTCAGGTGTTGGAGGTTTTGGGATGAGAAAGTCCATTTTTCGACATGAAGGAGGCCTCGGATGGGAAAATGGAGTTCAAATTCGGACGTTTTGGCCAATGTTGGGTCTGGGAACTTCTTTCCAGCTCAATCGGAGAGAAAAAATTCTGACCCCCCCCCCTCCTGTCAAACTTCCAACTTTGGTGTTAGAGATCGTAGAAAGTCGTGTGATAGCTCATTTGAAAGCCAAGAGTGAGAAAAATGCAGTGGAAAGCTCAGTTTGGTCCTATTTTCCTGGGTTGAGGGAGGAAAATGGCAGGAAAACGTCAGAGTTGGAAAAGTCAGGTGTTGGAGGTTTTGGGATGAGAAAAGTCGTTTTTCGACGTGAAGGAGGTCTCGGATGGGAAAATGGAGTGCAAATTCGGAATCTACGTGAAATTTTGGGTTAGGAAGGATGCTTCCAGCTCAATCGGAGATAAAAGTTCTGACCCCCCCTCGGCAACGATCTTCCAACTTTGGTTGTAGGGATCGCAGAAAGTCGTGCAATAGCTCGTTTGAAAGCTAAGAATGAGACAAATTCAGTGGAAGACACGGTTTGTTCCTATCTGCCTTCGTATAGACGTGAGACGTCATTGAAAATTTTGGACATTGGCGAAAAAACGACAGAGTTAGAATTTTTACGAAAATCGCTCTAGCGGGTGAACGACGCCTCGGACGGGAAAACAGAAACCAGATTTGGAATCAGTGTACCATTCTACATCTAGAGGGTGAGTTTCAAATCAATCGGAGAGAAAAAGTTGAAAAGTTGGGTCTCCAAATGAGATTTTTTCCTGAAAATGTTAAATTGTGGCCACCTTTGGCGGTGACTAGCGGAGGATTGGAAGTGAATGGAGAGCTCGGGTTTCTTTTAGGGGTAAGACGCCACTTTGTTCTCTAGGATCCTATCTTTTCAGATGCGTGGAAGGTTTCGTTTCCAAATGAGAGCCTGTTGAAAATCGAGTTTTTGTGCATTGTCCAAGATTTTGGAGCTTTTTGAAAAAACGACAGAGTTTTTACAGCTCGGGTCCTGGTCATCGTAGAGGGTCGAAGGATGTCTTAAATGAAAGGGGAGAGCGAGAAAACATGGCTGTCAAAATTTGAAGTTAATCGGTGCAGTAGAACTGGAGATAGACGGGTTTAAGGTTTTTGGATGATGGATATCACGTCATCAGCTGATCGCCACAAACTATATAAGTGGAAACTCTGCTTGTGGACATCAGTTCTCCTGCCGACTGGGTTGGGTTAGGTGAGCTGCGGAGCTCTGATGATAGCATTGGAAATCTGAAAAACCGGGTTTCTGTAAGAAACCGACTTAGAAAATTTCATTGCTGAACTTAGCTAAGGAGTCAAACTTTGAGGTTCGCCAGGAGATGGCCTTCATCTCCAGGTCATAAAAGACTCCAAAACTTTAAAGGCTTGTAACTTCTCTTCTACAAGTCCGTTTGACTTGATTCAATAAAGGTTCGGTCGTTATTGACCTGCCCTAAGTGATAAATTACTTATAAAATTTCATAAGTAGTGCTTAAAAGTTGAAAAATTTTAATTCACTAGTTTTGGAGGTTTTCTGGGGTTTTCGACCCTGCTGAAGTCAATGAAAGGATTTTTAGTGATGTCTGAGCCAGTCTTCTCATGAACCAAGCGGCTTTTCACTGAAAGCGAGCAAGACACGGAGAGTTTTGCTGCAATATTCCACTGACAGGGTGATCCTTCGGGACGGCAGATGATGCCGTAGTGATAAGTGTGGCAAGGGAGTGTGTCATATTTTAGACCGAAACCTCTGGGCGACCTATGTTGGGCATTTGACACAGTTCTCAACGTAGCACTTTGAACGCCAATCGGTTGAGTCTTAGCTATCTTGTCATGGGTGGCATCTAAACATCTCCATTGCAAAACGCTGGTGAATCACGGCTTGCTATCCCTCTCTACGCCTAGCTTGTTATCAAGCTGATCAAAGCAACGACTTGCTTCCTCTTACCAACTCTACCGGTTTTCATGTCTGGTGATCAAGTCATGGACGGTGTAAGTTACGGAGATTTTCGGTGTCATACTTCCTGTGGGTGGGAGTTCTTTCGAGACAGCGGTGAAGTCCGTAGCGATGAGTACTGCACGGGATGTAGGCAATGGTAATCCTTGTGAAACCTCTCTGGGTCATGCTTCCAAGTGGTTGCCTTACGTCTCAACGTTGTACTCTGACCGCCAGGGCGACATTCACTATCTGCCACAGGTTACCTCATAAAATCTCCATTGCACTTGTCTCCCGATAGTTGGCCAACCATGCGAGAATAAACCATAAGTTCTTTGAAGAACTGTCTCTATCACGGAGATGAAATGATGAAGGGATGAAACGGGAGGCCACCCTTGCGCCACACGGAACACATCACAGACTTCTCTCTTCGCTAGTGAACAAGCTCTTGTCAGTGTCGTCAGAAACTTTATCATGTTGTACAAACGTTTTACTGCAGCACAGGTTGATGTATAGTTAGAAAGTTTGATCATGACGTTTTATGAAACACGCATGTCATAAAATGTAAGCGCTATTGTAGTCATCTAGTTTTACTGTGACACACGTTTGTGAAAGTAAAGTTTGATCATTGAAGTTTTGTGACTGACTGAACTCACCACAGCACTAGAAAGTTTTATCGAAAAGGTTTTCCTGCACAGTGTAGATTGTCTTGTAACTTACTTTCACAGTGTTAGAAAGTTTTATCAAATGGTTTTACTGCACAGTGTAGATTGTCTTGTAACTTACTTTCACAGTGTTAGAAAGATTTATTGGAGACAGTTGTCAAATGTTCCCTTGTTAGAAAATTCAAACTCCATGACTGTTAGATTAGCTTCATCAGGTTTACTAAAAGCAGTCTTCTACCGCAGTGAGACTGAGAGTTTAGAATGTTATATGAAAACAGTGTTCACCACATCACTAGAAAGTATAGCACAACAGAAGTGTCATGAAAAAATATTTTATTTGGTCTTTGATTTAACATCATTGAAACCCACTTTACTAATAGCAATGACAATGTGGTTTATTTTATTCAGAAGCAAATGATCGCCGTAACCATGAAAGTTGTCCATCCGAGAAACAATCTTCTGCAGATGTCGTGTATAAAACTCAGAAGCATCAGTAACATATTCTTGCCCATAGGAACGAAATTGAAAGTCAACACTTTCCGTCACTTCACCTTGTGGAAAATGAATGTAATTGACATGTGCAATTAAATGAGCCTTGATGAGACTGTCTTTGAAATAAGATATCAACTCCAAAAATATTTCTCGTGTGTAGTCTAAACATGCTTCCAATTCTGTCTCCTCCCTTTGAAACTCAAGGATGTAATCTTGTATTAAGCCTCCGAAGCACTCTTGATGAAAACGAATCGTGCAATCATCATGTTTTAATGTATTGACTTCTGATGCCATGGTTGAGTCTATTGCTAAACATCATTTTGCCAAGGACGATTTCAATAACGCATAACCAATGTGTATGTGTACACATCGGGAACTCTAGCTCGTCTGTAATTGGACGAGAGGTCTCATCCATTCCCCGCTTAGGAAAATCTTATAAAAGGCAGTGCATCAGCTCTGCTCTTCACATTTATCTTTCACAAGGTGAGTGTCGGTGAGCTCCTGCTATCAGGTTGTTGTGACTTGCTATCAAGTTGAATAGTCTCTTGCTATCAAGAGATTCACTTCTGCTCATAAAACATATCATCGCTGTAATACCTCCTTTGCTCGAGCGTTCCTTCGGGACGGCGGGTACTTCCGTAGAGGGATTGCGTTGCACGGGTTATTCGTCGTTTGTTAGACCGAAACCTCTGAGCCGTTGCTCATGTTGGGCGTTCGACTTCATACTCAACCTGACGCTTTCTCTCGCCAGGTCAGAGTACCTTAGCCATTCGACAAAGGTTAGTCTTTATGATATGGAGTATAGTGAAATGTAATTCATTAGATGTCACTTCAATGATTGTTCCCATGATAAACGTTGACTAGGCAAATGAAACGATTCTCATCTTTCCTTTTCAGTGATTGAAATCTGCTAGCGTAATCTGCAATCGACTATCTGCCATGGAATTCAACAAAGTTGAGAATTATCACATTGCTGTCGAGATGGAGAAGGCCACCATCGAGCAATGTAAGTAATTGTATCAAGGTTGACTCTATTACTAACATCATTAGGGTAGACATCCTCATTAAAATCAAGAGCCCCTCCCTTATTTTGTTCATGTTTAAACCGAATCCAAATTTTACCTCTGCTTATCTTTGCTGTCATTCTTTTTCAGTGCATGAATGTATTCGCAATGGGGAACCCGTCCCCCAAGGAGCAATCGGGGAAGCCTCTGAGCGGCTTGGAAAGTGTACGTATCCTCACCTATGAGAACTGAGAGTTGGAATGTCATGTTTTAGCACTTCTGTATCCGTCCAGCTTACTCTCTATCATTATTATCTCCGTAACCTCTAATCTAATCTCTCTTTCCTCTCTACAGATATGGCGAAGATGAAGAAGTGGGAGGAAGCCGCGAGGCGGAGATTTAATGACGAATTTCCGGCCCTACCTTCCCACCCATCTACCTCCGCTCAAGGTGCGACTCCTCTCTCGATCTCGGGCATCGTAATCGCCCCACCTCCAGCGCCTGCTCTGCTCCCTGCGCCAGTCCCTTCACCAGTCCCTGCGCCAGTCCCTGCTCCTCGTCACCACATCCCTCCGACACCGAAGCCCAGGACCGTTCCACGATCGGCTCGCGTCTCTCTCCTACCTCCTCCGCGTCCATCCTTGCTGCCGGAGTTACAGTCCTTAGATGGTAAGGATCCGTGATTGGGAAAAGGGGGATAAGACTTCAAACTTGAAATTATGATCATGTTACTAATCTCTTTTCTCTTTTTCTCAACAGATTTGGCGGCCTACCTCCTGGACGGCGACGTTCCCTCCGGTCCCAACATCATCCCTGCATCGCCACCACCACCTGCAGCAGCCGAACTCCCTCTCCTCTCCGTCAAGTCGGTGGAGAGACTGTTGGAGCAGGAGGAGCTAGAGATAGTGGGAGAGGAGAGGGAGATTGAAGTCGAAGAGGAGAAGGACTTTCGATGCCAGCGGTGTGACAGGGTCTTCGCCTCAGTCTACAGTTTGAGACGTCACCCCGCTGGCAATGCCTGCAGGGGAGGAAAGCGCCGAATGATCCCTCAACGGCCCAAGTGTGAAGGTTGTGGAAAAACGTTCTACAACAACACCAACTTGCGAGTTCACATCGAAGGCGGTTCCTGTGGCAGTGTGAGGCAACCACCAACGTCATCAGGTAGGAAGCATCTTTCACCGCACGTCGGCTTTTCCTGTTCTTCGTGTCACAAGACCTTTCCTACAGAGTTTGTTCTCTCTTCGCACACACTCTGTCACACACATTCCACTGATCTTTACACTGACAACAACGTCACTCTAAGGCTGAGCAAGTTTTCCCTTGAGGCTCGTTCGCCAGCATGAGTTAGAAAGCTCTGAAGGTGCGCAAGATATTCATCCTTTCCTTAATGAATAATATAGGCTTAATACATCAAATTTTGGCGAGCTTAGATAGATTTTTTATCAAAGGCATGTTCTATCTCACTGCTCGTTTCAATAAGGTAAACAGTAGCACGGCAGAAGTAGATTCCACTATGATCATTAGGATAGCCTCCTGTGCTGCTGATCTCATAGGTGATGTAAACGAGTGGATAGAGAGACATGCGACCTATCTCGTCAGCAATTTAAATAAATTTAATGAAAGAGACAGCGGTCTGGTCTTTGATGGGATAGAGAAAGTAGACATTAAAGTAAGTCTTTTAGAAAATTTGCAAGGGAGTGGTTATTTCACCCTCCCCAAAACACTGGCTAGCAAAAAAGCTGTCGTCAATATAGAGTGTCAGTCCCAGTGTTTCAAGTATGCCGTCCTCTCCATTCTTCACTATAATGACATAGGCATAAATCGTGAACGAATCACCAAGTATTGCAAATGGGAGGATGAGCTTAAGTTTGACGGGTTAGATGTCAACACATTAGATTTTAAAGGCATCGCCCAATTTGAAAAACTCAATAACATTAACATCGTCGTCCATCTCTGGGAAAAAGGTCTGAAGGGCGTTAGGTATAATAATCGCCAAAGTAACTTCGACCGGGTTGTCAATCTTCTCCTAGTCTATAGCGACAACCACCCAGAATGGCACTATTTTGGCATTCCTAAAATTTCTAGATTGTATCACCACCAACAAAGTTATGATGACAAACATTATTACTGTGATCGCTGCACACGGCGTTTCACATCAAAACCGTATTTTGAAGAGCATTACGAGTGGTGCTCTTGGGGAAAGCTTCAAATGGAAGTCATGCCCAAAGATAAATTTTATTGGTATGAGGAAAACGGCAATGAGCTCAGTCCCATATGTACCCTCTATGCGGACATTGAATGTTATATTGAACAAGAAGACCTAAGTCATGAGCCAGGAAACGAGGTCTCTCAGCTTGGGAAGACAAGCGATGCTGGACGAGTCCTAACCACTCATTACCGTACGGCCATCCAGACACTCATCTACCTCCACCCAAGAGACAGAAACTTTCTCTTCCTGCGTCCGGCGATGTATGATAATGAATGCTTCCTCTCTGTTGTGGTTGATGTTTTGCTTTTTCACTCCATGGCATTTTCTATGGGGCGTTGTGAGTGAATGCCTTGTAACATGCGTCCAACTCCTGATCACTTCATACCATGACTTGCATATCAACTGGTTTTCCTGACTTTGTTTTCTCCCTGCACATGAGTGACTTTGTTTTCTCCGGTGATGTGAGCCATAAAAACTTTGTTTTCTGCTACCATCAGTATGACTTATGTGTGGTGCTATGAAAATCGGTTGTGATGATGAATAACATATCATGTACATAGTGTGTCGTTTTCCTTTTGACGTAAAGATGGGATTCTCACTCAATAGATAGAAGTAAAAGTTTTGATCATTTTGTAAGATGGGTAGGGTTAGAAATAAAGTTATCACCATGTTGCTGTTTGTAAGATAGGTGAAATATAAATGAAGTCAGAATCACTTCACTGTTTGTAAAGTTAGAAATAAAGTTGACGCTTGTAAAGTTAGAAATAAAGTTGATGATTGTAAAGTTAGAAATAAAGTTATCACCATTTCGCTGTTTGTAAGATAGGTGAAATATAAATGAAGTGACAATCATTTTACTGTTTGTAAAGTTAGAAATAAAGTGGACGTTTGTAAAGTTAGAAATAAAGTTGATGATTCTAAAGTTAGAAATAAAGTTATCACCATGTCGCTGTTTGTAAGATAGGTGAAATATAAATGAAGTCAGAATCCATTCACTGTTTGTAAAGTTAGAAATAAATTTGATGATTGTAAAGTTTGAATTAATGTTAAAATCATTTCACTGCTGTACAGTTTGTAAGATAGGTGAAATATAAATGAAGTCATAAGTATTTCATTGTTTGCAAGATAGGTAAAGTATAAAATATATAGTGAAAATCATGTTAGAGTTTGTAAGTTAACATCCTCACCAACGAATGTAACATCATGACAATTTCTTCGGCTTAGGAAACGTCAACCACTTTCTGACTCATGTCTATAAATAGCTCTGACTCATGAAGTGGTAAAGCGCCAGTCAGTTAGATAAGAATCTAATCAGTCTTGTTCAACCTTTTCACCGACACGTGTGTGGGCGTGTCATTCAACATCGATGGCGCCTCACGTAAGGCAGCGTAACCTTTTCACCGACATGTGTGTGTGGAAGTTATTAATCAGACAAAGCGATGGCGCCTCACGTCAGACAGCGTATCCTTTTCACCGACATGTGTGTGTGGGCGTTATTTATCAGACAAAGCGATGGCGCCTCACGTCAGACAGCGTAACCTTTTCACCGACATGTGTGTGTGGGCGTTATTTATCAGACAAAGCGATGGCGCCTCACGTCAGACAGCGTGACCTTTTCACCGACAAGTGTATGGATATCATTTCATGTCTATAAATAGCACTGACTCATTCAAAACACATCATGTGATTAACACGATTCTATTAGCTGTGACTCATACAGATAACGCATTAAAGATTTAACAATGTCAGCTACTTTGCTGATATCACGTAAACCAGTCATGATACAATCAATGTCCGTTGTGAAACACTGCAATATGTACAGGATGCCACTTCCGAATCAAAGCAGCAGGAAAGAGTTCAGTTTCATAAAATATACAATGATTACTGGTTTTAATGTTGGCTAGATTCATTAACATCTTCAATTGAACAGACACTACTATATTCTTCAATGTCAGGGGGCTGAGGCGCAGATGAGGCATGATTGTTCGCATTTTCTTGACGACTTCGTAACACATGGACTGCATCACGAAATGAGAAAGGTTTCCTAGGACTTGGATTTTGCCGCAGCGAAAGATTTGAAGATTTCGACCGTTGCTCATGCGAATGACCAACATTTGCGGACGACCGCGATGATAGACTGAATCGGAAAGATGGGTATGCAACTGTTCTAAATCGATGTCTCTTCTGAGATTCATTTCGCGCACGGCGTTGATGATGCGGATGGGGAGCATGACTCACAAATGACATGAGGGTTGAGTGAACTTCCCTTTTATACTTTTCCAATGAGGGTTTTGGAATCACAATGTAGCAGTGATCATTATGTAGAATCATCTCTTGAATGCGAATAAATACAATGCCGTCTCATACGTTAATGACACGACAAGAGTTGGATAGGATTGTGCGATGCAACCTTCGTAGTTGAAAGCGTTCTAGAGTTATCTGAAGTTGACGTTTCGTATCATGAAATGTAACACACTGACTTTTCCATGATACATGGAGCCATGCTGATAATTTTATTTCACATGTTTAAAACCTGAGTGAAGAAGGGTATGCCTAAGAAAGAAGGAGAGAGTCATGTTCATGTGTGGCATGGTGAGTGTACATTTTCTTTCTTGATACGGTGGCCGTTAGGCCGTGGTCTCATAAAGACCGATGGTGCGTTCTCAGTGTGTGGAGAGTGTTACTTTAGTTGATCATCATCAACATAGACATCATTTTAAAGGTTATGGAGACAAGATAGGGATTCAACGTAAACAACCTTCCGTCCCTGCGCGCACCCATGTAGATGGTTTGAATTTTAATTTCGAAGGAGTAGAATCCTTTTCCCAAAATGGGGAGTGGTTTGCAATTGAGTAAGTCGAATTCGCTGCCCTCCTTTTCATGGATGATGAGACAGTGTCTATCCATATGAACATATATGTATCGTCTTTCCATGATGGGAGCTTGTGGCCGCTTTCCATTGTGTCGAACAATTTCTTTGGGAATGGTGAGATTTTCTTTCAGAAATGTTTCAAGAGTATTGAATTGTAACCGTGTCCAATAGTCTAACGGTACACACACAGCGAGTCCATACATTGTTGACATAACCTTTAGATAATCTATCCGATGACTTGGAGTTTTTATGGTCACGGCTTCTCCATGATGGGTTATCTTTTGATTGAAAGCATTTTTACCCGATGCTAAAGTAAGGGAGTTCAGTGTACCCAGTGCGAGAGCAGAGGAGTTGATGGCTTCGAGCAACTGCATGGTTAGCGCAAGGACGGAAATGATTGCCATTAGCTCAGTCGTCCGTTTTATAACCAGACCTAGCTCCAATCACATGCGTTTCCCTTTTCACGTTTTCCCTGTCTTTGTTACGTGACAAAGTGTCATCACACGTGAACGTTTGACTGCGTGGGTGGAAACCTTTCCTATTTATACACAAAGTCGTTCTAGTCCTCACAAAGACTTTAGTGACACACCCCTTTTCTCGAACAAAGACGCAATCATTTATCTAACAAAGAGCCTGATAGTAATGCACAAAGCGCAATGACTCATGTCGTGTCACGTCTCTTTTCTCGAACAAAGACGCATTCATTTATCTAACAAAGCGCTATGACTCATGTTGCTCTATACACCATTACAAAATACTAGGTGAAAAGAAATCTTTATTGCATCTACACAATGTCTCGACCATCAAACAAAGTCGTGGATGTAAACACACTCAGTTGAATCATGATATGTTTAACAACGTACGCATTTCCTTCCATCGTCTCTCTATTCTCTCCATAATTTTCTCCATATGACGACCATAAAATTGATCACTAAGAGTAATCCATTCTGTGTAGTAAGATCCAAAACGAAGTGGTTTTTGCAAATCTTTCAACTCTATATAAGCAACGAGTCTACCCTTCACATCTTGAGGTTGTAAACTCTCCATCAATCTTTTGAAGAGAGGAAGGCTTTCAGTTAGCACTATTTTCATATCATTCATCTTCATTTTAAATGTAAGTTTCCAATCTTGTAAAAATCCATCGAATCCTTGTTGATCAAGTGTCAAATGACACATGTGGTTACTTAGTGTACGATGCGCCATCATAAACGTTGTGACTATAGATTTCACATTGCTTCAATGACTTTCACTATGAATAAAACAGAAATAACAATCATGTTCCACTGTAAGTTTATTCAACACCAGACAAAATTTACAAGTACAGAATACACTTCATAAAATGATCATCATTCATTCACAAGGAGTAAAAACATGTTTTACATAGACCCATGCTGTTGACAATAATATAGATACAGTTCATAAACATCATAGAGACTACAATGCCAGCGTGAAGAGAGTTCTGCAATGTAGGTAGCTTTATTTCTAGTATTACAATGGGATGGTGGTCTGTAAAGGTGATGTCTCTCACCGAAACATACAGCCATATCAAAATTCATTTCATCTCTAAACTTCTTTTGATCACAATGTATATGATAGTCTTGTCCTACACGATTTACCCAACATGGTAAATATAAATTTTCAATGTGCAACTGAAGTGTTGCTGCTTCTCGTTCAGAATCATTTCCTAATATTTTAACAATATGAAAACCTCACAGCCACCGTTTGAAATCACTTATCAAATACGTTTCATTTACAAATCCAATATGAATCAAAATAGAAGGATCAAGTCCATGCACATGACGTCGTGACCATTCGTCTTTGTGTGGAGGACAGTGGGCAAATCTATGATATACACTAACAACAGTTTGATCACTTTCTCTCATTGCAATAGTACTCAATTCTTGCATGGGTGTTTCCTCACTGTCTATGAAGATGACAACCTACAATATCAAAAAGACTTCATTACAAGATAATACATTAAGCAGGAACTTTACAAGGATGTCTCTCCTTTACATAACAAAAGATACATACAACATGATTACCATGTTTTATTTGAACATAACGCGCAAGACCGCGTTTTCCACATTCACTACATACTAACTGATAACAATACTTAAGATTTCTCTTTGGTGGTAACACCATCTTTCTTTGATGCGCGACGACGTTTAGGTTTACTGACAGGTTCTTGACACTCTTTGACATAAGAATCAATGACTTTCTCAATGTGATCAAGACCTGTTAACTCAGGTTGATGATGAATTTGAGCAATGCGCAAATTGAGAGAAATCAAATTACCGTCAGATTGATGAGGTCCCACATAAACAGCAGGCACCTCAATATGAAATGAGTAAAAGCCTGCACCTAACGATGACAATTCTGTTTCAACTGATTGTTCAACTGTCACGCCTGAAGTGACTTTACAATACTTGCTTTGCAAGATATAGCAGCGAGTGCCGCGATACAAAGGTTTATAATAAGAAGTTTTCTTTTCTGGCCACAACTGTAATAGTTCAGTAGGAATAAGAGCCTTTTGCTTCACGACGTCTTCTAAAGTGTCAAGCTGCTGACGCAACCAATTATCAATAGGGATACTCAGGTTTTGACCGCAACGATTTACTTGCGTATCCACTTTTTGGTAAGTATACCGCCGGCGTTTGAAGATAGAGTCGAGCACCGTTGTAGCGCACTTGTTGTTTGTAGGTAGGATGGCCGTGATTTACCTTTTCAATTTTCGGATTCCACAGCTCGAGATGTTGAGGATTCAGTGATGCAGCAGTTGGAGTAGGATTCATGGCCATGGCAGTCTGTAACGAAAGAATACCACTAAGTACATTCATGATCATCAGAGAAAAGAAAATTGTTAGCTTAGCAGTGACATATGAGGTGGCCCTTAAGAGGACCTTTTGGGGCATTCACATGATTTAAAGCTTATCAACAAAGTCTAAGTGTTCGTTATCGTCCAGTAAATTAAATGTCTTGGGCTTAGGACCCGAATTAAGTTTCAATTCCCTAAAAGACTTAAAGGTAAAGCGTCTAGGTGGCGGTGGTGGTGATGGTTCAACAAAATAAGCTTGTACAATCATCGGCCACACACTCTCCTGCGTCTCTCTTCTAAAATGCTGGTAAGGTTTAGGCCAGACAGTCATGACACTCACTTGTAAATTTGCAAACAGGATTGATTCAGACAAAATTGAGACGGAGAACGGCTTCAGCAAGTCACACGCGCTTTCCAAGTCAAGAGAATGAAATGAACAGAAAATGGGGAGACGTCTGCTTTTATAGTCTCCTGCAAATCCACATTTGACACTATGAGAGCCAATCAGAGACCTCCGTTTCTTCCCTGACTTCGTTGCGGCAGGGAAAAGGAGGCAAACACACGACTGACTCATAAACGCTTTTCCCAAATCTTGTAGTCAAATCTAGATTAGCACATTGAGTTGAATATGAATGTGTTTTATGCGACATAAGAGCAAGTTGGATCCATGCTGATGAAATGAATCTAGTCGAGATACAATTTTCGCCATGTGTCGCTGATAGGAATCTTTGGGATCATGTATCGTCTCTGCAGAATAGGATGCAAAATGAAACACTACACGCTCACCTGCATGTTCATCAGTCACTTTCTCAAATTCAATCTCTGCAACTAATCGACCTTTGACATCTTTATTTATCGAACTATCCATGAGCAGTTGGAAAACGAAGTAACCTTTAGAGATAGCAAATTCTAAGTCTGCCTTTTCATGATGAAATGAGATGATGTACTCCCTAATCACACCACGAAGACTTTGTCGATGAAAACGTAGTGAACAAAATTCATTCGTAAACTCTACTGCTTCCGTCATCTTTTTTCCTATCACTTTGGAGACATAGCATGAATGACATTCAGGTGTAACATTGCACGCTGATTCCAAATCTGGTTTCTGATTTCGCGTCCGAGGCGTCGTTCACCCGCTAGAGCGATTTTCGTAAAAATTCTAACTCTGTCGTTTTTTCGCCAATGTCCAAAATTTTCAATGACGTCTCACGTCTATACGAAGGCAGATAGGAACAAACCGTGTCTTCCACTGAATTTGTCTCATTCTTAGCTTTCAAACGAGCTATTGCACGACTTTCTACGATCCCTACAACCAAAGTTGGAAGATCGTTGCCGAGGGGGGGTCAGAACTTTTATCTCCGATTGAGCTGGAAGCATCCTTCCTAACCCAAAATTTCACGTAGATTCCGAATTTGCACTCCATTTTCCCATCCGAGACCTCCTTCACGTCGAAAAACGACTTTTCTCATCCCAAAACCTCCAACACCTGACTTTTCCAACTCTGACGTTTTCCTGCCATTTTCCTCCCTCAACCCAGGAAAATAGGACCAAACTGAGCTTTCCACTGCATTTTTCTCACTCTTGGCTTTCAAATGAGCTATCACACGACTTTCTACGATCTCTAACACCAAAGTTGGAAGTTTGACAGGAGGGGGGGGGGTCAGAATTTTTTCTCTCCGATTGAGCTGGAAAGAAGTTCCCAGACCCAACATTGGCCAAAACGTCCGAATTTTCACTCCATTTTCCCATCCGAGGTCTCCTTCATGTCGAAAAATGGACTTTCTCATCCCAAAACCTCCAACACCTGACTTTTCCAACTCTGACGTTTTCCTGCCATTTTCCTCCCGAAACCCAAGAAAATTGGACCAAACTGAGCTTTCCACTGCATTTTTCTCACTCTTAGCTTTCAAATGAGCTATTGCACGACTTTCTGCGATCTCTAACACCAAAGTTGGAAGTTTGACAGGAGGGGGGAGGACGTTCTAGAAATTTTTTCTCTCCGATGGCGCTGGAAACATCCTTCCTAACCCAAAATTTCACGTAGATTCCGAATCTGGCCTCCGTTTTCCCATCCGAGCACTCCTTCATGTCGATTTTCAACTTTTCTCATCCCAAAACCACCAACATCCACCCTTTCCACACTCCATCCCTCCCACATTCCTATCACCTTCCTTCCCTTGCTGGAAAACTCCTTCCTTCCAGAGGGGGGAGGGAACAGTTTCTTCCTCTCGGACCCATTCCTCCCAGCACATCCTTGGCCATCTACCTCACATTCCTTCCAGAGGGGGGGGCTGAGTCAGCATGATGACTCATCATTTCACATTTTACACTTGAATTTGCAATGCGATTACTACTCTCACGTACCAATCCAAAGCCCTGAAGGTCCTGATGCAGAACTGTTTCGCAACCCGAAAGGCTATTTTTCACTGAATATTCAAATGGCATGCGACGCAAAGCTGAAAATTTTGAGTCTTGTTGCTCAGTGGCCTGGATCCTTGCATGACAGCAGAATTTTTCTTTACAGTTCGTTGTGTTCAAAGCTTGAAGCAAGGGAATTATCAGGCCTCCTTCTTGGTGATAGTGGTTACCCCAACAAGCGCTATCTGTTGACTCCAGTCATAAATCCTCAAACTGGTGCTGAGCGGCGATCCAACATCTCTCAAATTGCAACGCGAAACACCATAGAGCGGATGTTCGGTGTTTTAAAACGCCGATTTCCCTGCCTGCGGCGTGGCCTAAAGTTGAAGTTGGATACTAATTTAGCAGTCGTTGTCGCAGTTTGTGTCGCAGTTCTTTTGTTGAATAAGAGATAAAGAAAAGCAACTTTTCTGATAAAGCTCATGTGGACATTAAGCAAATGTCTCGGACAAAACTACCACTTATTAAGCCAATAGGCTACACATCGGATCACACTACCATTACAGTGAGCACATGTGATTTTTAGTAGGATGTCTTTCAAAAATTGCAGCCAATGGACCTAATTTCAAATTAATTGAGCCTACATGAGACCGCGTAATTAGGAATATGCGTGTAAAAGCGAATCTCTAGCTCATTGCGTACGGGAAACACGTCATTAAAACTACTGAGAAAATAACCCTAACTGCAATACACAGACTCGATCTTCTGTGATGCAGGCATGCAAATAGGCCTACCCGGTAGTGTGCGATGTACATAATCATAATTCTTGACAGACATCAGACCCACACAAGATAATCTTACCATTTATATTGTGATACGATGCATCTTCGTCGTATGGATTGTCTAGCGGATTCATTTGCGAAGGCAGTAGACCTGCTATTTGTGAGGAAATGGGATGAGTTATATTCAGACATTCATGAGGGCCACCACCAGCTTTCCGCCGCTCTCGCTTTTCCGTGGCAACATCAATCTTTGAGCGCGATTTCATATTTTCCCAACACTTCTTTAGTTGAACGCTGGTTCTCCTGACGACTTCCTTTTGCTTGTTGAAATCTTCCGTAATATGATCCCAAGTTGTGACCTTCTTGACGATCATCTACGAGTTGGATTCCTTTGGCTCAATTATATCTATGCTTGCTTGCACTAGAGCCACAAGAACTTCCTTCTCGCAATCAGAGAACTGCTTCGATCTTGTTTTCTTCCTTTCACGCTCACCTTCCATTACAAAGAAAGTACACTCATGCAGACTGACTTTACACAATACTGAATACAACGTCAGCACGCGTGCAGCTCCCATCCTTCTCGTCTGTGGTGTGGACTGTCTATCAGCGCGCTTTTAGCTGATTGGCTGATTTCAACTGCGCAGTTAAATCAGTGTCTATCAATGAAGTTATAAATATGCTATGACGCGATCCTAGCATGAATGGAGCTAAAATTATCACCGCAGCCACACCGAGCCGTACTCAGCTGAGTGGAGGTTGAATGACGACTGTGAATACGAAAATCGCCACTCAATCTGAGCCGCACTCAGCTAAGTGCAAACTTCCACTCAGTGTGAGTGATGACTGTGCATACGGGTGTTGGACTAAGATGTCTTAGACTAAGTCACACTGCTCATAATGAGCAATACAAATCTCTCAGGTCGTCATGAGCAAGAAAGCATCGCATTTTCATTGCATTTTCAAGCTTAAAATTCTCGGCATGCAGGGGTGAATTAACAAATAATAAGCTTAGGTTCGCAAGCTCACTGACACTGTTAAGAAAATTATCTGTCACATTAGACTACAAATAAATGAATGCGCATACTGCGTTTAGGGTATAGTCTATGGACTATATGCAATTATCACTTAGAAATCTCTAGTCTTTACTTATAATCACATATACTTCCATTTCATTCTGTAGTAATACGCACCATAACGTTGAGCATACATGTATAATTTAAGCTTGAAAATTCACTGAAACTAAGATTAATGTCTAATTAGTCATCTGAATGCCTCAAAATTCAAGTTATCTGGTGTATAAGGAGGAGTCTATTGTGTGGCGAAGGCCTATGGACTGAAGGAACGCTGCGACAAAAAACCGCAAAAGTTATTGAAATGTAATTGAAGAAGAACGGAGTATAATTTGTAATTGTAATCAATTACAGTGATAGAGATGTAATTAATTTTAAGTGTAATCAATTATATTTTTAGTAAGTGACATAGAGGAAGTATATAGAAGATAGAGTGTCAATTCAAAAAGTATCTGCATACAATGAAAAATTTTATATCAGAAGATTCAGTTTCTTGCCTGCAATGAGATGTCATGTTTTTAATTCAATTTTCAGCGGCATGATTTCATGATTAACACGGGCATCATTTCTTGAATCTAAATAGCAATGTGAACCCAGGTATTTACATCTTTTAAAGTTAATTATCATCATTTTCTTTGATAATGACGTTTTTGCTCTTTCAGTGGCAGGCAGTTTGTGAAATGATTACGCTTGAGAAAATAATCTTATTATAATAAGGCTGAACTTTAAAGTAGTGATGACCCATCGAATTCTTAATTTATCAAACCCTATTACCTCTCCAAGGTTACTGTGACATAGAGGATTTGTAAAATACTTTTCCTTTTTCTATATTGCTATCATAATCAATCAAATTCGTGTTCTCCAGAAGTGCAAAAATTTGCATATCTCACGAGTGGCTGCGAGGGTCTCTACTCAAGTTCATGTAATGAAATCGAAACTGCATACACATTGGGGATTTAATAAATGCTGAGTTGCTACTCTACCTAAAATGCTTACTCAATGGCAAGTGATTTGTATTTGTAATCAATTATATTTATAAGTAACTGACACATGTCTACGTGGTAGCACCGTATGCAATTTTTCTAATGTGCGGCTTTCTATCGGTGGAAGTTTCAATTCTTGCTCAACCTTGGAAAAGCTCCATCTTTTGAGAAGTACTGTGGTTGTTATGCTTCACATAACCCATGGAGTATGTATAAATAGGTAGAGTGTCGACTCCTAGCTATCCCTCTACCTAAGTATACTTACAGGTAGAGTGTCGACTCAAAAAGTATCTGCAGTGAAAATTTTTATAGAAAGATTCAGTTCTTTGCGGAGATTACGTTCCTGCAGTCCAAAAAATTATTTGAGCAGTTTTTAAAAAGCTAAATTTTTGCCTATTAAAATACTATCAATGACGCCTCGTCATAAGTAGTATGAAATAAGTTGGATATCAGAATGAATGGTAACAAACATCGTTACTAAGCGGAAATTATACTGATGATCAAGGAAATCTAATGAACGGCATTATAATGAAGTCTTCATGAAAAAGTCGATATCTTATTGTGATGTTGGTAGTATATAAATTGGCAAAATTTTGACATTTTCAAAACTGCTCAAATAATTTTTTGGACCATGGGATCGTAATCTCGGCAAAAAACTGAATCTTTTCATCCAAAAATTTTCACTGTATACAGATACTTTTTGAGTCGACACTCTACCTATTCTAATTCTGTGGCCAGAGCTATGTATGCCTGCCGTCCCCATCTTTGGCCTTCCTTTATTATCACCGCATCGCAGCTGACGTCATCACTGAGAAATGTTCGACGCGTAGCGAGAGAACTGTGCATCAAGTTGCAAATAGACAGAGCGAAATCAACTTAACTGATGCTCCAGTATGGATACGAATTCAATTAGGAGTCCTAATAATGTAATCCGATGTATATGGCTCACATCATGTTCTTCGATTGACGGTGTCAGTTTCCAAGTTCGCTGGTACAGCTCGGCGGTGTGAGCAAAATTTTCGGAAATTCACAAATAAAGACAGAGGTGTCCATCAAGAGGAAGCTTCTCATTTTGAATAGCTTATTGCACTTCTCAACCGACGTGCATTTTTAGAATTTTCTTGTTTAACTGTGCCTATATAGAAGGGTGCACATTAAAGCGGTTTAATGTGAAGGCATCAGCTGGTTGCTGGAAAGCGTGGGCGCAGCTAACAACACTTTCTAAATTTCAGCGTTTCTCTAATTACGAAGGAGTAAAACAGGTAAGTCGATGCATACTTGGCTAGAATTTCCTTGCTCACATAAAACGTCGAAGACTGGGCAAACTGAATGTCCATTTTTTCATCTAGGAGATATGATATCGAACCGACTTGCGGTATCTAGTGCGGTTTCTTTAACTGGAGAGAGCATGTTTCCTGCTCGTGCGACATTACAGATGTCAACCTATGAGAAGTCAACACAATAATCATGGACGAATGCATTGACTTTTGACTATCTTCATTTTCCATTTCTCGTCTGCGATCTGACCTCGTCGTGGTGTTACGGTTGTAATTTGCAGAGTTCACGATGTTGGCAAATACGAAGATAGAAAGCTGTAAAGACCTATTAAGAAGCTTCCCGAAAATGTCATTTCGACAGCTGTGGATTCATCGTTCTGATTGATCAGGTACCGATATACAGAAATATAGTTTGGATGAATGGTGACTGGAATGTAGGTGTTAGCGAAGAGAAATGGGAGCCATCGCTATTTAGTGTCACGATCGTATTTGTTGTAGTCATTGTTTCATATTGACAGATTTCACTAGGGATTCAGAGGTAAAAAACGACTCTGTAAGGCTCATACTTTTCATCTGAACCGAATATCAGAGATAACTAAAGATGAATCTCATGATGATTACTTCCCTAAAGCATGCATGCTTTATCATTTACTTCGAAAATTGCAGTTATTCAAATTTGGCTTTTTAAGATTATCCGCAAGTCACACAGTTCATGCTGTATACAGCGGCCTATTGGTGTGCTTGGCCATTAGCAATAACTTATGACAAGGGCAATATTTCATGACTTAAAAATTGAAAAAAGATGACCCAACAAAGCTTAAAATATCACTAAATACGACCTAAAACTCAATATATGACTAAAATATGACCTAAAAATCGTAAATTGTAGTTTGGCAAGATTTAAAAATCTCAAAATGTAGCAAAAATTTTGTTTCCATTTTGAGGCAAAGAGTTAAAAATTTCACTTTAAGACAAATAACATTACATGATTCATTTGAAATTTTACCACAGCATACCCATTTACAGCTTGTTGTGCGAAACAGTAATCTAATATACTTCCTTTTTTTAAAAAAGAAAGAAATCTTCTTCAACATAGAGAAGAACTCCCTACCGAAGCAGAGGTTGGCTGGCAAGGAAAGGCAGATGACAGACGAGCCAATCTTGGCGCCGCCGGTAATATTCATTTTTGTAGGCAGTACATGCATTGGAACTGTCCTCAGACTACATCGCGCTGCTGAGAAGACCAATATTGCGTCATTCTGCAAACATCGGTCATTTCTATATCTACTTCCTGGCAACTCTAACAGTCTAAAACTACAGCAAAATGAACAAAATATGACTAAATATGATGAGACACCCAAAATAAGACAATATTACCTTACCCTAAAAGTATGACATGTCAGAAAAAATTGACCTACTCATCACAAATGATGAGTGATCAAGTGCGATAATTCACGTGCAGATTGGCATACTGACATAGTATTATTATATCACATGAACTCATGCAGTGTAGTCTGCAATACTGCAGATGACGACGGTGAAGAAGACACAATATTCACGATATAGGTTTCTTTCCTGCGGAAAGACATCTTTCTTCAGACTTCTTGGACGGCACTTAGTGGTTGTAGTCGAGGAATGTAGCAATTCATCAAGAAGATCTCTAGTAAAATCAGATTCAATGAAATGATGACTGCAAATGCGAGCGCAACATTAAAGTGCATTACTAAACTCCATTTCTGTATATTGGCACCTAATCGATCAGAACGATGAATCCACATTTGTCGAAATGGCATTTTCGGGGAAGCTTGTGCGTTTACTGCAAATCATTATTTTCAAATTGCTACCACGACGAGGTCAGATCGGAGACGAGAAATGGAAGCTGAAGAGAGTCGAAGGCCAATGCATTCGTCTATGTTTGTTTTGACTTGCTGTGTTGACTTCTCATCGGTTGACGTCTGTGATGTCAGACGAACAGGGAAACACGCTCTCCTTACTTTATGAAACCGCAACAGGTGCATATGTGGTAAGTCGGCTCGTCATACTCAAAGATATCTGCTGTTTAAAAGATGAAAAGATAATTACCCTGCCTATTGAGAGTTATGAAGTCCATGAAACAGCGCATGCTATTTGCATACCGAGCTTAATTTCTGATGAATACAATTGACAACAAATGGATTTTATTGCTTGTCGTTTTTTTAGACAGAATTATGATAGTGACGGTTCCTTTTATCAATCATATCCAATTGCATCATACCTGCGTTTTAGATATTCATCATGTCATTCTCATGTCATAGGCCTGCTGCTGAAGTGCAGCCGCATTACTTAAATCAACGTATAGAAGACAGTTTGCAAGTCAAAACTTTATCATAAGGAATGACAGTGTTAAGAAAGGAAAAGGAAAACTAGAGGTCTGTAGGAAAAGTTTGATACGACACATTCAAGATCTGGTTTAAAGGTGAGAGATCTCCGGCACAAAAACGCGGCATAGTCGGGCCACTGTGATCCACTGTAGAGGGTGGGACAATGCAACTTTAGTGTCATGTCCAACGCCTTGAGCCTCTGCTGGGTATTTGCCGGAAGAAGGGGTGCTCTCTTCCCGACGGATGACGTCGAAGCGGGGGGAGGGTACGTCACTAATAAATAGTGAGGACTTGCAACGGGCTGATGAACATCATTTTGCAATTGGTTGGTTTCCCGCGAACCTAAGATGAGGGAGGGAACATCGACTTGCCTGCTTCGGGGTCCACAATGAGGTCCACAATTGACCACTTATGAAACTATATTGCACGCCCATTTTTCTGAACTTGTTGATAGGCTCATCTATTTTCAGGAGTCATGTTAAAGGATTGATCTCGTCTAATTTTAGTCCGGCAGCCAGAGCGAGTTTCTGCAGGGAACGAGGCCGAAAGTGAGACTTTCACAGAATGATGTGCCCCACTGCTAGCTACTAATCGACACGACGTCTGCCGAGTTGTGAGTTCCTCTTCTTGTCAGACAGGATCAAAAAAAAAACAACATCAAAATGTAATGGGAACATGATTAAACGAAAAGTACCAAGCCCAGAGTCATAATTTTTGGCATGAAATGTCTTCAGGCCATTTCCTATGATGTGCATGTGCTATATCATGCATCTGATCGGCATGTATGTGTGAGAATTTGGTTGAATGTGGAGTTGCAATCTAAATTAGATTAGCTTTATAGACAGGGGAGAGCAAAAAAACTGAAGGAAATGACATGAAGACATTTGCCAAAATAATGATTCTGGCTTGGTACAAAATTCGTTTTAGTCAAAAACAGCATCAATCGTCCATTCGATTTCATGTGTTTTTCTTTTTCTCTGTCTGAGTCTGAAGAGAACTCTCTGGAACTCGGCAAGACCGTGCCGATTCTATAGCATAGGGTTTACATCATTCTGTGAAAGTCTCACTTTCGGCCTCGTTCCCTGAAGAAACTCGCTCTGGCTGCCGGACTATTTAGAATCGACAATTTATCGCGATATGATAATAATAATTCATTATGAAAAAGCGATAATCTGCAGCAGTTCTATGATTGGTTTGTAATTCAACTGTTAGAATTGACAAATTCAAGTTGTTAATCATAGCCGCAGATCGAATATGAAGAACGATGCAACTGTAAACCTAATCAGTTTATTCCCCTACACTGGTCTGGGTGTCCCACGTAGTCATCTCGGCTATCCATGTCACTTCGAAAGCTTCTGACATTCAAAGGGTCGATGAAAACATATTTCTCTAGTGCTTATTCACGTGTGTTTTTCATATATATTGTCCAGGACACAAGTGCTCTGAAATGCGTGTATCTAGTCATTTGGTAAATTCATCAACTTTTTGATATTTCAGAAATGGGTACGCTATTTCGCAGCGAAGACATGACGTTATGTCAGCTTTTCCTCCAAGCTGAATCAGCTTATGGATGCGTATCGGAGTTGGGTGAACTAGGTGCCGTACAATTCAGAGATGTAAGCATTAATCCTAACGTTAACTGTGATGCACCGACTTAGTTTCTAAAATATATTTATGACAAGCATTTATAATCAACTTCGTGAATATAGCCTCAGATTAAAGGCGCACCTTTCTCTCTACGCGTAGTGCACATGCATATAAGTATTTGTACTATTATTATCTTGCTTTAGGCCATCGTTATATTCAAAATCCAGAAGTAGCCTACATCAGCGAACTTTCACTACAATCCAGTTTATGATCTAGTCCAGCGTTCCGAAAACCGGAGAAGTGGTGTCCCATAAATAATTAGTGAACCTCGAGAGTTCGAACTAAAACTGACCTACGAAAAGCAACAGGCATAACAAACAATGCCCAGGATATCTACGAGTATAATTCATTAATTAGATAAAGTTGTGAAATATATATACATTTCAAGTGCGAGTTATTGAATCCCATTTTTCCTTTGAAACATAAACTGTTTGACATGTTGTTAATTTAATAAGTCTGTTCTGAGCGTCATATGGTGTGCAAAAGAAGGATATATTTCACGATAATATTCAAAATAGAGTAGCCTATCTAAACTTATTTTCAGTCAAAAAGTGGACTTGGATTGTTTGTTTTCAACTTTGCTCTGATATGAATTAGCGTTCAATCAGTTTGTAGGTAATTTTGTGCGATGATATCGTCATTCTAGAGTGAAAGCATTGGAATATTCGCAATAATCACATGAAGTATCACATGAAGACACAATTTCGCGCTTCACTCATTGACTGGTGCGTTTATAAGATCGCGTCTCACGTAGGAACAATTGTGACGGAATTATTTTGTATATGTCCATCCAAGGTGCAGATTGTCCTCATTAGACAGCACCAACACGAGATACCATGTTCACAATTCAACGATATATCAGTATGCTAAATATTCTTCCAGTGATTCAGAAGTCATGATTTCGAAATTCACCATCTTTTTACTCCGGTATAAAGAGATTGAGAATTCAGAGTCAACGATATTTCGTTTTGCTCCACTTCCCACATTATAACTATTTGTCGTGACACTTTTATCGTTCTAGCTGCCTGATTTTATTGTGTTGTAGGTATGTCAGACATTTTAGATCTGCGCTATACCCTTATTGGGCGTGAAATGATAAGGCAATTGTATGCATTTTGATCACAGGCTCACCCTGATTATGATTCTTACATGAAAAGATAGCGTTTGCTCCAAAATTACAAAATTATGTTCGATTGATGACTTTTTTGTTATTCAAGAAAATCTCTGTGGTAGCGATCTCGACGATGCTGTTCTATCGTTGAAGGATTTTTCGTCGAGAAAATCGGGCTTATGTGGACAGCAGTTATTTTACACATAAAGGACGATTTTACCACTTCCTTCATTCTCATGGTGACTACAAAAATATTCAATACATTAGCTCTGTGTTGGTAAAGTGTTCTGCACAAAGCATGTCGACAAAGCTTTATCTGATAGCAACATTCCGAATGAAAATCAGGCGTCCCCCGACCTTTTTGAATGCGTCTCGATGTTTGCGTTGCCCTGATCTAGTCTGCAGAAAAATAAAAAATGCATTCTTTGTTTTTGACCTCAGAGGGCTACACGATTTGATTTAGGATATTAGCAGGAGCACCAATTTGACGGTTTCTCTGATCATTACTTACTGTCTTTCATTACAGATGAATCCTGACCAAAATGCATTCCAAAGGAAATATGTCAATGAGATTCGACGATGCGATGAAATGCAGCGAAGATTAAGTAAGAAGTGCTTTAAAATATATGTTATACCAAACGTAGCACCGATTTATGTGAGGAGCAATTTAGCAGGGGCGACTTGTGGTGAACATGGTGGCAACTGCTCTCAATAGAGAAGTTTCAAATATCTGAACACATACAAGTCGGTAACTGCAACTGTTTTGATACCTGAAATTGCTCAATTATCCGCTGATTTGCGTTTTGCTTGTTGTCTTCTTCATGAGCGTTGTATGAACAATATTCATGTTCTGTTTGCGATGCCAAAGATAATCTTGATTATTGATTGCAGTATGCCACATAGAGAGCAAGCGATGCCTTGTCAATTATATTGATTATGTTAAAAAATTATCAAAAAGAATTTTTTCCTGTCTATTTATAAATTTGATCGTGATAAACGTTTTAATCGTTGTTATTGATTAAACGTTGTTAATCAATTTGGCATCATGCAAATACAAAATGTTTGAGGAGAAAGCGTCAACTAAACCTTAAAAAGTGGGAAACCTGGAACTGATTCCAAAATAGTTGTGTGAGTATTCCATAACCCGTCGTCGGTCTACAATATTCGTTCGAAGTTACCCACATCACCCACAGTGCAAGTCGCCCCTGAAATGGGGGAGTGGCGGAATTTCTATAAGCAGGCATCCTAGGGGAGCTGTTTTTTTCCATCTCTAGGGTGTCTTTTGTACTGAGAGACTGCATAATCATGACTGAAAAGATTCTGCAATCACATTATCAACGCATTTACACCTTCTTTCATCATACATGTATGTATTGAATGATTTCAGGATACCTGGAAAACGAGGCACTAAAGGACAAAATACCAATTTTGGACACTCATTCGAATCCCGTTGCTCCACCACCTCCGGAGATGGTCGAATTAGAGGTGAATCATTGTATTTCTGTTAAATTGCGACCGCATTCACAGTCTAGAATCGATGACAGTGCCCGGTATATATTATACACATGTATGCAAATAGTGTTCGTATAATCATGAAAGCTAAAAGATCTTTGTGCACATGTTAGTGCAGTACATCATCAAATTACAATATGATGTAAACATGACGTTTCTGCTCCTAAAATATGAACATTAGGACAATATTTCATCTTAGCACCCGTTGCATGCGGCAATCATTAGCTAGCCCTCATGAAGGACACGCATTTCGTTTGTTGTTTGTTATAAGTTTAGTGTGCGTTGTACCATCATGATTTCAGTAAGTATCATAAATCATATTTGACATACATAATTAATCATAGCAAAATGACATTTCAGATTCTTTACACTCTCGATGAATTTATACAGATCGATTCAAATTGTTGCCGTTTCGTAATTAAAGTAGGCCTTATACATTTAGTAAGGCCGATAGGTTCATGCTCATGTAAGCTATTAAAATTTGTCGATGTAAAAAAATTATTTCCTTCCAGGGAACGCTGGAAAAATTGGAATCAGATCTCAAGGAAGTTAATCAGAACTTCATACAGCTGAGAAAAAATGACTGTGAACTGAAGGAGTTGCAATACATTTTGAAGAAAGCCCAATCCTTCTTTGATGAGGTAAAAATACTTCTCAATCATTGAAAGTCGCTTGTAGAATGTCTCCATTTACTGTAGTCTAGTGCAAACTTCAACGAGACAACTTTCGAAATAGGGTTGGATCAAAGTTGGGTGCTGGGAGGGTTGCGTTCATGGTGTTGATGAGACTTAGTTTACCACGATTCATTATTTGCATTTATTCTTGCAAATGCAGCGGATATTGAAGTGATATTTTGAATGCTTGTTCATATATCATATAATAGCAAGCTACGCATTTTCCCTCGTATAAGCCGATGTTTGTTTGATTTCGTTTGCTTAAATGGTATTGTTGTCGCTTAGCAGTGTGACTTCATCGGATGAAAGCTTAATTGCATCCCTTATGTATTTGACAAACAGTTTTCCCAGAGGTAAAAGTACCACCGAAAGCAAACACCGAAATTGACTGAAATGCCTGGCTGAAACAATTTTCTCTCAAAAACGAAGTCACCAGGATGTCTGGTTCAAAATATGCAAAGTGTCAAAAATGTACCACTTTCCTATTCCTCAACACGTATTCATCAGTAGTATCTGTCCGCTGATGAAGCCCTTCACAAAGTGTCGCTTTTTTCAAGCCAAGTATAACAGAGGTACATGCCGCAGCCTGTGACAGAAAGACAGGCATGCCTCAACGAAAGTTCTTTTTTTGTAATCCAGCGGCTTAGATATGTACCTCCTTATTTTGTGCTGAAAGTATGTATTTCAGTCGAATCATTTTGATAATCAAGAGCCCAGCTCATGTTTGACCTGGTTTGCCTTCAGTGACCTACTTTTGAAAACGGTCGCTACTTACACGAAATTATACACATAAAGAACTTTTTTCAAACTGATTTTAATTGGCAATTCCAGATATAGTCTAAATAAATGAGCATAACATTCATGATAGTAAATCCATTAATCAACAGTCGCAATTGAGCTTATGAGTAATGTATCGCGCAATTACAAGATATTTTACTGCTACAGAATAAAATTTTCAACACCACTAAGAAATTTTGCGCGCATTAAAAAGTTGTCAACTGAATGTCACCTTTTTCTCTTTTTATTTATTTCTGCAATTCATGAACGGATAGTAAATTGAGATCTTTCACAATAGAAACCAGAGGACATGTTCTTCGATGAAAACGAGATTGATGAACGTGAGGGAAATGATATTCTCCTTGAAGAAGATAAACGAACACAGCATCAGAGAGAGGGGTTGGGGTAAGTTCTCACCGGTGTCTTATCAATGTGCGGTATCGGTGCAGGAGCTGGAGGCAATCCATTTTTACCGTCTCGGAAGAGGTCAATGGGACTATGTGGTTAATTATCGGCGTAACACCAAATGTGCTTCCATGTTTTTTCTGGGGATAAATGTTTAACTAATTGTTGTAATTAGAGGTGGAATCGGTCACGGCCTGAAATTGTTCACTGTACAAAGTAGAAAAATGTGAAAAAAAACAGAAAGTCAATAGTTTAGGTTTGTCTTTGGTGTTTTAATTGTAGTCTCTATAGAAAATATCCGAATTATAACCTGAATTCAACAGTTGCGGCATCAGCCATTAACACGTGACGTTATCAAAATTATATGATATTCACGGATGTTTTCAGCGAGGCTTATCTCTGTTTTCACCAGTGCATAGTTTTGGCTACAGTGTATCTATTAAGGTCAATGGGCTATGACGCCCTCAATTAGGATGTCATTTATTCATTTAACAGCATACTCAGATAGGGATTTCAATAGAAGGATTGAACATGCCTAAGGTATTTTTCACTTGATGTGAGGTTGTCGACGACATTACGTTACTTAAGATTAGATCTTAAGCTATACAAGCATGTTGAAATGTCAACTAAAATGCATCGAGCGTTCTTCGGAAACTTACAGCTGATGCATCTGCCAAAATTAGCCACGAAATAGCCTGAAAATAGAATATACCTATTTAGGAATATTTCTACGAACTGTAACAGGTAATTTACCGGTATTCTACGGCTAAAATTTTAGCACAGATATTGGATTCAAACCTCGTTTTGTTTGTCTTTGAGCAGAAAAAGGAATTTATCAACGATCTTGTTATTTTGAAAGTAAGTTTGCTGACACCAATACTCAAACAGTATCGCTGTTCATCATCAAGACTTTCTTGTGTAAAATGACAAATCGACAGTCGCGGCAGCAGTGATCGATGTTCTAGTCATGACAAAATGCAGCGAAGCGGACGAAGAACACTGATGATCAGCTGAAATCGTCCCGTGCTGAAGATCTATGCAGTCATTTGAAGGAGTCTGCACCTTCCACATTTCTTTTGTTAAGTTTTTACTAAAAATTATTCGTAGCATTTGTATAAGTCTGAAAGGAATAATCAGAACGCAGTCATAAGGTGTACAACTGTACATGTATGCGAACGCCTGCGACATTGCGAGAAATTGAAGCTTATGCATGGATTGATGAACAATTGTGTGACAGCGTTGGCGGAGTCTATCTTAGTTCTGAATGCGTCGATTCATGATCTCACCCGGGATAGTTATCGCATACAAGAAGGTGTGCCTTTATTAAACTTATTTATCATTGCTTCATGCAATGCACAAAGCAACAGGCGTGGGCGCTTACGAAATCATCAATGGATGCACATTTAGATCATAAAAGAAATAAATTCTTCCAATAGATGCAGTTTTGTACACATTGGAGGCTGTCTGCACCTAACGGCGTCAGTTCCTTGTTCAATGTCGACATGCTCTCCCTATAACTAGTCAATATAGTCCCAAATTCCGCTATCACTGTAGCATCAAAGTCAATTTCACGTGTTGCATGTTCGATTCAGAACATAACGAATCACATTTGTAGCGAATTATGTAAAAATTCAACTTCAATGAACATTTATAACTGTCAGTTACCTGTAAACTTCAAGGCAATCTATACGACCGCTCTTACTCTTGCAAGAATCTTTCGAGTTGATGCTAAATTTACCTTACTACTCTTTATTCCTCCATTCAAAAGCACAAACGGAGATGTTTATTTTACATTTAATTTTGGGACTTTTGAAATCATTCAAACCATTTAGCTTAGATATTTGTATTATTACCGCGGGGTAAGAGCCCTCTTAGCGTATGCCGACATAACCAACTGCATTACATAAGTCTCAGGAGTTCAAAGCTAACCTATCGCATAACTGACCTTCGTGCATCGTGATTGCATCATATCTGCAAAATTGTCCCCTTCTGCAGATAATGATCAAGATGGATGTGAGCGCATGCAGACCCGAGCTATGAAGTCTAATTCAAAGGGCTCGTGGCTTAATATTTTATGAATAATACTTTAATCAAATTATCAGAAAAGTAATATCTGAATTCCATTCTACGTTTCCACTAACTACAAACTCATTGCATGGCAGCATTATAAACATAGTAATAAATCCGAATTGCATGTTCCAAACAAATACTGTGATAAATATTGCATATTATGTCTGCTTGTCTTTTCCTCAAATTGCAAATTTTACAACGGTGTCTTTCTGCTTATGAGACATCATTCGTAAGATGCTGAAAGTCACTTGCTACAAGAATCTGAGCACTTGGTCTCATTAGCCTGTTCAGCAGTGAGGGTTGCCGATCACTGTTCGCATCACGTTGAATGAGTCAGTCCTGAGATATGTACGACTGGAAGCTGGGGAAGGTGTGCCGCTGATTGTGAAGTTGTTGATGACTTCAACTTGTGCATCTGCATGTTACACCCTTCTGTTTATATACTGACAGCAATATTTGGGGCATCTTTCTTAATCTGTCAGATTTATGACAGTTTGAAGAATTCAAATAGGATCGTTCTGATAACATTGAAATCGCTATTTATAAATTTTCCATCACGATTTTGTATTGTATCTGACCAGGCACTGTTGTTACGAGACACAATGGAATATTTTGTATTAATAAAAGTTACAAGCGGTAAATGCTTATGACAAGGTTGCTGCTTGGGTTACTTGGATTTGCTTGGTTTTGGACCCAAGGCTTGGGTGTCAAACCCAAGCCCAACTCAAGCTGAAGCCTAAAAAGCGAAGTAAAACTACTGCTGCAAGTTTGTGTAAGTCTAATATTTTCTCTGTCGGTATCATGCAATTTTTTCGCCACTATTTCACATTTTCCATTGAGCATCTAACCTACTACTGTATTGCTGCTATCACCTAGTCACAGTGCTAAGCTGTGGGCTGTGATCTTATCAAGAAGAGCCAGTCAGTAAAAGATTCTTAGAAAAGAGGGAATAATAGCTATCTGGCTGATGATCATCAAGTTCATGATTCACTGTTCCGCTAGCAAGCCCATACATAGACTACCCGGTTACCTATAGACTAGACACAGAATGGCCTAAACATAGCCTAGACAGGCCTAGACACAGTGCCAGTGCATGATACAGTTATTGTGCAGCCAGATTAAGACGCAGGCCTATATAGCGTAATTTATGTATGGTATAGGCCTATAATAATGGTATGGGCCTATGGTAGCTAGAATTTTGCATGTGGCTAGGTTTGGGTCATCAAAATTCTTTGTTGGGGCTTGGGGTGACCCAACCCAAGCCCTATACTAACCTTGCTTACACACGTATTTATCAACAAATATTTAGTCAACTAAACGTCATGGCTAGAAGGCAGGATGCATAATTATTGAGTATTATTGAGTAGTTATTTTGTAGTTTACGATTGTAATCGCCTTCCAGTGACTTCATTTCTAATATTGACTGTATTGTTACCATAAATAAATAGCTGCCATGACTTAAATCGTGTATATTCCAAAACTTTGTTGCTATACACATTCGATGGCTGGAAATCGTTAAAGAAGACATTTTTCGTTTCTCTGTTCATGGTATTTATGTGAATATTTGGTAATGGGCGCTTGCGACACATCCATAGATATATTAGGTAGAGTAGCAACTCAGCTTTTTTTAAAATCCCCAATGTGTACACAGTTCCGACTTCATTAAATGAACTTGAGTTGAGACCCAGTACCACACGTGAGATATGCAAATTTCTGCTTTTCTGGGGAAATACACAGGAACTTGCCTAATTATGATAGCAATGCAGAAGAAAGATAAGTAATTTACAAATCCTCCATGTCATGACAACCTTGGAGAGGTAATATGGTTTGTTAAATTTGAGATTCGATGGGCTACCATTACTTTAAAGTTCAGCCTTATTATAATAATATTATTTTCTTCAGCGTGATCACATCTCAAACAACCTGCCACTGGTAGAGCAAAGCATTACAATCAAAGAAAAAGATCATAATCAACTTTAAAAGATGTAAATGGGTCCATATTACCATTCAGATTCAAGAAATGACGCCCTTGTGAATCATAAAATCATGCCGCTGAAAATTGAATTAAAAACATGACATCTCAGTCAGGAAGCTCTCAATAAGATCTCAACTTTTCCTTGAAGACTTGCAGAGACTTGCATTATAATGCAGTTCATGAAATTTCCTTAATCATCAGCTTAATTAAGATGCTTGTTAGCAAATATTCATTCTTTTTGATATCCAACTTAATTGCTTCATATTACTTAGAAAGTGGCTTCTTCTCGGTAGTATATAAACACAGGAATAATTTGCAAAACTTTAGCTTTTTAGAAACTGCTCAAATAAGTTTTTGGACCTCCGGAACGTAATCTCCGCAAAAAACTGAATCTTTTCATACAAAAATTTTCAGCGTATACAGATACTTTTTCCTACTGTATACTTACGCTATGGACACATCGTGTGTCTATTCTCTCATCATAATTTTTCCAGAAGCATAAAATCAAGATAGTAAATTTCCTCTATAGTTTCTGTACACGGCGACTCTTTCCCCTCGCTTGTTCTATGTATTCCTGGACTGCCATAGAATATCTTTATAGGAGCTGCCATAGAAATCCGACAGTCATTGATAACAAATGACTATAGCGGACATGCACGCACGTTGACAACAATATCACGTGGACATGCGTTGCCATGACAACAACACCTAAATAATGATGGCGTCCACCGACTGGCAGCGATTCGATAACGGTACCTTGACACTGTACTTTGTATGGATTCACGTCTATCATGATTTCACTTCAAGCATAAAGTCATTTCGACAAATTGACATCGCTCTCGCTCCATAATACAATAATCTACAGCTGTAGCATGTTTCATTAATTTGATGCTCTAGTGACATTGACATTGATTCAGGTCTATGCCATGAGCTGAATTAACCATTAAGACACAACTGATCTACATTCTAGTCCTACTCACGTAAACAAATGAGAAAAGTCACATATCTGCAGTATGTGCTATCCGGCTACCACGCAGGATCTCCTTGAGACTAATGATTCGGATTTGTTATCCATACTTTTTCTGTTGGCATCATCGCGTTTTAATTTTGGCGTTGTTTCTCTCAGTCTGAGTCAATCAAATTGAATTCTTTCCTCATTTTCTGGATAAAGTTTTGATATTCTGGATAGCCAAACGCAGTTGAATATATTGTGGTCCTGGAACAATTTGAGTTAGCAAAGGATTGTTCCTAAGCTGCACTCTCTAGACCAAACAACGCAGACAAAGCAATTTATCTCTGTGGGTTGACACGAGATCGCATGTTTGTGTTCACGGTGTTGTACTAAATGACATTATTCTGATTGGAGGTTGCATAATTTCAGATTTTTTGCTGGTGTTATCAGCAGAGACAAGCTGGCCGGATTTGAGCGACTTCTTTGGAGAGCTTGTCGAGGAACTGCTTTTTTACGATACTCAGAAATCTTGGACAGATTGGAGGATCCAAAGACAGTAATTATTCGAATTAATGAATGTGGTGTTGGATTTCTAAAGACTCATTGATATTTCAGGGAGAGAAGGTCAGCAAATCTGTCGTCATCATCTTCTATCAAGGTGAAAGATTGAAAACACGAGTGCGCAAGATTTGTGACGCGTAAGTCATTGAATTCATTCGTTCACTTCAATTTTTATGCTTTACAACAGATCATCGATTTGTTCAACATTGCAAATCTTTATACACCAGTTCTTTTTCTGAAGGGTCTTTCCGGTGTGCTTTCGACAAAACAAAGCTGTAGGGGATGTCTAGCCACCAGAACGGAGACACACAGGATTAGCCGGTGACTACAATTTTTAGTATATTCTGCAATTTCCGCAAAGCTGCCATAAATTTGGTTGGTTCTGGAAATTCGTCCAAGAATTCAATAAAAAATGCAGTGGGTAGAGAATCTGGGCATCAAGATTATTTTCTGACTCTCCTTAAATGGTGTGGAAAGAGAGATTTGTTAATTTCTTACAATTTATTCTTTTCTAATTATCATTGCAAAATTTTTTGAGTTTTTGACCGAATCAAAATCTCATGTTGTAGCACATGAAGCATTGTTGTTAACTTATTGATAATAGACAACTAATAGAGTGTTGCATTACATGAAATTCCATCATGTCATGTCATCTTTAAAAATCATGTGATATTTTGAAAAACATGTGTCCGGTCTCCGCGGCACAGTGGCTAAATGCTTGGCCTAGCGATCATTCGGTGCAGAGGTCGAGCCCCGAAAGTGCTATTGGAAGTCGTCAGGAAGTGCATCCGGACTAAAAGATTACAACGCTCCAGACTAAAGTCTGGCTACGTCAGCACCGTCCAAGCCCCAGCATGGGGTAGTAGTGACATTAAACCATCAAAAAATTATGTATTTTTCCTCAACCAAGAAGTTGGCGACGAAACATCTTTTCACATCAACAGTTGGTCTAAGTGGAGGTCCTTGAGCATGTCAATTGGCAATGCTAATGACTGTGGAGTGTAGAACTCCAATATATACCATGAAGTATGAGTACAGCACCATTGGGGTAGTCTATACAAGTCATAAACAGAATTCCTAGACCGTGGGTTACAATTATAGCTGGCACACACAAAGCCGTGAGCACGTGTGTGAAGTTAGGGGAACCATTATATATTACAATGAGATTCTATTCGAAACAATCTCCACTTTATCAATTTCAGCCTCCTGATCACGAATCTGGGCTCAGATTCCACAAATTAACAGTTGCTTTTGAGAAATTCAAGTTTAAAGATAAGTGGTTCCGCTAAATTCACACACCTGCCGTGAGCCGCCTTTGATTGCGCCGGCTATTGGCAATAACTATAGAAGCCGCTCTCTACCTCTATCTTGCCAAATCATTTTGAATAGTCAGTCAAAGTATTGCAAATGATTTAACAATATCAACATAGGTTTATGATAGTTCGCTTTTTTAGACTGGATAGGCCTACTGTTTACGATTTAGACCGATTCATTTTGAGTTAAATTTTCACGCACAAATTAGTCAGCCATGAAATTTCACTATACATAAATTCAGATACTGCTTCAGAGTGGTGAGAGTGCGCTTGCATGATACGACTCAAATTGTCCGCATGCTTGATAAGTGCATTGGTAAGAAATCATCCAAATGCCCAACGAAGATATGACGAAGAAATAGCTCGAATTGCTGAAATTTGTCTAGACGAGCTATGTAATGCAGTGTTTGTAGCCGGAGCACTGGGCGCAGCCATCTTTCATCCGTTAACGGATCACGTACACTGTAGTTAGCAATCTTTGGTAATTTGCTTGCTGGCAGTTACCGCATGAGAACGTTGTTCACTTCGTCGCCACAATGTAGTATTAGAGGCAGAGCGACAACCTATGCATGAAGCCGAACGTTTATTTATGAAGTACCCGACACCGCAAGATTAAACAGAACAATAGAATACATCTCACAAGCAACAATAAAAAATAGCAACAATATGAATGTGGAGCGTCACGAATAACACGACACTAAACAGAATCAAAACTGTATCAAGATTTATTAGAGAAAACTTCGAATGATTGACATCAATATGACAGGCTTGACGGTTTGCAAAATAAACTTCTACGATCGATGCCAGACCGCTGGGGCGAGAGCATAACAACACTTACAGCATTTTGTACTTTTAAATTTACGGTTTAGTACTTTTCGTCCCATACCTAAATAAGATGATATGTAAGCTTATAGAATATGACAAATGGTATAAGTGATGCTTCAAAACATGTTTTCAATTTTCAACGTCAGTCATAACATGGCAATGATTACAGAATTTGTAACACAATTCATAGTTTGGTGCTTTTCGTCCCATACCTTCTTATTGCACAGTGGGACTTCTAAGTACCAAACTCAGATTTTTGTGTTAATTATTGAATTTAATTATTTCAATGGCATATATGTAGATAGCATTACTAATTCTATATAAAATAAGGAAAACTTAGATCGAAATTGACTTCAACGGGTGTTCCACATGAGGATAAACTCGGTCGATTTGTGTGAAAGTTTTCTTCTTTCTAAATATCGCCTGAATGACTTATCTGACTTAACATTCGATCGTGCAGAAGCTCGTGAGAACTGTAATGTCTGGAATTTGTCTATTTGCATTCTGAACAGTCCACATCTCTCATGGGCACCTTCATTATCTGCCTTCGGCACAGGGCACGACACACGCGCGCACACCGGACTATTGTCTAGGAGTCTACGCACTCTTTCTCATTCGGGAAAATGCAACAAAATGTGAAGGTCATCATCGGCAAGGTGACCTACGAGTATGTTCATGCTTCTTCTGCCAGTTATTAATTGAAGGTGCTCTTCAGAAATCAGCAGGCAGAGATGATAAAAAATTAATTGAATTTTAATGAATTGATTGAAAATAGCAATTAGATTGCAATGAACTTAATCAAATGAAATAGAAATACACCGAAGTGATTGCATAGAGTTTATTGTCATACGCGTTTCAGCACACGTGACGTGCCATCCTCAGTGACAACTGAAAGTGACAGAACAATAAAGGTTTATATACAAGGGAGAGTACAATCAACAAATTTTATTTACAATTTATACAATATAACAAAATGTGTATTATGGAAATAAATGTAGATGTTCTGATTGCAAGTGGTTGTTCATGAGAGGTATGTGATTGTTGATGTGAGATTTGATGCTGAGTGCTTCTCCTATGCGTGTATGTTTAGTATGATGTAGGATTGAGAAAGATTGTTTTGATGGTATATGAAAGAGCATATGAAAGGAAGCCCACCATCAGAAATCTCCATGCATATACATCCACCATCAAAACAATCTTTCTCAATCCTACATCATACTAAACATATACGCATAGGAGAAGCACTCAGCATCAAATCTCACATCAACAATCACATACCTCTCATGAACAACCACTTGCAATCAGAACATCTACATTTATTTCCATAATACACATTTTGTTATATTGTATAAATTGTAAATAAAATTTGTTGATTGTACTCTCCCTTGTATATAAACCTTTATTGTTCTGTCACTTTCAGTTGTCACTGAGGATGGCACGTCACGTGTGCTGAAACGCGTATGACAATAAACTCTATGCGAACTTAATCAACTTTTCTCTGCTGAAGATAGAGCATTGTAGCTTATGCATATGGTTGCAGAACAAAACTGATAGGAGGCCAAACTCGCACATTATGTGTCATTCATATATTTCGGAATCGACTGTGTTCACAGTATGCCTATTCTCGGTGTTAATTGGTGAGACTCCCTTTCTTGGGATTTACACTTCAACAGCGCTTGTCTTTCTGCTTCGAGGAGACTAAATGTCACAAACCGGTTGAAAGTTGCCCTAACAGCTTCTCAGTTGACTGAAGTTTATTGTTCGTATATCCAGTCAATACTGTTGTATTCTATGCTACACCCCTCTTTAATAAACTGTCTTACAAAGTGTGTAAAAATATTAATGGAATTCAAAAGCAGGCTCATCACACAATTTGTAGCCATGAATGTGATTGTGATTGCATACCCGCCGTTGAACCGCGTCGTGAGAAACAGGCTGTGAAATTCTTGCTGAAATGCGAGGAAACCCATCATCCGCTGAACTATTGCACCCCCAGCGTCTCAGAAACAGCAACTACTTTTGCCTTCCGGTCATCAACACGCATAATGCGTCATCAAATACGCATAATGCATAAAATGATTAAAAAAAATGCACATTTCAGCTTTAATTGCATAAAAATGCATATCATGAAAATAAATGCTTTTAAATCAGGGTTGGCCGGTAAAAACCACTCTGGTCTAAAAACCTGGTAAAAGCCACCAGCTTCTGTCACCATTTTTCGGCTAAAACTGGCAAAAACTGGCTGAAACTATTTTTCCAGCATTACTACTTAAGTTTTTTGGGTGCATACAATATAAGGGATCATCGTCACTCCTTACTTTATTGATGAACGTTAGTCGCAATAGGTTCATTTTATTTTTTCATCATTCGATAAACATTTAGGCCTGTATTCCCAGAATTCAAACCTTATGAATATCATATTTCAATCAAGAATATGTTCCAAGTATAGGTGCAAGAATATAGATTATTATAAAAAATATTGTTGTAATGTTGTTGCGCATCCTTTTGAGCGTGCACGCATTTTGCTGCTTTACAGATTTCATTCATTGTAAGATGCAACAGACGTCATGCTGGAAGGAAATCACTTGGCTCCATAGAAGTGGATAATAGTGCATTAGAATGGAAGTTTGATATCTTGCCTATGTACAATGATGGCACATAGAAAAATCTATGGCTATCAGATTCGATCTAAAACATTGTATCATAATGAAACTATTTGCCAAGTTGGTTGTGGAAGTTGTTGACACCCAATTACAGGATTTTCATGAAGAGAATTGCAAGTGAGATGGCGGCATTGTTTCATGTGAAATAGCCCACTATTCCATGGATTAATATAGTGTGTCTATTTGTAGCAGTCACTGACAACTATTTTCCAATGTTTCAATATTGAAATGCGAATTAAAAATTGGTTCATAAAGTCATAATTCAAAGTTGTCGGTGTGCTGTTTGTAAGAATATCTGAAGAATTCACAGATAGAAAGTCTAATTATTGGATAATTTCTTCTTCAAGCGGCTAAGAAACCTGGCGCTTTTCTGGAATAAACACATTGAAAGTTTCTTTACCCACAATCATCTCTCAAATAAATGAAATGTCGCTGGAACTTTTCAATTAATCATTGAATGACGCATGTGATATTTTAGAAGCAGATATTCGAATGCATGTAGAGATTTTGAAAATTATTCAAATTTAGTGAACAGGGGAACCCTTTAAAGTAAAGTGAATACTGTAAGATTTCTTGGCCTCTGATTTCAAGCTGGAGTTATGTATGTTCTGTAAATAGACATTACAAGTTGCATAAGAGTCTAATTATACTATTGATAGATTATCGGAGCGATATTTCAAAATGATGAACGTACAGAACGTTGAGAAGGATTTCCTTCTTTGTCATCCTGTCGGCGCAGCATTTTGTAAATTCACTATTGCTTTTGAGTACATGGTCTTTGGACAAGGACCAACAATCCAGATCAAGAATTGGCCTGATGAAAAAATAAATGCCAATCAAAAAACAAGGAAACCAACTCGTGAAATTTGCATTTTGCCCCAACTAAGTTTCCCCTGCGTGCGCCATAATTTTCATGCAATTTCCATTCTAGGACTTTCTATGGTATTGTTAATTTCTATGGCTTGGCTCTATATAAAAGATCGAAAACAGGAATTCCGTGTTAAAAGCTACATTAGAAGAGCAAGAAAATGTATAAATCAGGTCTCATATTTCTACGATTAACCTGCCTGCTGATCTCATAGAATAGCTTGTCTTCTAAATCTGTGGCAAATGTCCCATAGCCATTGTGATTACACGAATATCTCTATGAAATTTTTCCTGCACTCCCAAAGGACTAGATTAAAAATATTGCTCTTCAACATTCTTCATGTCATGGCAATTTACCCTCACATATTTAGAAGATAAGGTGATGTTAAATGAATTTTAAACCCAAAACAAAAGTTTTGATTTGAGCTCAAAATATGGAAATTCGAAGAACTTTAACTTTTCGAAGAACCTTGAATATTGCAATAAATGTCGCTACTGTTTGTCGTTCTCAGATTCTATTAACAAGGATAAATTTTGCAGCTTACTGGAAATGTTCTTTTGTATAGGTTGCAACTGAAGCTGTTCAGACAAACACTATGCCTCACTTTATCAAGATTGCTGCCGCGAACTATGTTATTTAATTATTTGTTCTTCCAAATCATGATTTTCTGCTCCAGTCACAAGCATCAGTACATTTCGTATATTTCTAAAAAAAAGGTAGAAATGTATCCTAAGTGACTCTTGCACATTGCTTGATTTGGGAGCTGAGATTTTCCGGTGCAGAGGCTTTTTGATAGAGTGCTCTCTCTGCGTTCATGAGACCTGGGTTCAAATCTAGATTTGATGAAACCTAAGACCATTTAAATATACTCTGCATTCTTGCTGAGCTCTCAACACAGAAGAATGACAGTGGGATTATTGAGGCTCATCCACATGAAGAAAGTGGTAAATGCTTAAGTTAGTTCTATGTATAAACCAGTTTTATTCATAATTTTATTTCCATTTTTTCATTCATTTGATGATAGTTCTGGGAGATCTAGGAACTTCTGGGCCAAAATGGTGCTGAAGTCTACATTTGTTCTAAAGGCACAAGAAATGGGCAGAGCAATCGTAAACAAGGACAACATCGCATGTCGTTCGTGATAAAAACTTGTCATGTGGTTCTATCACAGAATAAATGTCATGTTTTGCAAGATAAGAGTTACAATCTGCAAGCCCGCATACATCGTGATACTCAAACCCCAACTTACTGTCGATCATTTCGTGAAGAAATAGACTGATTTTTCGGAATTTTAGTTTTAGCCGTTTTTTTCCGGGTTTTCACCACTTAGTGGCAAAAACCAGTTTTAGCCGGCAAAAAGCCAACCCTGTTTTAAATACATATTTAGATGATTTCTTGAAAAAACAGGGTTATCATGAACAAATTGTGTGTCGTTTCCTGTGTTAACATTTATCTTTTCCTTTCGGTCTTTTACCTTAGATTATGGTCTAATTAAGGCTCAGCAGTGGACAATGTCTACTTCTATCTTTAAGATTACCTATTTTCAGAAGACACCACATGCTATATATACTGCTTATTCACTGATCGGATTCCTGTGATTCCTTCACGTCGCAAACTGGAAAAAGCTCACATGTCACTGCCACCCTCTCCGATAACTACCAGTTGGGGCACATGGATAGAAGCAGTTTAATACTACCTCACCATTTATCAGACCCTGAAAAAAAGTGATTGTTGACTTGGAGGATGATTGTATAGCAATCGTTAACCTGAAGGAGCTAATCGAAGAATCGGACATCGAGATTGCAAGAGGCATCGTAGACATTTCCTCTAAATATGACTGTATTCTTCGTTGTCTGAAGCAGCTTCAAGACCGTAAGTGCAATTCGTCTCACGCCAAACAACTGATCGATGGTATCATCGATGACTTTGATCCGAATGTGTTCTTCAAAAGAAAACAGGATTCAAGAACCTGGTTGAGAAGGACTTTGAAGGATATTCATTGGAAGAACAATTGCTATTGTCGCGATCTCCTGTTGCCTCTTCTGACGTTGAGAGACGTTTTTCAGAATACAAGGCTTTTATGAGGAGCAATCGCATTAGTTTGACTAAGGAAAACATCCGCATGCATTATATATTAGGAATGAACTCAAAGTGCTGGCAGATTATTCACCATTTATGCATACATAGGCCTACATTTCTTACTATATTGCAGCTATTTCTATAATCGGAATCATGCTGCATAATTACTGCATAAAATTACTTTTTCAACCGCATTTTTATGCGCATGAAACGATCACTTGTTAATGCATATTTGGTCGGCCCTGCTAATTACACGTGTTTTTTTCTTGTGAATGAAAAGAAGCTAATCTTTCTCATGTAATTGAAATGACATTACCTTTTATGGATTGATAACTCTGTGAATGTGTGATTTTCCTTTATTTACGAATATGAACATATCTCTCACTATCGCCTTTTTCATCCGGATGTCATTTTCTTCTGTCTCTTCTTTTATATTTCTCCACCGCTGCTGTAAATATAAATTTTCATGTTTACTAAATGCTACTAAATTTATGAGATTGACAGTAGCATGATTAGAAATTATATTCAATTCGCAGAATTTAATTCTATGATGCATAATGTATGCCCGATGTTTTCAGATTCCATGTTACAATTTATCCATGTCCTGAGTCCGAGCAGGAGCGCAGGGAAATGTCCATCGGAGTGACGACACGAATTGATGACCTCAATGTCGTCATCAACCAAACACAAGAACATCGTCAGAAAATATTGTTTTCAGCGAGTCAAGGCATATTTGAATGGAAAATCAAGATTGTGAAGATTAAAGCTATATATCATACTTTGAACATGTTCAACGTTGATGTAACGAACAAATGCCTCATCGGCGAGTGCTGGTGTCCAGTGGACGAGATGGACGCCATCCAAACAGCTCTCCATCGCGGAAGTGAGATCACTGAGAGCTCTATCGATCCTATTCTCAATCAGTTGCAATTCACAGAATCCCCACCAACATACAATCGTGTGAACAAGTTGACTCGTGGATTCCAAAACATCGTCAATTCGTACGGAGTTGGAGATTTTCAAGAAGCGAATCCAGCACCGTTTATGGTCATTACATTTCCGTTTCTTTTTGGTGTGATGTTCGGAGATTCCGGTCACGGATTAGTCATGTTTCTTTTCGGTTTATGGATGTGCTTCTTCGAAAGATATTATCAACAAAATATGCGAGGTTCGTTCATGATTCTGCTATACTTATCTTTCTATTGATATCTTTAATTATTCTGATTCAATTCACACTATTGCTCAATTCAAACACTTCAGGTTCTGTAATACGTAGTCATTATAGAACGCGCTAAGAGGACAGGATGTCACACAACTTGTTAAAAGCCATGTTAGACATCATAGTTGGTTAAATGTTGACAATGAACTGTCAATTAAGTTGTGAGGTCCTCAGTTCGTGCTCTTTAGCTGCAGACATTTAAATTGAGACACAAGATTAATAGGCATTATCTCCTGCGATTATTGGTCGCGAATAAGCTGTCCCAATAATGAATCAACCTTCTATTGAATCAAATAATGAAATAATAGTTTTCATTAGAAGTAGTTAAATGGCAATTTACGTAACTACGTATGAATTATGTTTAATTGAGACTGATAATCAATTAACGCATATGATCACATGAAAGTAGTATGAAAATCAAGTGTCTTGTGGAATGAGGAATAATGTAAACGCGCATTTATGGTCGTTGCCAACCGTCAGAGGTAACCAGGAGCTATCAAAAAATTATTTCAATCATTCATCATCGTTTGAAAAATTCACTTTTTTTACTTTACTGAATGACGCTACATGTGCCTACATTCTTTACATGTCGCATTATCATCCATTTTGATAGTGACTTCAGCAGACCCATTACATGAAATACTCATTTTCATAAATAGAGCTATCTCTATTGTAGACTTAAACTCATGCACCCTAATGATAGTGGTAATCAATTTTTGGAACAAGTTAATGCCTGTAAGAGAGCACAGAATAGATTTTGAAAGTTATCGTCAAGTTTTGTATCATAGTGATAGTAAATACGCTATGCACCAAGCACTTTCTGAATCCTGAAAGCGATTATTTTGTGGATAAGATGTCTTTTGTAAGCTCAGTAACTAAATGAATCACTGAAGATGGAATGCTTTTTGTTGATGGTGGGTGGTGTCGCCATTGCAAGTAAATCAGTCAATTAATTGCATTTTTTGATAGCAGCAATCAATGAAATTTCCACCCATAGAGGAAGTATATTAGGTAGAGTGGTAACTCAGCATTTATTAAATACCCAATGTGTATACAGCTTCGATTTCATTAAATGAACATGAGTCGAGACCCAGTACCACGTGTGAGATATGCAGTTTTTACACTTTTGGAGAAATGTAAACGAATTTGACTGATGATGAGCAATACAGAATAAGGAATAGCAATGAAATTTTATTGATTATCAGCTTAATTTCCTTTTAATTAGGATGCTTATCAGCAAATTTTCATTCCTTTTGATAACCAACTTGTTTCATGCTACTTATAAAGAGGCTTCATGTCGGTAGTATATAAATTTGCCAAAATTTAGCATTTTTAAAAGTGCTCAAACAATTTTTTGGAACGCAGGAACGTAATCTCCACAGAAAACGGAATCTTATCACATAAAAATTTTCACTGTATACTGATACTTCTTTGAGTCGACACTCTACCTTTATTCCACCAATTTTTACAATGCAATTCATTTTTGATAACCCCTTGAGTTAATGACCTACGTTTTAACTACCCTTAAACTTGTCACTAAGGGTCATCGTACCTTCCAGCAGAGCGTGGTATTGACATTTACACTTTGGTGCGCTTTTGTTACTGCTGCATGCCGATCTGGCATTCCCTACATGGAAGACATTCTGCACATCCGGGATGTAGGCAGTGCGATGCCTAAATGACGTTATACGAGTAGATGCTTCAGTCGCCGGCGCAGCGTGTGATCAGCTTCTAATGAGAGTAGGATTGCAAGTCAAGTGATTTGAAAAGCGGCGTCTGAATCATTATTTGATCGACGTGGTGGGTATATGTTGAGATGCAAAATGAAGCATAATGACAGGCTATTCGGTAAATTCAACAACATACGGGAGCGATGAAGTGACTAAGAAAAAAAATGATGGTTTAACTTCACGATTCCTCCATATTGGCTCCATCCCCACGAAATTGTCAATTTACACTATCGACCACCTTGTGTATTGGACGCTTCTTCCTTTATCGCTGCAGTGCTTTCTCGCCGCAAGTCATGATGTTTCATAAATATGGACTTGACCTCGTGTCATTCCAGCACCGTTGTTTTTTTCTGCGTAATGCTTACTTATTGATGCATCGTTGATTGTCTTATGCATTAATTTCCAGCAAATGCAAATACGCGTTGTCTTCCTTGCAATACTTACAATAGGGAAGGCGCTGTCACCGAGAATGAAATAAATAAACCTTTTTATACTGGAAGCACATCAGGTGATCTCTTTCCTTCTATGTGACCGAGCTTTATTTATCCTCCTCACTCTTTTTGGCTGAGTGTCTGACAAGAATGAGAGTTTTCTCATAACAGAGTTTTCCTACTTAACAAGTCTTAAGTTTGACTCAGTGAAGGTTTGACCCAGTTCCTCCGGACGCAGAGCGAACACGCTACCACAAGGATTTGAAAGTGATAGTGTCTGGTGTTGTTGAAGTATGCATGTACGTATCGGTGCATGTGTAGTCTGCGTAACAGAGTGAACTCGGCCTGACACATCACGCTCCTGCAAAGTCCAACGATATCACCTTTTAGGTGCAGGAGCAGTGATATAGAAGGTTCATTTGAATTTTTTAGGATCGTACTCCAATCAAACATCATGCCTGATTTTCAGGTGGAAATGAAATCTGGAAGACATTCTTCGGTGGACGGTACATCATCTTGCTCATGGGAGCATTTGCCATCTACGCTGGTTTGCTCTACAACGACTGCTACTCACTGGCGATGAACATCTTTGGATCATCGTGGCACTCCAATTACTCGTTGTCGACGATTGAGCACAACAAGGATCTACAATTGGATCCCGCACACGACAAGATGTACACCGGCATGCCGTATCCATTCGGCGAGGATCCTGCCTGGCAAACAGCGCTGAACAAAATCACATTCACCAATTCCATGAAGATGAAATTGGCTGTCACTCTGGGCGTCTCACAGATGATGTTCGGGGTGTGTCTCAGCTGCACCAATCACGTGTGAGTGTTCGAAATGGTGCTCAACTGTGTTTTACCCGGGTTGGAGCACTGCAGTCGCCACACGTTTTCTACATTTTTTCAAGTCAAGTTAAGCAAAACTCCCCCAAAGTTTAGTCGAAATTTATAAGTTTGTAGTCAAAGTTTGTGGTGTTTCGCTTAACTTGACTTGAGAAAACTTGAACACACCTCGTCAATTATGTTTTCTATATTGCTGAAAAACTTCTATGATTAGCTGCGACTATAATTTTTTGAGAATTTTAGCTTCTTCGTGTTTCTGATATCCAATTCAAATTTTGTCTCATTTGGCCCATGGACAAAATTTTGACCTTTATTTAAAAGTACTTTCCGAAAATTGACAATTATTCTCGGTTTCCTGCAAAATCGGCAATCAATTGGAATTGCTTATAGACCACTGACAATGTACATGAAGTTCAACATGCTCATTCATCTATGTGATCATTATATGAATAATCACAAAGGCATATAAACACTACTCACAGTGTATCTGTAAGTAATACTATCAGTTTTATGCTACAAAAAGTGAATCTCAAATATTAAGTGGACAGATTATCATTCCTTATGAATTTTCATGCAGTTATTCATACAGATGTACAGTTGCTATATTTTTCTGCTCTATATGAATCTCAGACAGTAGCAGACTATATGAATTTCTATGTATTTTCAAACTCTCTATTTGAGCGGCATTCAACGCCGCTTAAATCCCAATGCGATCAAAGACTTCCAACATTATCTTAACGTATTCAAGGGATAACTGATCAGGTCATGTCGTTTATCAAAGCTATCTGCCATCAACTTCCAATAGATGCTCGAAACCTCAATATTTTGAAAAGATAGAATTCAAATTTTTCGCTGCTTTTTGTAGTAAGTAACAAGATGACACAGTTGATAAAGGCTGATCCAACATTGCGACAAGCATACGCAAATTGTACTGGGTAACAATTTTTGGAATGATTGAAGTATAGGAACATCAAAATTTTATCCTTTATATTTTGCGTCTGTTTAAACTGTTATCTACCACGGTTGGAGATTTTTCATGAAATAAGTCAGGTTTTGTTAAATAATGATCTGACGACTGACCACGTGATTGGGCCCTAAAATCAACATGGATCGCAACCTGCAGATCTGCATCAACAGGAGGGTAGCAAACCCATCAAGCACTTTAGAACAGAAAATCGTCTTTTTTGTTTCAATTCATTATTACAGTCAAAACAGCGCAGTCGGATAATCGTGTAATGAAAAAAACATGTTTACAACAGTTTTGTTGCAATTATATGAAATGAATAACATATTTACCATAGAGTACAAAAAGTAAGAAATATATAGTACTCATAGAGAATTGTGAGTAGCATCGAATTCAGTTCGAATGCAATGGAAGAAAAAAAATTACCGAACTTGATAGCAAACCCATCAAGCACTTTAGTACAGAAAATCGTCTTTTTTGCTTCAATTCATTATTACAGTCAAAACAGCGCAGTCGGGTAATCGTGTAATGAAACAAAACATATTTACAACAGTTTTGTTGCAATTATATGAAATGAATAACATATTTACCATAGAGTACAAAAAGTAAGAAATATGTAGTACTCATAGAGAATTGTGAGTAGCATCGAATTCAGTTCGAATGCAATGGAAGAAAAAAAATTAACGGAACTTCATGAAGCTCAAGCCAAATTATTTTGTTTATGTGTTGGAAAACCCAAGAATCACAATTGTGATCATGACCTCCGCCTGCAAGGACGAAAGGTCATCAATATTATGGCTGTCAAGAGACACATCGTTTTACTTGGGTTTTCCATTACACAAACAATGTCATATGCCCAAAGCTTATTCTCATAAATTATTTTGTTTGATAATCTTGCGTGTTTGAATTTTTTCGCTGTTAACAAAAATTCTAGTTGGTCAAATAAATGGATATCGTGGAGAGATGAAAGTTAGTAAAAATCTCACTTGAAGATCACCAGTCTCCATGCTCAAATCCATGTGTAATGCATAAATAGTTGCAACATTAAATCGGTTAAATCGGAAGCTGCTGCTGTCACTTTTATTCTTACAGATATTTCAAGAAGAAGTTGAATATCTTCTGTGAATTCATTCCCCAAGTTCTCTTTCTGGGCTGCATCTTCGTATATCTCTGTTTTCTCTTCTTCTACAAGTGGATCACGTACAATGCAAACTCTTCAAGTTGTGCACCTTCTCTCCTCATCGGTCTCATCAACATGTTCATGTTCAAATATCCCAACGGTAAGTGTAAGACGAAGCCCTTATACACTGGCCAACAAGGAGTGCAATCTACTCTTGTCGTCATCGCTGCCATTTGTGTTCCCTGGATGTTAGTTGTGAAACCAGCTATCCTTTTCTACAGACACAAGAAGGAAGTTGAGCGGGTGAGTTTCATCATCAGATTTTGCATGTACAGTAGACTCCATCTTAGCCGGCCACCGAAGTGACTGACTCATCCACATCCCCTAAGCGCATCATTGTGATAAGATTTCTTGGCTGATTACAAATAATACGAAAGTAGATAGGAATGTCAAATTTATTGATATAAGTTTTTATAAATTAATTTCTGTCTCAAGGCTCGTAAATTCCTGTCCTTTCCGTCTTTTTTCACCGCGTCCGTCATTTTCTGTCCTATCTATCTGTCTCCCAGTGTATTCAACACATATCCTGGATTACTTTTCAGAAATTGGCTAAAAATTACCATAAATTAAGCAATCAAATTTGCGAACAGTCGAAAGTATTCGGTCTTGAAGATTATGAAATCTCAAATTTTGCCTTATTGTTATATACATGTAGTTATGGAAGTCAGTCATACTAATTTGCTTGAATACGCATGCCTGTTTGAGTGTGTTTGCAATTTTCCTTCTTTTTTCTCTATTAGCGAGTCACAGTAGCATATTATGTGGTCTACGTGGCACAGTAGTTATGTGCTTGGCCTGGTGATCTTTTGGTGCATTAGTCGAGCCCCAAATGTGTCATTGGAAGTCGGCATGAACATGTGGACTAAAAGTATTAAAATGCTACAAAAGGGCCTGACTACTCCTGCAAGCTCCAGAAAGGGAACAGTGACATTAAAGTTTCATTAAAAATATATGTTAAAAATATAATATATTTGCGAGCCCTGCTATCTTATCCACGAAGCTACCTTCAGCATGTTTAGGTTCCCTGAAAGTAGCTTTGCAAATAAGGTAGAAATTAATTAGAATTTTTGAGTAATGAAACTAGACTTGGCCTCTCCTTACTTTTTAATCGTCCACGAAGTAGGGCAAATACAAACAGATACGGAATCGACCGGGACTATGGAAAATGGTCCGCTAGAAGGAGTCCACTGTATATTTTTGCCTCTCCTCACATATATCCTTATTTTGCAATACATGTATTTCATGAATGCAAAAAATTGTTTCTCTCTTTCACACGTGAGAAATGTTCGTTATCTGATACCCTATTATCGTGTTTTCAAAGTTCTAGAACCGCTCAAAATTAATTAATTGCTGCATTTTCCGAATTAGAAAGCTAAGAATTTTGGTTGAGTTGCCTGCCAACACGGAGTGATTTGAAGATTGCTGTCAACTACAACTTCCTTCATGAAAGCTGCAAAGGAAATATCTACGAAATTTTGCAAAAGAATTGTCTACTTTGATTGTTTGACTGACACGATTCTAATTTTGCCTCTCTCGACCTCATTTGATGCCCTGTGTCGAAAAATATTTTTGTAGAACACTTAACTTTTTCTTTTTTTAACTTTTAGATTCTTTGTGAAGATTGAGCACTTTTATTCTTATGGTTTTCTATTACACCTCATAGTTTATGCAGATGAAGTCGTGTATTTTCAGTAACTGTTTTTCATTCTAAATTTGTAAACATGAACTTGTTTCCCTCTTTTCAGCATGAAAAACCACAAATCGACAGCGACGCAGAAAGTGAGCTTAGCATTCATAGCGACCAAAGCGATTCCGATAAAGTTCTACTGCAGAAGAATGTAGAAGAGGTAAGAAGAAATGCTTAACACTTCAGGCATTGCAAATTCACCGAAAACAGATAAGTAGTGAAGTTGAAACTGCTATTTAGCGGCCTACCTACAGAATTAGATTCATCTGCGCGCGCTTCGGTTTCCTAGAAAGGAAGGGTTATATGCAACCTTAATATCGAAATGGTACATCACAGAACTAGACAACTTGATCCTTCCCGAATGGATAATTCGTGCATCGCTTGCTATTGGAAATGGCAAACAATAAGCTTTCAGCAGAGGAACTAGAGCCAGTGAGAGATGCGTGCGTGCTGTGATATCACTTCGCACACACCAAAACACACATAGCTATCTAGCTAACATTCGATTCAGTGTATGCACTATACAGTGAGAAATGCTGAGGAGAGGATGGTGAAATCATGAAGTGAACTAATTTTCATACGCCTGCTACTTTTTTTAATAATGATCGGAAGGATCAACAGTATGGAGAAAACTTGTGCGCAATGATCTGAATTCTTCGAATCTGAAGGAATTTTGGCAATCGAAGCACATTGCTTGAACTCTTATTAATTTGCAAGCGACGCACGACTTTTCTCCTATCTGTAAGGTATTAGGAATTCCTTCTTGCTCACTTAATAGGTTCCTCGATGTGCCGTCAATTTCGAATTTATCACATTTCTAGCAAACCAAAGCAGATAAACAAAATATTGAATTCTGTGGGTCTGCCGGTTGGGTTGTCGTTTGATCTGCTGTCGTTGAAATTGGAGACTGACGTCATCAGTTATCATTATCTAAGCTTATGGGAGTAGTAAGCATATTGTTGTCGGTTCTGCTGAGATCACAGCATTGCTGATCTTGAGTAAAAAAATCGATTTGAATTCTGTTCGGAAGCTGTCCCGATTCATGTAGAAAGTGATGAATATTTTCTTTATAATCATGATATTTTATTATTCAAGTCTTTACTTAGTCTTAGTGGTTGGATGATTTAATTCGCAAGTTTTTGCTGTGATTAACTAAAAAGAAGACGCCCACACGAATTGGCTCTCTGCTGTCTTTCTGTAATTTACAGCGGCACGACAAAGCCAGGATAAATAATCACAGAGAAACCTGTTATGCAGTCTTTCATCTTTTTGAGACATTCTGGATGTCGGACGCTAGTTTAGGTCACTTCGAGCCGTACTGATGAGCCATTGTAAGGTGAAACGCAGCGTCTGCGGCTTTCAATAACTTTTTGTACTCAAGACACGTCTAATGATTTCTTTCTACTAATTGAGCACTGCAAGAACAGAATTTCAGATTTTACAACATCTGACATTTTTATAGAAAAGTCTTCAAAACTGTATTTCACATTTCAGTTTAACTTTGGAGACATCTGTGTTCACCAAGCAATTCACACCATTGAATATTGTCTTGGATGCATTTCCAATACAGCTTCATATCTTCGACTTTGGGCTCTCAGTCTTGCACATTCCGGTAAGTATATTTTCCTGCTTCGTATCAACAGCACGCTCGTTTGTATAATTACCTAGATATTCTTTTACTTAGAGTAAATTGGAAAGCAAAGAGCAAATCGTTTCACAAGTCTATTTTGTACTTTGATTGTTCCCTGTGTATGGTTACCAATTATCGTGTTTGCCATCATCATAAATTGACCCACTCAAAGCATATTTTCCCCCCACTCAGCCAATACTTTCTGTTCATCGTTTTCTGTCACTAAATATGGACACGGAGAAGACACGCATTTGCAGGAGCTCAGTGTTCTTCCCAGCCAGGGTGCCTACTAAGTGCTCTATTTGGAGACTTGCGCTGTGGAGCAAGATCAAAGGGGACTCCAAGAGCCCTGCGTTTTCAAAGCTCAAAATGGCTTGGTTGAAATACGTTTAATGGACTTTCGTTTGCGACACACGTAAAAGTAATCTGATCAGGTTCTTCGGGCTCTACAAAAGAGACTGCGTAATTGTCACGACATTATGAAATTTTTTTCTTTTCTTTTTTTGCGAAAAACGCCTCAAAATAGGTATAAAATTCTTTTACCTATTTTGAGACGTTTTTCGCAAAAAAAAGAAAAAAAGTAAAATAAAAGGTATGGCCAAGCTTCTAAAACAGACATTATGAAATCCTGGCATGCTGACTCACGGACCTACACCTCCCTCTAGCGAAAATGTTTTACCTCGCATGGCCTGATATTGACCAGGAAATGAAGGTACTATTCGATTATAGGATTTTCTCTGTTGGATTTCAGAACTCACGCAAGTGTTGTGGACAATGGTTCTCAAGATTGGTTTGAGTCAGGATGGATACCAAGGCTGTATCATGCTCTTCCTTACATTTGCCGCCTGGGAAACTCTCACCATTGCTATTCTCCTATTGATGGAGGGCTTATCTGCTTTCCTGCACGCTCTCCGTCTTCATTGGTGAGTGACGATTCGTGAACTGATCCAGAGACAATATGAGAGCGTCAATTTGTTGTCCGAACAGAACGTAGTGATATTAAATAAGATCAACAAATTATATGCGTGACAATCCTGAAAACTGCTCAGAGCACTAGCTCCGGTCTGTTCGGGTAATACCCTAGCTAGAGTGAGATTACATAAGTACATAATAACATTTAGTTAAAATTTAGTTTAAACAAAAGGATTCAATGCCAATGAGATTCACTGAAAAATTATCGCTCAAGAAAATTTATGATTTTCAAGATATTCGCGAACATTTGATGTAGCATAATACATGTATTTCAGTAAAATAATACATGTGTATTTAAAATGATATGAGCCAGCTATGTACTTTCACTATAGTAGCAATTGAGCATGGAAGCAGCAGGATAACGGATAAGTGCTTATAGACTCAGGCGTTTACCAAATGGCTTGGGGCGCCAAATGGTTTGTTCCCTTCAATCCTTCAAAAACTGCGAGTATGCACTCACGACAAAGGATAAGGTCAGGAGAATAATAGATCAGAGAATAGGTACATAAAGGAAAGAATATGTACATAAAGGGAGCTCGTTAGATACAAGGTCCTTTAAGATAGTTCTCCGTTAAAATTGAAGCACACTGATCCACCTTAAGGGGTTAGGTACCTAACCTTAGGGTAGTGAGGTTGGGAACTTTTCATTGAAACAGGCCATTGGAGGATGCTTGATTTGCTGCAGAATAAGTATTGGAAACGAAAACGTACGATTACAACGACTACGAAGATGTGCGAATTACCAACATAAGCTTGTCTTGATGCTGAGTCAAATTTTAAGGTTAGGTAGCCTACCTTGAATTGAAATAGGCCCCAGAAGAAATAGAGTCGTAGGATACTACAGGTATTGGAATTTAATTTCGGACAACAAATATTTTAAATTAGATGCTTTTTATAAATGAAGCAAAATTTAAGAAAATTAGCTTTGGTGCCAAACAGCTGCCGTGATAACTCGGTCAATATTTTAGGATTATTCTTCATCTTCCATTAGCAAGCAACATGTGCGTCAATTTGCAATCTTTCGAAACGAGTTTTTAAGAAAGATCTTCCCCCCAGAGATTGGCCAAATAACTTATTTCAAGATTTTACAAGTAATTATTGATCTTAAAGGGCGTTCCAAAAAAGGTACGGCGCATGTAAGGATTAATAAATGCTGCTTTTTGCAATCACAATGTAAACAGAATAATTTAATATTGAGTAGCATCTTCAGTCGAAGAATTGGAACAGATCTGAAAGCTGCCATTTCATCCAACATCAGGAATCAACAGCGGACTTAGTTCACATCTCTCAACATCTCTCAACAATTCCCTATTTAAACTTGCAGTCATACCCGGGAAAATCTGAGATACGCAATTGAAATTAAGTGTGTTTGCAAAGAAATAGCATTTATTAATGATTGTAGGCGCACTAATGTAGGAGACATGTCACAGTGTTCCAAAAGTAGCATTTAGTGAATACCCGTCGAAATTTCATTTATTTGCATGTCTCAAATTTGCCCGGGTATGGCTACAAATTTACATAGGGAATTGTGCCGATTTTGAGAGATGTGAGCTAGGCCAGCTGATGATTCCTGTTATTGAATAAAATGGCAGCTGCTCAGGTCTGTTCTCATTTTTCAAGTGAGGATGCAGCTCAATATTTAATTATTTTATTTACAATGTCCATCAGTAATCTGATGTCCTTCTCTGAAGATGGAACATAAGGTATACCGAAAAGGTTGAAAGAACAAGTTTTTCTTCACTAATATGACATATGACTATAGACTATTTTCATCGAAATCATGTGCGAGGATTACAAATGACATGCTGATACAGAACATTGCCAAAATAAGCTAATCAAATGTGACTGATAAGCATTATGATGCATTTTACGATTTTCAATATCATGATTTAATTTTACTTCATGACTACCCTGACATCGACAGGGGTTGGAACTTTCAATTAAATCAACCAGACTCAGTCTAAACTCAGTCTAAAACAGGAGCTAACTCCGCATCAAATCGGCCAGAAGCTGGTCTAAAATAGCCCGTCGACTCGAAGTTACACTCATGTCGGGGCGGCGCGAGAGTTTCGACTGTTTTCTATCCTTGACCTTTCTCATATATTAAGAATTTCATGAAGCTTGCATAATGATTACTCCTATCTTTCTGTTTCAGGGTGGAGTTTCAGAACAAGTTCTACACAGGATCTGGCTACATCTTCCAACCATTAAGTTTTGAGAAACTTTTAGCTGAAGAAGAGGATTAATCCATTCTATTACCTTCGCAACAGGTGTAATTCTCAATTGTTCATTTAACCAGTGATCAACTCATCACTATCTTGACACTAAACGTGATTTCATCGAGAGACAATATATATATTAACATCAAGTGTGTTTTCATCAAACGAGGGGATATTCATGCGGCATTCAATGGGGACGAACAAATATAGGAAAATGTTTGTACTGCTATTTCAACTAAAATCTTTAGGACGTGGGAATAAGAGACAGCAGACGGGAGTTCTCAAAACCCGGGATGTTTGTAAAATAACAACAAACTCCGTTTTTTCGACTCAGTCTAAACCTAGCCGAGCTGTTCAACCCAAAATTCTAAAACTAAGTGCGCTATTTCTCATAAAACTAAGCATCGCTTTGCTGGAACAATTTTGCTGTGAAACAAGTTAAAATAATTTCTGAAATGAAGTTAACTCAATTGATGAAGAAAAATAATTGCAAAGTTCCCGTTGCCTCTTAAAGCAAGCTACGGATGAGGAATGATAGAATATCGGTATAATCGTGAGTGCTTCACGTTAGCAGTGACCAATCACAGTGTTAGAAGGTAAGCAGCTAGCAAAGGACGAGGAAAAATATGATAATCATGACAGTTAATCATCAATCATTACAGTGTTAAATGAAGAACAATAAGTATCAAGGAAAAGCTGGACGGAAAAATTGATGAATTGAAATGGTTCAAAATCATAGAAAGACATTTTGCGACTACGAATCGTCCTTCGATACCAACTGTTGAGAAAAAGTCTTTGTGTCCAGTATACGGAATAGTGTCCAGTTTCTAAGGCTATCTCAGAAATTCATTGCTTAAAATTGATGAAATCTGAGGACGTCTTTCTATTAGATTTGCCAATGTCTTGCACACGTAAGTCAACTAATTTGATTTAATGATGCATGATCATGCTTGTTTCAGGAGAAATTACAAATACCTCCACAGCCATGTTCGATAAAACATGATTGATAAATGATAAAGAGTAAGACCAAAAGAGGGAAAGAAAAATATTAATAACATACTTCATAGCACATGTACATAATGTAGTACTTGCAGTGCTTCTATGATGGCAATTTTGCAATGGAATCCTATAAATATAATCAAGACTTTTCATGCCTTGCTTGCGAATTTTTATATATTCTGATTTATTATCCTGCTTTCCCAAACATCAAATAGAGTAGGGCCTATGGCAGTAATTAATACGGTAGTCTAAAAATTCTAATTAGACTGTGAGTGTCACATGCTCTCCAGTGATGTGGAGCGGAGCGGTAGTAAAGAAAATATTGACTGGAGTGGAGTGGGAGAGAACCTGATGTCGACAAAGTCAACAAAGTTTTATCGTAATTAATGATTTTTTACATTATTATTATTACACTATTTTTCGTAAGACATTAGTCTATTATTTATTTTTTCAACATTATTCGGAGATAAGACTCCATTCTCAAGTTATACAGTAAGTGGAAGGGTTGTATAAACCGTTAATAAGAAAGCCAATAAAGATATGATTTAAAATTGAAAGAAATCTGAAAGTTAAAAATGGAAGTCCGATAGTTCATATTCGTTCCTATGGATGGGTTCAAATTTTTAGTGTGCATTGTCTCACGGAATGTTAGGTTAATGAATGATTGACACAGATATATTTTTCTAGGTTATTTGACGTGATGAGATGTTATAGATGGATTAAGTCTTGTTTTTCAGATGTTCATTAATTCTTCTATGCAAAGTTCTTATCGTACTACCGAGTACCGATGTATCGTTCCTTGCATCTTATACAAAATTATTCTTATAAAATTGATCAAATTTTTCTGATACAAAATTATCATTTCAAAAATACAAGAAAAATTCTGCCTACAGAAAACTACAATTTATTAATTATTATTCATGCTTATATCAGTATGAGCGAGCATCGTTACCTGATAGCATCGTATTGCTACCTAGTATGAGGCTGCAACAGAATGAACTTTCTGATTGTCACACATATTTGCGGTTACTCTTCAGGTGAGTCACTAAGTTATTATCACATGATAAGTGTAGAATCACTATTAATGCTAATGTGCAATCCGCTTTCGAAGTATTGTTCAATTATAATCATTATTTATTTAAAATCATTCATGATTATCGGCCATAATTCGTATTTAAAATTCGACAAGCATAAGGCTAATATTTTGCAGTTAAGCATATTATCAGAGTGGAAGTCAGTCATAATTTACAGTAGTCAAACAACCTAAAAAGTTCAAGGAAATCGTTTTATCTATGGCATGGTAAATTAATAGGATTTAGTTTAAGTAGAGCGGAACGGAGCGGAGTGGCTAGGTATGAAAAAATGACTGGAGCGGAGCGGAGCGAAAGCGAAGTGTAATCGGAGCGGAGCGGTAAAATTGTACCGCTCCACATCCTTGATGCTCTCAATTGTAATGGAAATTATCAAACTATCGATGAGAAATGGTATAGAAAATAAAGCAAGCTAGATTAACCGTAAACTTCCAGTCTCTGAACGCCAAAATATTCACAGATCGAATCGCGCCCGCCACTGCTGTGACCTGCAAATAAGTTGAAAGAGATAATTTCTTCAGCGTATAGTGTTTCGATTTGTGAGTCGCTGAGTCTGTCCGAATTCGTTTAGACCAGCAGTGCTTTGTGTACAGAAGCAGGTTTTATTTGTCTGTGTATATAGGCCCATCAGTCTGGTTTTATTAATTGTTCAATTTTTTTTCTTATCTTGAAATTTCTTTTTGTTAAATTTTATCTTCTGCATTATTATTTTTTCTGTCAGATTTTTCTTTAATAACTATCATTTATTGTTTAGCACTGTAATGTTTATTTTCCTGTTCCACGTCTTTTACTGCGTATTTACCGTCTAACGCACTGTCATAGTTCACTTGTGCGATAAATCATCAGATACTGTTTGAGGTTGTCTTCAGCCTTTACATATTGCTGACGTGAACATTCCTTACTCGAGATTGCGCCGACATTCTGTCATTCCTCTGCTGTATCTTGTATAAAAGGCAGTGAGAGCTTTACCATAGAGGAGGGATGTAAAGGTAGAATGTCGACTCAAAAAAAGTATGTGTATACAGTGCATTTTTTTATATTAAAAGATTCAGTTTTGTGCGGAGATTACGTTCCCGTGGTCCAAAAATTATTTCAGCAGTTTTAAAAATGTCAAAATTTTGCCAATTATATACTACCGAGATAACGCCCCTATAACTAGTATGAAACAAGTTGGATATCAAAAGGAATGAATATTTGCTAATAAGCATCCTAACTAAGCGGAAATCAAGTTGATTATCAAGGGAATTTCATGATCCGTATTATAATGGAAGTCTTCATGAAAAAGTCACGATACTATTCGTGCTTTCTTGACTGAAATTTCAAGTTTTTGATTCAATTTTCACCGGCATGATTTTATAATTCACTAAATTCATGTTTCATTTCTTGAATCTGAATAGTGATGTGGACCCATTTACATCTTTCAAAGTTGATTGAAATGATTATCTTTGATTATGTGATTTTGCTCTGCCAGTGGCAGGTGGCCTGTGATATGATATCGCTTAAGAAATTACTCTTAAAGTTGAGCATGAAACCAATAGCAACCCATCGAATTGCTGATTTAACAAACATTAAATCTCCAAGGCTGTCATGACACTGAGAATGTGTAAAATACCATCATTCCTTCTGCATTGCAATCATGATCACTCAATTTCGTGGCAGTTTCTTCAAAACTGCAAAGATTTGCATATATCACATTTGGTAACAATTACCAACTATTTCCCGCTCGAGTTCATTTAATAAAATCGAAAGTGTATACACATTGGGGATTTAATGAATGTGGAGTTACCACTCTACCTAATATAACTACTCTATGGCTTTACAATAAATATTATAACTTCCGTATTTTCATTAATTGGAAATATTTGTACAAATTGTAGAGTAAGTATATCGTGGGCACTCTATATGGTGCAAATGGTCGCATCGCAGGAGCAGATAAATAACCGCTGCTGTTGCTAAATAAGCAAATTCAATTTCAATGTTTCGTGGTTATGATCAACAGAATTGCGAGATAATTGAATGCAAAGGGTTTAGAAGAGATAAAATTCGAGAAAGATTGAAAATTCCGATGACATTAGGAAATACCCACACGGTGTACCTGAACTGAGATTTGGATCGAAAGTCTTCACCCCCACAATCTATCAAAAGCTTGATCCCACATCTCATTCAAGCATTTTCAGACGCTTTCAAGTAAAATCTCGAGAGCCACTTATAACGGACAAATATTTTTTTCAAATGATCACCGAAAGATGACAAAAGTGTCATTTGGAAAAAATATAGAGCATAGAGTCCTCCACATGTATGTTCTCTAAGACTCTTTTCGGAAAAATCTTAGGCAATGAAAATTTCTGTCATTGACATGCTGAGATGTGTTTCGAGGAGTTCCTGAAAGATTTTTTCGCGGAATTTTTAAAAGAAATCCTGGTAGTGAAAATGTTCATTATCATCAATTCCATTTAAAACAATGACTTTTGGTGCTTTTAGCGGCCATTTAGAAAAAGCCACATCATTTAAAGTACATCTTGCAGGACTGTCCTATCAAATTAAAGTTCATGTGACTGACTCCGTGTGTCTCTTGGAACTCGCAAAAGGTTGGGCATTAGTCACCAGTCACAGCTAGAAATCTCTAATAGAAGTCGACTTCAAGTTAACCTTTCCAGCTAGCCTCATCCCGAAAGATGGGTATTCATGTATTCGCGAGTCAAATAATTTGAATTTTGCGTATTTGCTCGCATTTTCAATATCTTGTTGAAAGGGCGCAAAAGATTGTTAACAACGCAGGTTATTTTGTTAAAGATCTACGTCGTGGATACATGTACGTTCGTACATGTAGATCATGTAAGATACATGTCCTGTGTAAACATATGAACTTGTCGAAAAAATCGTACAAAGAGTTTTACGATCGTTGTGTGTGATAGGTGTCACACGCGTTCGCCAACCAGGGCATACAGGAAATTGAAGGACCCGAAATGCAAAGCTGGTTGGTTTCCCTGCTGACGAACCTAAAATGTGACTCACCGGCATCGAGATTTGTGTTTGACAATGTAAAATTTTCGGTCGCTCATTTTTACCTGATAGCTTTTAATTTAAGTGTTTTGATAGAAAAATTTGACTTTGCCTTATGGGAACGCTCATCAGTCCTCTTAATGACTACCTTATGATTTCTATAACTATAAAATTCTAAAATATGTAGGCCCATGCATACTCATTGACAAAATTTTTGAAACATTTACTTTTTTAACTCCTTTCATTTTTGACTGGTATATCGTACATGTATGTATGATACCTTGATAATTTAGTCACCATCTCCACCAAGTCGCTAGTACAGAAAAACAACGCATGTAGCAGATTCAACTTTAATAGCGCGTGTGCCCCTCTCTAGCTCCAATACATTCAGTAATCCGAGATGCCATGGATTCACAAAGTTTCTGAATGAAGGATGTTTCAAGGAGAAGCCACGCTCTATCAGTCTTTCAGAGAGAATCTTCAGGGACATTGTTGGAAGTGAATAGCGGTCTCTCACTCGCCGTCCAAGCTCGTCCCAGACTTGTTCAATGGGTGACAAGTCAGGTGAGCGTGCAGGCCAGTCAAGGGTTTGAATGTTCATGGGGCAAAGCGTTCACCTTGAAGACGATGCACTCTGACACGACCGTCATTGAAATCCAGAGTGAATCTCGATTCATCGGTCCACAAGACTTGAGCGTGACGTGAGCGATGGGCATCACGCCAGGCAACTCGTCTTCTGTGGTGCTCAAAATTCAATGGAATTAGGACAGCTGGTCGTCGCGATTGAATTCCAGCTTCTCGCAATCTTCGGTAAGCCGTTCGAACGCTACAGTCTATATTTGAGGCACTCTTCCAGTGTACGACTAGCTTTGGGACTGACACAAATCTATTCCTCTTTGCAGCTAAAACTATGTAGACGTGCGTCTGTCCTTCCTGCAGACTTTCTTGGTCGACCAGATCCCTTCTTCTTTTTAACATCTCCTGCTTTCCATCGACACCACCACCACCTCCAAACAACGACTCCCGATAGTTGCAGCTCTTCGGCAACACTCGCACAACTTCTACCACAACGAATCATTCCAATAGCCATACCTCTGGTAAACTGATCGTGTGCCATTTTATTTTACAAAAGCTGGATTTCGGTTCACGTTTATGTTCAATTTGTAAAAGCAATTGTGACAGTTGTATCGATATCATAATTTGAAATTTGACTACCATAGATCTTTCTCCATTCTCTAATGTAGTAGTAGTAGTGGTAGTGTTGTTGATTTATAAATGAAAAACATGCGATACAAGTAATTTTGTAGATTACAAGTAAGTAATGTGTTGAATGGTAATAATAGAAAGCTAGATATTGCATCATACCTGAGAAAAAAATGAAACAAACTTCAATTCAAGCCAATGATAGTTTGTTGCATTAATTATCTCAATGAGTATATTTTGCAATGCTGTCCATCATTTGAAAATAAACATGAACGAAACATGACTTATGAAATACGCATTCTTGTCTTGATAATTTGAAATAACTAGACAAAACCGTAGTTAAAAGAGATATTTTTTCTGGAAAAATAAGGGAATTAATTTTGACGCATTGACGCCTTGGGCTCATATCGTTCTGAAAAAGAACAACGAACTCAGCATTTTGAAATTATAAACGATACAAAGGTGTATGCCACACTAGACTGTAATTGTTGGAAATTCATAGACATACGAGAATAGGATGAAAATGCTTTTATAAATAAAACATAATTGACCTTTAGAGTTGGACTCACCACCGGGATCACGGTCATGAGGCAGATTGAACCCGATGGCATGCCACCGACTGGATCTGATTAGGATTATTTGGAAAGTGGCTCTATAAGTGGTTTTTACAGTGTTTGGATGGATTTAATAGTTCACTAATTGCATATGTAAGCAATGCTCAGTACACATAAATCTTAATGATAATAATAATAATAACTTTAATGAAACAGAAATTAAGCTGATTATCGAGGAAATTTCATGAACCGAATTGTAGTGTAAGTCTTCATGCAAAAAAATGAGCTTGTTGACTTAGCTAATTTAGTCAATCGATTTTTTCAACAAGCTAAATGGATCTATTAAGTTAAAGCACTTGTTCAAATTCTTAACTAGCAGACTGCATTCTATGGCCAATACAAATCAGTGTGTAGAATTGAGATATAAATGGCGAGAATCATAATACGCTATGCAGTTTGAATTCAACTGTATCTATATATACAAATTAAATCAATTTTCACAGATATGATTATACGATTACTAAATTGAAAGTTTCATTTCTTATCTGAATCTGAACAAAATTGTGGACCCATTTACGAGTAGCCTCTCTCTTCTAAAGCTAATTAATTATCATCATTGTCTTTGATCCAGGGTGGGTAGTGTTTTGAACAAATTGTTTAAAACACGCTGAAAGAAACATGTTTAATCATGTCTTTTAAGAAGTGATTATTAATACAGCTTTTTCAGTGCTTTACCAGTGGTTCTTAGCCTTTTTACTCAGATTCCAACCTAAACGTTGAAAGCATGTTTATTTCCTCCTTCTAAACTACAGATTGTTTCATAAAAAATGGATCACCCTTAAACATCGCCTTTAAACTTTTGTCTAACTCGCCAACCAAACTTGAAATTTCTCTGAAATTTTCTGAATATGTCAGTTGTGTACTTACTGCTATTGTCGTCATTCAAATAGCATGAAATTGAGATGTTTTTTTTTGTTTTCCTGTTATAGATAAAAAAGTAGTAGATAATTTGATCTTCATTTTAGCAATTACTTTCATAACAAAATCATACCTCACTCTTATAAAATTACATTTGTTTCCTTTGTTATGTAATATGTTGTTCTACAAGCCAAAAGCTATTAAGCAAAACAAAAATAAAGAAAATCGGTCAATCAGAGCCAGTATAGCACCATATTCATTAACAATAATGTAACTGCTACATGTGATTAACTGGAGTTCATGTTCCATAGCTTCCTGACTTCGTTGCGGTGGTGTTGGCAGCACTCCTGATTGCTTTCAGCTAGAAATCTATCTCTTACCGGTTGAAAACAATACAAAGCACAAATGAACAATAACGAGATCGCATTCACAAAAGGCAAAGTGTCAGGGTTTTCTTTGCGAGCTACAAGCAAGCGACTAAATGTCCCTTACACAAATGTGCATCGATGGCATAATGATGATTTTCGACTCTGTCGTAAAGAGGGCTTGGGCCGTCCACGCAAAACATCCAAACGTATAGACCGCCTAATTTTGAGATTTGTTAAAGTTGATCCAAGTCTCTCGTTAACTGAGATGGCTGCACTATACTCGTCTATTTCTAAGTCCACTATTCGTAGAAGACTTCACATACAGCAAGGAACCATGAATTCTGAACGCTATGTGAATGTTTTACGAATGAACATTGGCCAAATGACAGATCAACTTGATGATCCATCGACTTGGTTATTTATGGATGATAATGCTACGTGTCACAGGAGTAGTAGAGTCAACTTATGCAAGTCTCAATTAGGGCTTAGGACATTATCTTGGCCAGCTCGTTCTCCTGATCTGAATCCCATAGAAAATGTATGGAGTATTCTAAAACGTAACGTTCGTCGTTCACTGCTACTACAGATGGCGTATCACAAACTTACGCGTCACTGTTAAAAAGAGAGTGGAGAAAGTTAGATCAGTCAAAAATCAACGATATCATCGAATCAATGCCTAGACGAATTGGTAATGTCATTGACAATAAGGTAGGGCCACAAAATATTATTCGTTTTAAGAAACCGTGTACTATCATTTATTATCAGATTATATATAAGGACATTTAAAATATCAGAGGGACATGAAAAACATGAAAAAAATGCTTTCATCCTTTTACATGTTTTATTTAGTCAAATTTTAGGATGATCCACTTTTTATGAAACGGACTGTAGTAGGTAGGTTAACTTTCAAAGTTTAATAAAGAAATTAAAGATAGGAACAACATACATTTTCAAATACTGACTTTTTCAGGTAGCTACTCAGGTAATGACCAAAGACGATGACTGCATTGAGCATGATGTTTGCCGCACAATTCCTGAATTCGAAGTGTCAAGTTCGTGAGTTTCAATATTATATTGACGCGCCGTCGTTGATGTCACCGTCTATTGTAGACCTATTTCAATCAGTAGCCTATGAGAGCAGTCATCATTCTTTGTCTAGGAGGAAATCAAGATCAACTCATTCAAAATATTCCTTGGAGCCTCATTCCTCCCAAATCCTCCCTCGAACGTTATTTCACCCCTGGCATGTCGAATTCCTCCTCAGGTAACCACATGGCCCCCGGTTAACAATCATACAAGAATACAGCAGAAACATCATATGCCATTGCAGTTCACTACCATCGACCGGAAGGTGCTGGACGCCGAAGGCCGGTCTCGTAATGTGAATGTCTCAATGAAAATAATTTTCTACCAAAATTTTTAGAGTTCTTTATCTCTACATTAGGCTACACTAATATGGGTCACCTATCGAGTAGTCAATTATATCACGAATCATTTATTTAAAGAAATAATTGATAAGCTTACATCGTTTCAATGGAATGCAAGGACAGTAAAAATCATTTTCTAAAAAAACCATGTTTAAGACGTGCTTTTTGAAAAAAAACGTTTTAAAGATGTTTTTGCAATTAAACATCTTTTTCACCAACCCTGCTTTTATCATGATATTTTCAGTATCAGACTGTCAGGTAGTTTGTGACATGATCAAGAGTAAGAAATTCCTCTTTATAACATGCCTGAGCCTCAAAGTAAAAGACCGCAAAAAGACGCTGGACGCCGAAAACCGTGGTCCAATATTATCCTTTTCAACACTTTTGAGCATACTTGTCAAAAATCGAAATTTGTTATATTGTAGATGGACATACGTACGATCTTTATCGGGTTTAAACTCTTAATCGTTTTTTAAACTCATGCACCGTTAATGTTTTTACAACGTAGAAATTGTGCAAATTGAAGAGAGACAACCATGATTTCAGACCTATTCTGGACATTGTGTTGACAGCAACTATCATAAATAATAATAAACGAATTAAGGAAACTTAGTCAAAAATGAGAATCTATCCAAAATAGAGTTCATATTTCGTTCCATGATTGATTGATTCAGTTAGTTTTCCGATATTATTAAAGGCAAGTGCTAATCATTATCATGGTTGCAATTGCGCAAAATGTAAGAAATACCGCTGTTGCTTTATTCAAGCCCGCAGACACAGTGATTTTCTTGAGATATCGAATGAATGAAAAAATGACAGATTCCTCTCATAAATCAACATTCAATGTCATCTAAATGACATGATATATAATTGCATATCAACGTAGAATGTGTCTATGTGTGCAGTCATGATTCGTTGGACCAGAGCCTTAACCCTCTTCTATGGTTTGGTCCTTTTACTCGTTATCCTAGGGTAAGTACGTCAAGGCTTTTGGTTTTATCAAAGCTTGGTATATCGGTTGTCAAAATGTAAAGATGTATTTCGTTCTTAGCAAGACAAAATTGAAAAGTTGGAACTTATAAATTTAGCTTAAGTAGCCGATATTTTTACATTTGCTGTTGTATATTTATTTTTACTGATTTAATACTGGTTCTGTTAGAGAGCGAGTTATCAAATCAAGGCATTTTCAGTCCAATATTCTCTTTATTTCCATTTCGAATTATTTAAAAGAAGGTCCTAATTTCTTTGCAAATTCATTAAATGAATTCACAACAAGATAAGATTGTAGAATTCAATTGCATTTTTTCGCAATGAGTGCACGGATTTTATTTACTTCTTTTTGTGCAATTTGAGCAGATTGAATCATAAAATGTTTCAGTCCAGTGTCATATTCATCAATATTTTTCGAAAACGCAGCATTCATCCAAAAACCATTTCATGACAAATAAAATGTATGTCACACTCGCAGACATAAATTGCTTTGTCTGCGTGTGTGGGTCTAGAGATAACTTTGATGTCACGGCCAAAACTAGTTTCAAGAAAATCAGTTTCCATTGAACGCATAGAAATAGATTGTTAATCTGAAGTTGACTAGAATGGATATTGACTCAAGGTCACGGCACATCCGGGGAAACTAAGTTGGGGCATGAACCACCAATGAAAAGCTTAGAATTGCACATGTGACTGATTCTAACCCAATGATTCAGCCGTTGACAAGTGTATCTAAGTGAAAATGCGTGCGGTTTTTGTGCCACTATTGTGTATTGCATGAAACTTTACTTCCATTCTAGAGGTTTAATTGTTTATCAATTTCTATGATTGAACGTGATGCAAAATGTGAATTCTGCCGAGCGGAAACATTGACATCACATTATACGCACACAGTCACTGAATTTAGTTCGTGTAAAGTCATAGTCGAACGGTGTGAATAATATTTCCATTTCACGAAAATGTCACTGAGAAAAATTGTGTCAAAAATAGATAGGTACTTATCACTTGACAGACGCGCCCATAGAAATTGACAACAATAAAACCTCTAGAATGGAAATTAAGCTTCATGCAATGCACAATAACGGCACATAAATCGCACGCATTTTCACTTAGATGCACCTGCCAACGTCTGCATGATTGGGTCAGAATCAGTCACATGTGTAAATCGAAGCTTTTCATTGGTGGTTCATGCCCCAACTTAGTTCCCCCGGATGTGCCGCGACCTTGAGTCAATTTCCATTCTAGTCAACTTCAGATAAACAGTTTATTTCTATGGACGCGCCTGCAATCTGACCGTTGTGTTGATTGATGCTCGTGTGTTCGCTGATGCAAGCTGCTTCTGCAATGCGCGGGCTTGGCAATACGGGGAAAGTCAGATAGACGAATATCTATGTCAATTTCTATCGCTTGCTACCATTGCATACAATGATCGGGATGGGATTGTATCCGCTCTACACTAAGGGCTTGCGCGCACAAAGCGGCCAGGTCGCGACGACCAAGTCGTGGTGGCCAACAAGAATGCCTAGTCATTGTTGCGGAGATGGGAAGTCGTCTACTTGCGCGCGCACTTTGCGACGCGACCAATAGAATCAGTGTGCTGTAAATTCCCTTGATTGATCGAGATCAGAAGAAGATCAAACAGTGATGATTACACATCGACAGATTATGTAAATCATCTAAAACTGCAGTATTTTTTCAAAATATCTAAATATTGTCTTTCTGAAAAAATGTCGCCTTTAAACACAATGTGATCTCAAGGAATGCAGAGTTACCTGAAATTCATCAGATATCATGATGTTCGAAAAGATGGATTTAAAATTCTCTCCTTTGACGTTGAGAGCTGGTTCAATGATTCAATGGACCATTTTGACTGATAGAAGACAAATACTGAGTTAGGAGGAGATCGAGGAAATCGTCGTGACGAATTAGCTTTACAGCAGCAATAATGAGGACTCTGGTGAGTGATCTAGCACCACATTTCCGTTTCTTCGCTAGCCTATTAATAATCGCAAATTAATTGACTCATATTGGGAAAGCTATTCAGAGAATCCTATTTACTAGCAAATATTCGGCATCCGTAGTCTACATATGTAGTAAAATCAGTTATGCAGTCCTACGTACGAAATTGCACGCAGTTATGCAATTTGTATGAAGTTAACGAATAGAAATGCTGGATTTCCATGAACTCAAGCCACAAATTCCCACAATGGCAAACAATATGGAGTGGCATGATAATGCTTAACAGCCGTATTAGCTAGTGGTGTTCAACTTTGTTGCTACTGTATCCCAGCGACTTTGGTGGCGAGGCATTTACAGTGCATGGTGAGTCTTTGAACGCAATGTTTGAGTCAAAGTAAAATCAAAGTAATTCGATATACATGCTATTTTTGTAATCGACGTGTTGTATGCATGTTGGGATTAATCTGTGAATGGTTTAAATTTCTGGCAAGCTTCCTTCAATCTATTTTAATTTCCTTTGTATTAGCTGTGGCAAAATTTGCGCTTGAATTTTTGTAATTTTTATAAGTTGTCATTAAGGAAGCTCTAAAAGCGGGCTCTATTAAGGGGCTCTAGATGAAGAACACATGAAATTCTCGAATACAATGCCATATTGATCTTTTCTTTCTGATGAATGACATCGTTGATATCGTGTCCTGATGGACAGAAGCTTGTATGGTACCCCACAGGAAAAAATCGCACGGGTTGATATCCCGAGAACGGGGTTTTGATAAACAATGCCGTACATTTAATTGTTTCATGCATTGACTTACGTATTGCACCATATAGTCTAGGCTATCATATCAGTAGCTGCATTAAGTTAGTGAATTTTGAACAATTGTTCTTTGAAACATAGGGGAAAAAAGAATCTTGAAATAAAGTATTTTTATGTCTGATTTGCACTGTTTTTATAGTTTCAAGAGAAGTTGCTCCGAATCACAATTAAGTTAACAAATTATGACTTCTTGCTTTACCTTTTACTTACATTTCAACGGCATTTGCCTATAAATTAGTCAACCAAAATGTATAAAAATAAAAAATGAACAAAATACAATTTTTCTAAGTGAAGCGTAATCTATGCCAATTATTAGTGCTTTTGTCCTGCTTTAGTACAGACTAGATCTGTGAATAAATATTTTCACGATTGATGAAGCTAAATTTCTATTCAAAAGCTCTTGATGATCATGGACAAGTCAATCACAATCTGTCCTTGATCATCATAGCTAGCACGTCGTCAAATAAAATTCTCTACGTAACTCGTGCATAAGATTGCTTCATAACTCGTTAGATTTGAATAGCCCTCACCCTACGGGTTCGGGCATTTAAGATCTCTAACTCGTGGAATGCTATAAAGAAGTAATCACGCACTAGTTGCGTAAATGACTATTACGCAATCGGTTTAGGCAACTTTTCATCGAATCACTTCCATAACTCGTCATGTTATGCGACCTGTAGCGGGTTAAGATGCCTCTATGAATTTTGTATCACAGAAATAAACTTGAATAGGTTTTGCAATAAGCTCCTGACTTGTGTAGACAGTAATATTACTGAATCTTGCCTTAACTAATCCTTAAATGTATGAGCTCCCCGGCCAGGAGGCAGACCTTTCAGAGCTCAGTCAATCGTTGATGAGGTTTGCCTTGTGACAAGGTGCATAACATTCATAAACATGCAGTTATCAGTGGTTCCAAAACAATATTAAAGGTAAGGGATCCCAATGTTTGCATTACCGTGCAGTGTGGAGTCTTAGTCGTCACACCGATCGCTGTGTGGAGTCTCTTAAGGCTTTGATGACTTATCCTCCATACCCATTTATTTGGTTGTGGATGTTTGTCACAATGACTGTGGATAATACAGAGAGGTTTCCTGAAACTTGGAGACATCCACTTGATGTTTTAATGTAGTCATTTGAAAACTCATCAGAATATCAGAACGTTTATTTCTCAATCGAGAACACGAATACAAAATATGGCGAACAATGTTAGAATTACGACTGTGATAATGCTATGGAAATATTTACAAGATGGATGACAATATCATGAAGCAGACAACGATGGAGAAATTAGGATCGCTCTGGAAGGAGAGGACATTGACATTTCACAAACTGCATTTGAATACAGTACTATTTTATTATAGCAAGAAGTGGATGAATGATATTTAGAGGATAGGTTATAAACAATAAATATAAGCGGCCTGATATCACATTGTCAAGTTTTTAATTATTGAAAGTATCCCAAAGCATATTTTACATACCTATTTAGTAGGAGGTCTAATTATTAGGAGGTCCGGAACAGAATTTTATTAAAGTATAAATATTCTCGCATATTTACTGAAATCATACATATAAATGATATTGAGCAGCTGCTTACCTGAAATGGAGCATTCAATGTTGAAGCACAAATTGCATACAATTCAAACCCAATGTTCCGGACCTCGTTGGCTGATATAGACTTCAGTAAATTCGACTGAGAGCGTTATTGCGTGTCTCGGTTTTATGCAGTTGAATGATGTTCATGCAATCATTCGTTGCTGTAACAATGCTTTAGATCTGCCTTCATTTGCAACTTTTATGATTTTGCTTAACTTCATAATACCTCCTATATCAATTTCCTGAAGCATTCCATAGAAATCTCGCTTTGTGATATTGACAAGAAATGGTGTTATTTGTGACCTTATTTTGTTGTACATCGAACATTCACAGATAAAATGAAATACAGTTTCTATTGTTCCATCATTGCAGATGCTACATATTCTGTCTTCATATTCTAATCTATTTCTATAAGCTCTTGTTCTTACCGCTAAATCATGATTTCCACACATCATTTTCAGCAATTGTTCGATATCTTTGTCTTATGTTATATGTCAAATAATGCTTTATTGTACAGTCAAATTGAGCTGATTCCAAGTATCTAATACCTGTTTGACTTCTTTTAGCGTCATTTATCCATTCAGCTCTGAAATGTTATACTAATCAAGTTTTAACAATATTCTTGTATTCTTTAATGTTGAAACTTAAGCGTGCTGCTTTTTCCCATAGATATGATAAATTTAATTGTTTGAGTAGCTTTTCTATTCTCCAAGACCATGTACATGTATATGAGTATTTTGAACTATTCAAATTACTTAAAATATGATCAAAGCAGATTTTCATGACGCTGTTATTGCTATTAGAAATAATTTTGATCCAAAGATTGATTGCGACTTTGTCAAAATAATATTCAAGTGGTAGCAATCCAAATTCACCTATTAAACAATAGTTTGCTGTTGTAGTTTGCAAATGATAGAAACGTTTGTAAAATTGAAACTGTATTTTATTCAATTCAGACAGTTTGTTATAGAAGCAAAATTCTCCACCATATTGCATTTTAGATAAAGTCAGCATTTCGAACGTATTTTTTACTATTGTTCCGTTAATACTTCCAAGTTCTTTCAGTTTTTGGCTGTCAAATAGGAAGCTTGTTTGCCTTTGTTAGCAAGTGAAATTTGATGCTTCTTAGTGTTGTGAGAGATCCAAAATCCTAAATATTTATATTCCTTAACTATTTCAATGTGTTTAATTTCATTATCATAATTAATTCTTATGCAGTCATCATCATACTTAACATTTTGAATCATGGTTTTTGTTTTATCATAGTATATTTCTGGACCATTATCGCTACAAAATTTTTGCACTATTTTTATTTGTTTCATTAATCCGTCTTCATCATTACTCATCAAGAGGATGTCATCTGCATATTAAAGATGGTACATGAAAATTTCCGATTACTGCAGAATTTAGGAGTTCAGTATTAGAGTAAATTTCTTTGGCCAAGTCATTCATAAAAATTGAAAATAAGGTGGGAGATAAACTATCTCCTTGAGACAATCCATTTTGCAAGTTAAATGCATCGGATTCTACGCCATTAAATAATATTTTATATGTCTTTTTAGTTATCAATTTTATTAGAAGGTGGAGAAAGTTGCTGTTTGGAAGTAGTGCATGCAGTTTATTTATCATTAATTTCTTAGGAATTGAATCAAAAGCCTTCGATAAGTCTATGAAACTTATATATAAAGGATGCTTATAATTCTTATAGATTTGCAATCCTTCTTTAATTACATAAACATTGTCTAATGTTGAGCTTCCTTTTCGAAATCCCGTTTGACAGTAATGAATGATATCATTCTCTTTCAGCCATTTGTTTAATCTTTCATTTAGAATTTTTGTTAGTAATTTTTCCACATTAGAGCTTAAATTTGTAGGTCTATAGCTAGTTGTAACATTTTTCCCTCCTTTTTGTATGTAGGTACTATCCAACTTTCTGGAAATGGGATTTCTTCTTTGTTAATTAGGAGTCGGTTGAACAGTATTTGTAGTACAGGCAATATTTTGTCAGATGTTTTCAGCATTTCTGATACGAATTCATCCGGACCACTCGATTTACAACTTTTGGCGTTATTTAAATTAGTTTTAATTTCATTTATCATTATATCTTCATCCAAAGTTTCATTGAATATTGTATTCGAGGGTTGCGAAGGTTCTGTATCTATTATACTATGATGATAATGAAAATGTTTATCAGATTTTGTTAGTTCTATCAAGAAATCTGAAGGTTTCAAATTGCTTGTAACATTAGTTTTCTTCTTATTGTTAATCAAATGCCAGTATGTTTTGTGATCATTACTTTCTTTAGCAACTAATAGTTGCTTTAGATCATCGTATTTCAATTTACGTTTTTCTCGTCTTATTTCCTTTTGTAAGTTTTTCCTCGATTGCATAAGTTTATTCAAATTTTCATAAGATTTATTTTCTTTATATTTTCCAACTTTCGTTCTGTAAATTTTTCTTAGTCTTGTTATGCTCCTAGAATATTTAGACCTATGCACTTTGCTTTTACCGTAATATGCGTTACCTTTTGTTTTCAATAGTTCTTGATATATTTCACTCGCATTCATAGTCTAAGCGTTCAATGTATTAGATAGTACTGAACAATTTATGTCAAATTTATTTCTATCAAATTTTAGACAATTTTCTTGAGTCCATTTATAAGGAAATATTTTTTTGCATGAAGGCTTTGGATTTAGAATTCGCATTTCATTGTTGAAAGCCAATTTTATTTTTATTTTTAGATGTGAATGATCGGTGTATAAAACTGGATTACCAATGTCAAAACCAGTTAATATATTTAAGATAGATTCTGATATGATCAAGTAATCAATCATAGATTTCCTTACGACATTGTTCTGAATACAATGAAACGTACACTTTCCTATACTGTTAATATTTTCGAATCTACCGTTTGCTATAATTAAATTAGTTTCATTACAAAAGTTTATGATGTCATTACCATAGCCATTGAATGTCATATCCTCTGATTTTCGCTTTGGAAATCCATACTTTTCATTATCATTCTCTATACCAATTCGTCCATTTAAATCACCAATAATTAGTATATTTTCCATCTTATATTTAATAATGTAATCTTTGATGTTTTCATAAAAGTCCTTATCTTTGTACTTTGATTCCTTGTTACTTCTATAGCATATCAGCAGATAAATGTCTGATAATTGTTTACATTTTTGGGTTATTCTATTTATTATAATTGTTCCCTTTTCACTTATAACTTTATCAATTTTCAAATCTTTTAATTCGTCTTTTGTGTGTATACTGATATGCCTTTGATATTTCGTCCTGATTTTATTGATTTCTTTCCCGTAGTATGTTGACCTGAATAGCATTCAATTAGGGGATAGTCACTTTCATTTTTTAAGTGTGTTTCAGAAAAGCAAATTATATCTGTTATCCATGTCCTTGATCATATCAGTATTCTCTATTTTATCATTATTTAGGCCGTTTATATTGATATAACTTATTTTCAATTCGTTTATATTGTCTGTATTTGGTTCATCGTCCTCTCCTTCTATCAGTGCGTCAAACATACGGTCTTATTGGTGTGTGTTGTCTGTTGCTTGGCTGTAGTAAGCGTCTTGGTGTGTATTGAAAGCGTCCGTTTGCATCTTCCATTCTTGCTACTCTGAATCGCTCTTCATCTTGTATTCTTTCTTCTCTTTCATAGTGTCTTCGATTTTCTTGATTTCTTTCATTTCCATACCTGCTATCATTATCGTATCTTCTTTCACTTTCGTATCTTGGTCTTCTATTTTCATAGGTTCTTCTGCTGTTGTAGTGGTATCTGTTTGGGTAATGACTGTTGTTGCGATATCATTGATTGCGGTTCCATGGCGCATGATAGCAATTTCGAATATGGTGGCCTAATTTTCCACAGTGGAAGCACTTTATTCTTCGGGATATTAATATATTATATTAAATTATATAATATTAATATAATAATATATAACTCGGTTGCCAATGTTGTCGCTGATTTTGATGCTGTTGTTGCTCCTGCAGTTGCTGTTGCGGTTGCTGCTGTGGTTGCTGCTGCGTTTGCAGAAGTTGTCGTTCTTGCTGCTGTCTAAATTTGGAGTTTTTCTTTAACTCTTTCTCGATGCTGCCAATCCTTTTGAATATTTCTCTCATATCTTTCTTGACTTCGTCTTCATCATCTTCAGTTTCACTTTCATCACTCTCATCGTTCAAGCGAAATATTCTTCTTTCTTCTCTTCTTGCTTTCAATTTCAATTCTTCGATTTGATTATTCTTCATCAATATTTCTTCTTCCTTTTGATTGATCTGTGATTCAAGAAATTTCAATTCTTCATTTCTTTGCTGTAACTGTTCTATTTTTGTTCGCATGTCTCTTATTTTTCCGTTTTGCTCCTTCATTTCTATTTCAAAAGTGTGAATAATTTTTAGAAAATCTTGTCTTTCGGCTTCATGTTTCTTCTTTTCCTTCATAAATTCAGTGTTGCTTGTCTGTGTGCTCTGTGTTCTTGTTTTGATCGCATGTTGTTCTGTTTTGTGTTTTGATGTCATGTTATGTGAGGATTGTGAAATGTTTTCCAGTTCAGCATCGTAAAGCTTTGTGATACATAATTTACATGTGTACTTTCTTTTAGTAATTTTGATGTATTTGACTAGTTCGTAGTTCGGAAGAAGGGTACAGTTCAAAGGGAAACTGTCACAGCACTTTTCACACTTTAAATATAAGTCGAATTCTTTTACCGACAATCTGCAGCTCCCGCAAAGTCCAACCATTTTTTATGGAGTTGCTGGTTGAGATGAAATGATTGAAACTGATGATTCTTCGGTTTTCATTCTGAAATGGAGCATTCAATGTTGAAGCACAATTGCATACAATTCAAACTCAATGTTCCATACCTCGTTGGCTGAGATAGACTTCAGTAAATTCATACATCAGTACTTTCATCAGAGAAAACAACTATTTTCCAGAATTCCTTTGGTTTTCCAGAGTAGGCCTAGAGCTTATCAAACTGGAGTCTTCTCCTTTTCATCTGAGGAGTCAAGCGCGGCACTTTCTTGAGTCTTATAAATGTACACTCTATCTCACTACACTTTCTGCTCGCAGTTGGTGTGGAAATTTGAACACCAAAAACCCTAAAATGTCCATTCACAGACATCGGTCAATGTGACGAGCGAATACGGAGATTAATTCTCCTACTTTTTTCTTGGATGTCTTCTGTTTTCGTAACCGCAATTGCCCAAGGGCTGTTGTCAATTGTGGATTCTTTAATCTCAATAACATTAGTTTGACTGGCATCACATCACAGCGCATTTTCAGGAAGATCATCAATTTTCGCAACAGTGTCCACAGGAAAGTCTTTAGGTTTGCTCACCATCAAGAATAATAACTGAAATTTTGTTGGATATACTCTCATATACTGATGGAACTCCGTGATTTCTCAGAGAGTGATAATTACAGCCTATCCAATGGAATAATTAGGACTGAGTAAAACAACTCAGGAAAATATATGAATGGCATTAGTTAGTATTTATTTGTGTGAAAGGCTACCATCAGGTAGTTTCAAAACATCTGTAGCCGAAAAGAGATCGAAATGAAACAAAATTTTGATTTTCAAGGCTATTTGTTCCTTGATTGCCTCATCTGTAATAGTTCTATACTATGAAAATGTCATGAATAAAATAATCTGAGGTGCATTCTTGAAAACAACCCGATTCTTGGTGAATGTAACTTCAAGGGTGAGTGTAATAATTATTCACACATGTTTCATCTTGTTTCAAAGACTTCCTCAGGTGTAACATGCATTGATCAATAGCGTTCAGTAAAATGGTTAAGTCACAGCAAAAGCAATAATAAAATCAATATTAGTAAAATCAATTCAGTAGATGGCAACTGGTAAAAGATACAAAATCAAGTCATCTGTAGAAATTGGAAAGTCAGTAAAACACGTCACTGAATCAACGTTTATTCGTCACTAGCAAGACGCAGACAGCAGCTTACAAATCGAGAAGTAAATGATTGGAACTCATTCTTTCATTTAATAATTTATCTGATTAAATCATTTTGATGACAATAGTTTCATAGATTCTTGGGTGATCTGTAACAGCGACAACTTTGAATGAATCTTTGATCGGGTTATGTTCATGGAGGCTTACTTCTGCAGGTGTAGGATAACCTTTTAAATGCTCATTTACACGGGTTTGAAAATGGCGGATAGAACTGCCAACGTAGCATTTGTCACAATGCTCACAATTGTTTTCAGATACGATGTTCGATTTCAAACGTTGAGGCCTCTATCCTTATTGCTGAAAATTGAGATGTTTTGGGGTTTTCAAAAATAGGGCGGATATGAACATCAGCAGGCAAAACTTTGTTGATGTCTTCTATGCGGTTTATTGTTTCTTTTTCTTTGTTAGCAATATACGGAAAGCTCCAATTTATGGTTTTGTTTTCATCACCATTCTCTTGTCTTTGCACAGGTATCGAATCTGCATGCAATTATATTCGTTCTATCATGCGCTCTGGAAAACCGTTTTTGATGAAAATATTCTTGATACTGATGACGGAATCCTGGTAATTCTCATCAGTAGAACAAATTCTGCGAGCTCTGTAAAAAAGGGTTATTATTATTACTTATTTTTTCCTCTCTTCAGTCATCCAACTCAACATCTTTGAAAATCAAATGAATCTGATGAACTGCTCATCACAAAATTTGTAATTATGAATGTAAGCGTATTGATAATTTGATAATTATGTTATATTGTAATTATATATATATATAATATAAATAATGATAAATTATATATATATACATAATTATATCATATTGTACAATAAATTGATAATTATAATATTGATAACATATCTGAATTCGGTAATCACGGGCCGGTTGTGATTATAGCATTTGCAAGTTCCAAGCCAAAAAATGATGCTAGGATAAGGTTAATATTAGGTATTAAATAAAGTTTCTTATCTCTCAGTTTATGATCTTTAAGATTTTTCCTTCTCAAGTGATCTTGACATATACTTTTATTTTCATTTTCAGGTTATCGGCAAATGCACAGAAGAGCAAAAAATGTGGCGGGATAAGGACAATCAAAAAGATTTGCTTGAAAAGTCATTATCTCAAAGTCATGGCAAAATATAGCAAGATAGAGCATGGATGCAGAAGGAAAATATTTCGTAGGTTTGTTCGCATTCGATGCAACCGTAAGACTCGACCAGTAGCTCGCGTAAACGGCTGCTTCATTGTCTATCGAAGTTTCAAGTTGAAGAAATGCAGATGCAGAATGAAATATACATTGCGGTCAAAGGGTCGACCTTGCAATAAAGGAAAAGACAAGATGCGATTTGGAAAATGCAATCTTAAAACATGCCTTCAGGACTATTGGTACATTCGACATATGAAGCACGGTTGCAGTTGCATCAGCAAGCGATGCAAGAAGCAAAGAGAATGTTGTACAACCAAAAGATGCACCAATGTGAAAATTGTGAGAAAATGCAAGAATCCATACATCGTCACAACAATCTATAGATATCATAAAAGAGGAAGAAAATGTATAAAAACAATTCTGCGACGCGTTCGCCACCGTATTCGATGTGCGTATATAATGAGGGAGATAAAAAGACTAGACTCCAAATTTTCAGTTTTTTTGACAGTTTTGGTCAAAAATTGCAAATGCAAATATTTATTTGTCGTTCTTAGAAGACAAGTACCATCAAAAAATAATCGACTACTCTGTCCACTTCACATTCATAAGATCGTCAGACGGAAATGTGCAAGAAATTATCGCATCGTCTGTTACATGATATACAAGCATAAATATGGTAAATGTCGACGTGAAATTTATTGTGTGAGGAAACGAAGACGCAAGAAATGTAAGAGCAAAACCTACAGGTTGGATCGTCTCCCAGACTGTGTCAGTGTTTGGAAATATCGCAAGCCCCGAGGTTGTCGCTGTATCAAGAGGTGTTATTTAAAAGTCAACGCAAAAGCTCGCCGTTGTCCTAATAAACGCATTACCTTCATCAAATGTAGCCGAAACCGTTGTGGGACATCACATCCTCCTGTAAAATTGATTTACAGACGACAGGGTTGCAAATGTACGGTAAAAAGAGAATTTTATAGGCACGGGAAATGTTGTGGATTTCCTCCAATATGCAGAAGGCGGCCCTATGCAGGAGGCTCTATCTGTGAAGGAAATTTTAAAGTTATCATCCGATTTGACATGAATCCAAGGAACTGTGTCTACCGAATAGTAAAAGGGCCACGAATCCCTTTGAAACCATGTGACGGAACGTGGAGACCATTCCGGTTCTATCGAAAATGTTGTGCGACAGTCTATCGGCGGAAAATTCGAGTAGGATGTCATTGTATAAATGATTACAAGATTTTTCACCGCTACGTTCACTGTCCAAGAAGAAAAGTGTATTACCATCCTTGCGACAGACACTGCTGTCAGCAATTGTATAAGGTGGGTTGGTATTATCGCAAGGGATGTCGATGCATTCGCTATCGAATTCGGTATGGGTGGCGACGATGTTGCAAGTCCAGGAGACATGGAACATATTACGGATTATATGGAAGAGTAGGTGGCATTATACTCGGCCTTGATCCAAGAACATGTGCTAAGTTGAAACCGAGATTAACTGGCACGAAATGTCGAAAAGGGAAAATAATAAGATACTTTCGTAGTTACATTGTTCGCAATGGGAAGTGCATACGTCGAGTGATCAGCCGCAGTAAAAAGATAAAGTGTGGGAAGGATACGATTTTACGTCTGCCACACTGTGTATGGTTACATTGCAAATGGAAAATTGGTCGGTGTCGATGCGTCAAAAAATGCAAGTTAATGGTGAACCATTCTGCCCGCAGATGCATATCTTCACATCAAAAAGTCATAATTGGGAAATGCATGCGAAATTGTTTCAGGAAATATACAATCAAAACAACAAGTGTCAGACGATGTAAATGCATCCGTAGAACCCGTCCTATTCGTAGAAGATGCTGCAGATTTAGAAAATGTCCAATTTCATCACGAGGACTAAAACGTGTTTGGTGCAAGAAGAACCATAAATACGAGCAATATCCAACTTATAAATCGATCATAGGAAAATGTAAAGAAAGAATAGTAAAAAGAAAAAGATTTATACCTTATTGTGATGGAAGGTGGCGTCTATATCGCCGAGTGAAAAACTGCTGTTTAGTTATATACCGAAAGTTTAAAAGAGTGGAATGTCGTTGCTTGGCGTTTTATAAGATCAAGAATGAAGCAAAGAAATGCTCACCTAGAACATATGTGAAATATTATCCATGTAATAAGAAATGTTGTCGACAGTTATACATTGCAATAAGATACATCCCTTACCGATGTAAATGTCGGCGATTGAAGACGTATGGCTACCTAAACCGATGTGGTAATGGAAAATGCCCTAAAGGATCAATTTTTGTTCGAAGGCAGTGTACAAAATCGAAGCTTATCATATACAGAGCAAAATATGTTCTCCGTCGTCATCGATGTCATAGAACTCTGTATCAGAAGATCAAATCGAAGCCTAAATGTAAAGGAGGTTATCGTCTAAAGCTTCCTCACTGTGCAACATTGATATGCAAATATGTTTCTCATGGATGCTATTGCAAGAGCAAATGCAAAGTAGAATACAACCATATTGCCAGACGTTGTTCAAAATTGAGAAAACTGGTTTTAAGAAGGTGTAATCGAAGATGTCCTCGCGTACCTGCAAAAGTAATTATTGGCAAGGGATGCCACTGCATGAAAAGATTAAAGAATTTTAATGAAGGAAAATCGTGCTGTGGATTTCGAGGTTGTCCAGGTGGTAGAACTTTTGACTTCGGATATGTTTGCGTAAGAGGAAATAGATTAGCCCGGGATCGTGTCCAATTCACCAGGCACAGACTGAAGGGTGGCAGATATATATGCTCACACAGAGGAACATTGTCTCGTCCAGGACCACCTATAAAGTGTAACAAAAAATGGATTCATTTTCTAACTCTACGACGAAAGGGATGTTTGATGATACACAGAAGCTTCGTCAATATCAAATGTAAATGCAAAAGCATCTACAAATTGAAAAAGTTACTTGTCAGATGCCCTAAAAAGATGAAAATGAAAATATATCCGTGCAATCCTAAATGTTGCTTCCAAATGCTCAAGTTTACTTCGTATCGTCGATATCACTGCAAATGTATTATCAAGCGCATACTATACAGATGGAGAAAGTGTTGTAAGAAGGGTAGAAAACGTCCTGATCATGCACGACCGACTGTTGTTGGACGTGAGTGCTTGAAAAACGGAAAGCTGAAAACACATTTCAAGGGTTATGATTCAAAGAAGCGGAGATACTTAGAATACAGTAAAGTTGTGGGTCCTCCGCTCTGTAAAGCTCAGGTTATGATAATCAGATTACCCGACTGCGCACGTGCTCAATGTATTTATCGTGTTATTGATTGTAAATGTAGATGGGTATGCAAACTGCAATATCATCATAAAGCACGCAGGTGCGAAAAGCAGAAAAAACTAATTTTCGGAAGATGCTCACGAAGATGCCAACAGAGTAATACTCGCATTGAATATAATAATAAAGGTTGTCGATGTACCGTCATCAAACGAGGCTTTAGGAGACGCTGTTGCGCTTTTGGACGCTGTCCTACGTGGTGGAAACTTATTTTCGAAGTGAAATGTAAAGGCAATGTGAAATTCATAAAATATCGCACTTACAAAAGAATTAGAAATGTATGTAGATATGTTATAAAAACCTCCAAAAAATATTTGAGGCCATGCGATAATAGATGGATTCCATATAAGTCAATAAGATCAACATGCTATACAATTTATCGAAAGTTCACTCGTATTGGATGTAATTGTCTTAGCAAATACAAATTAAAAAATCGACAAATTAGATGCAAAAAAGGGAGAAAGGTCAAATATTATCCATGCAGAAGAAAATGTTATTATCAACCTTATAAGATTATCTGGTACGACCAGCATCGATGCAAATGCAGACGGTACGTGCGATATGGCCTTTCGAAGACCTTCACTCACGTGCTTCGAACAAAGCCTGGTGATAATGGGGGTGGTGGAACAAAATGTCCACGTCGTGAAAAAAATATCAGGAGGCGATGCTTCCGTGACAGATATTGGCAAGTCTTGATATCATTTTATTCAAATGTCAAAGGAAAATGTATCAAAAAGCGAAAGTGGGTTCTTCGGAGAGTTCGTTGTGTTGTACGTCGTGATTTTGTAAGGCGACTGAACCATTGCGCATCATTACATAAAAAATGGTGGCCAAGAAACTGCAAGTGTGTTTCTCAATTCGCAGTGATCCACAAAAAAGGGTATTTTGCATTCTTGGAACTGGCACAGACCACTGGTACAATGATAGGCAGATGCAACACCAAAAGTTGCAGAAGAGTAGATTATATACGCTTTGCTCAGTCTTCAAAATGCAAATTTAAAGTGTCTTTTATTAAACGCAAGCCCAAATGCTGTAGGTTTAAGCAATGCCCTAGAAAGAGCCATATTCAGATCAGATGTTGGAGAAGAACTAAAAGGACAATAGTGTTTTTCTATAAGAAAGTCAAAGGCGTTTGTCGTCTGCAAAGTAAAACGACTATTCGAAAGTTGAAGCCATGTGACAGCAAATGGAAATATTTGTTACTCAACCGAAAGAAATGCATATATCTTTTACGAAGGTTGTGGGCGATTGCGTGCCGATGTGTGAGTAGATATCGCATTGTAAGATACAAACGAAAATGTCCAAAACCGAAGATCAAATCTTTCCTATGTGATCGCAACACTTTGAAAAAACTCAGTAGAATAACATCTTATTATTCGTACAAGTGCAGTTGCAGATCTAGAGTGCAATATCGATATCTTCGATGCACATACAAACCAACCTGCGGACCGCCAATTCTCATTTCAAGATGGTGTCGTGGTGGACATCAATTGAGGATGTTTTTAATTTTCAAAAAGAGAGGAAATAAATGCACTGCAAAATCAAGATCGATAGAATCCCCATTAGGTAAGCAACTTTCTCAACCATTTCCTGTTGCCTCTTTTTGATCTCATCTGAGAATAGACAGCATAAAATTGTTAAAATGTTTGTTATTACTAAGAAGAAATTTTTAGCTATTTGAGAAATTGCTATTGATTGTTCATATCCAGCTTTTATATTTTAGGGCGATTCTTTATTGGCACATATATCAAGTATATGTATTCTTCTGCATGAAATACTGGAATCTGATTATAAAAATGAATGAACCTTGCTTATACTCAGTAGTACATTAGGCACAGAGCCTTTCTTCCATGTGGACGAGTTGCTATTTATCCCACTCTCATTCTTTCTATGCTGAGTGTTTAGCAGGTATGCGGAGTGTACCTATGTTAAAAGTCCTAAGCATGACCCAACCAAGGTTTGAACCAAAATCTCCCATACGCAGAGGGTCTACCACAAGACCACAGCGCCGGTAACTCTTTGTTCTCCATTGATTATATTGCTCAATTGTGCGGAAACCCACAGAGAAAGATGAATAATGGATTTATGCGATTTATTTCGTAAGAAATCGCCATGTCACATGTTGGATTTTTGTCAATCTTTTGCGCCATGTCTGAAAACTTCAAAATATGTCCTTTGAACTATTTACAGTTTGTTAAAGTAATTGAACTCATGGCATGCGCGTTCTTCATACAACAAGCCATAGATATTGCACAATTAAAATGGTACGTAAATTGATAAATGCTATTCTAACTGAAATTTTGACTCGCTTATGCAAAGGAAACTGCCATGTTATCAGTGACTAATCCCGCTAATAAAATACCTTATTTGTCATTACACAATTTATGTACCTTTTTAATTATGTAATATCTGTAGCTTGTTGTATGAAGAACGCCCGTGTCTTGAAGTCCATTATTTGAATCACTCTTGAAGATTGTGCATGTGTGAACCTTAAGCTACGTTCACACATGAGAGCTGAGACCTGAGACTCAGGCAATCATCCAATCAAACAGCAAGATTACAGTTTACGTCGTCGATTTCAAACGTCAATCACAATTATGCTGCGACCAACTCCACGTAGTCTGAACAGTCCTGAGACATGCCTGAGACCCACTAACTTCATCCGTTGTCGTTTGTGCGGGGCGACCAGGGGGGAGGCTCACCACGTTTGCTGAGAGATAGTGTGAACGGTCCTGAGACAAGCTTCTCTCAAGTTTCTGAGAGAAGCCTGTGAGACAAACTCCACGATCCTTGTCTCAAGTGTGAACAACCCTGAGACCTTCAACTGAGACAACGACCATGTCTCAGCAAAAGTTGTACGCGTTTCAACTTTTCTGAGACTTCATTGTTATCAATATCCAACTGGATTGTGTATTCAACGCTCATTCATTTTGTACACGTATACGCGGAATAATACTTTGTGCTCATGTGTTTCTGTTGCCTGCACAAGTCAATTCAGTCTAAACTAGTGATTCATTTGATGATATATACGATATTTATGATACTTGTAAATATTGTCATGTTTTGCTTCTTTCAGATCTGAATTTACGATGAATCAGACAGAAACATAATGAGACACGTACAGGCTACTTTAATTTGATTGATGAAATTAGTTTGGAGCTGTATCATGGTGGCCATGTTTTTTTTACTACCAAAAGCGGGACACTAAATAGTCAATAGTAGAAAAAACATGAAAAACAGCGGACTTGCAGCTATATGTTCGTAAAGATACGCAATATTCAACTTAATGTCAATGCGTTGAATCACGACGCGTATAAAATTTCAACAAGCAGGAATCTTTAAATTAGGATTTCTTCGGTTAGTTCATTGCCACATGCATGCCGAATGAAACCAGTGTTGTCAATTCAGTTTTTCAAGAAACTCATTTAACCGAGTTTGCCGAAATTTTTACCAAGTTAAACTCGGTATACTGAGTTTTATAACTCAGTAAAATATTCCAGCAATACTAAAATCGACTTACATCAGTTACAAAGGAAAAATACACCAGTAGGCCGAAACTCAAGATTGGGCAAAAACTTGCATTGGGTATACCCTAAATTTGGGTCAAAACCCAAAACCCAAGTTTCAATAATTGAGTAGAATCAAGTAAACGAAGTACATTGTCTGTATTTTGTGCTGCCATGAGGATTCTTCTATAGGCCAAAATTCCTATTGGGTCCATGAGAAGTGTGGTATTTTACAATAACTGTAATTTGTAGCCTAAGTACGTGTATCACGTTATAAAACTTTCCTTTATTTTAACCTACACTGATATACTCACTAATTGAAGATTTTTGATTTAATTATGACTGAACTGCACATTGCTCATAACAAAGCAATTGTTTTCATTTTATCATCACAAATATAAACAGACTTGATAAATGGCATCTGCGTAGTCAGTGCATGATTAAGCATGTTTAGAATACGAAATTGGAATTAATTCATTTTTGGATAAATGTCGGCTATTGCAGAAAGTTTAAGGGTGTGAAGATAACTCCGAAGATATCCATGTAAAATACATGAAATATGTAAAAATTTAATGTGCAACAAAATACATGTAAGCTTGCAACAAATGCAATATGTACGAACTTTCAATGCGCGGCAATGTCAAACCCAAAATGAAACATCCATTCATCACTAGCATTTGATTTTTGAAATATTCTGTGAATTGAGTGAAACTTTGATTCAAAAATCAGAACTTTATGCTCTCATCACGCATCAAATCAAAATATCAATTTTATAACTTTATTTGTGTAGGTCGTATATGCGGCATTAATAGTACAGCAGACCCAAGTTTTGTATAGAAAAAAACATGATTTGTATCACTTACCCAAGGACGACCCAAAACCCAAGGTACAACCTTGCAAACCATTAGAAACTGATTATTATTAAGGTATATTTTATAAGCGCTTCAATCGAGAGCTTTTTCATCAAAGTTTGAAGGAAGAGGATGAGTCATTTCACCATCTAGATACATGGTCCCAAGTAGAAAATTGAAAACATGAGATTGATTAAGTTCATGAGAGAAAGAGAGAAACGTTCATATATTTGCAAAGTAAATGGAAATCATATAAATTTTAGGCACATACAAAGACAAATATAGAGAGCACTATACGACACAGACATTTCAAAATTAGTACAATTGGCACTAGTGCACGGAAGCAGTCTAATAAAATTTAAATGTTGTCCAAGTGTAAGATTGGATGTAATGATCAGAAAATGTTGAAACATGAGTGTTAAGTCAGTCAGTCCGACTGTCATTAACAATTATTGCTGCAGCCGGGAAGAACGAATTCCTTCTCCTAGTAGCTTTACCAGGTGGTGAAACTGTACCTCTCCTCAACATGGAGAGGTTGAAGGAGGTTGTTAGAAAGTAATATGACAGAGCTGATCTGAATTCGCCCGAGAGAGGGAAGTAAGAAGAATTTCTAGACTATGTAAAATTTAGGCTATTTTTGTGGTAGGCTATCTACTATTGATGAACATTTTGAAGGAGGCATACTTTTGTAGATCCTAGGGAAAATAAATACTAGTGCTTCATACCATAGATCACCTCGATGGCTTTGCGCTTGATAAATTTGATAAATGTTTGTGAGGATTTTTTGTTACGTATTTTCAGAAGTCTTTGTTTGTTTGATTTTATTTTCAGTACTTGAAAACAGACCCATAGGCCCAGTAGGCTTATGAGCATTTCATACTTGTACTGAAATAATTTGACTAAAAGAACCAATATAAATGAGTAGGCCTTCAAACTAATTTGAGACTTAAGTTCAAATGAAATCAATTAAGTAGAAATTATCAAAATTACTCATTATGTTAAAATAGCAATGCATTAAACAACCTACGTAAGCGAGTTGATGACCTGTTTACGTGGAATATTTTACGAATACATGTAGGCTTTCAGCGACTTGCCTACGTCTATTCTTCATGACGATTTATGACAAAATGAACCATGAGTCTCAGCAAGCTCTCACATAGTCTGAACGGAACCTGAGAGTTAGCGCAACAAAAGGGTATAAATAGAAACATTTTTCAATTTATCTGCGACCTGATATCGATAGTGTGAACAGGTCTGAGACCTAGGTCTCAGCAGATCTCAGGTCATGTCTCAGCAAGTCTCAGCGTCGATAGTTCAGTGAAGGAGAGGCTCAAGAAAATGAGGGGCAGCTTTTTTCCTGAGATCTGTCTCTCAAGTGTGAACGGGTTGGTCTCAGTCTCAGGTTTGATTTGAGGTCAACTCTCAGGTTCTTCTCTCATGTGTGAACGTATCTTTATATCCTAATTATCAATATCTGAGGACATAAGCGCCCTCTGTATTAACATGATTGCAAATCGAATAGATAAAAACTCGATTATGCACAAAGACAGTATAAGAGAGATCGCTGTCAAGGAAAATGATTTTGAAAATCGACATGCCACCATGAATTCAAGCCTATGTCACAGAAGATTCGATGCATTCTATGCCCATGTTAATTGCTTATTTGTAGCATTCCATGTGTTAGATTTCTTAGCCCGATCCCTGGAGTTAGGCATGAACTCCTAGATATACTGTATAACAATTGGACTAAAAGCAAAAATTCCTTCCTACACAAGACAGCCGATTTCACTCTTATAAGAAAAATAATCTTATAAGACTTCTAGAAATAAGTTGAAATTAGTAGTTGAAATAAGTTGTTTCCGGAAATCAGAAGACGGTCTTTGACTGAATATGGTTACAGAAGGATAGTATATCCTTAAATCTGGGGCCACAGGCCGAGACATTCGGATCAGCGCACATTTAATTAATGCAATTTCTTAAAAATGTACAGCTAAAATCAGACAGCAACCTGCCATCTTTAGATCTTAGTGGTCTTCTCGGCACAGTGGTCAAGAACCGGTAGTCAAGAGGTTGTCTTGTACGGTTGTCAAATGGTAGGCAATAAGAAAATATTTGAGAAACACTGGGTCTTGGCAAATGCCCGAATCAGAGAGTTAGCAATTGATTAAGTTGGTCACAGCAATCAATTGATTTTGCTTTTAGGACGAGACAATCAGTTAATCGCCGTAATTAGTTATAAGTATCTTATTTCCAACTTTAATTTATATTCAGCTTTAACTTGTGTAAAACTCGATAGTGAGTGCATTGAAAGCAGCTATAGCTTACATGTCATAAATCATAAAACCCCGCTTATCGAGGAGATTCTGTCTAACAATCAGATGCCAAAACTTTGGGCAATTTGAGGGAAGAGGTGGATTCGAGAGCTGTTTGCACGAATAGATTTTCTAGTTTATGATTTAACTGTCTCGACTTCTTAGTATTGAAGCACTGACAGATTCGCATGAAGAACTAGAAGCATGTTGAGTGACGAGGGATTGGCCACTTTGTTTTAGGGGTGCACCGATTAATCGGCCGATTACATACCTATTACTGGACTTTTGGAAATTTTTGCTTATTTTCAATTAAAAAGTTGCTGATTGGAAGACACGATTTCTATTTTTAGATTTTTTACATGTACACTGTATATTGGACTACCAGTCTAAATTAAAGGGTCTCCTTATCATTTCAATAGTTAAAAGCAACTGAATTCTTTCGAAAACTTTAAGTTTTACATAAAGGCTAGTTAAATGTTGATTTCGCATGTTGTGATGTACAGATGGCATTATTTTTGCAGCCCTTGCTGGGTGGAAGAGTTCTCATAGCTCTCACTCGGTTCACAGATTTCTCTGAGAACCGGGTCGGAGTTTTCGGCCTCCTTTCAGTTTTCACTATTCGATCTGGGCCCGATCCATTAGTTTCAGTTGCTAAGCCTGGGCCAAGACTGCCTTATTTCAGATTAGTATCCATTTGAGCAATTGAATACGATGGCATATTGTGCTTGAAGAATCACATTTCAAGATAATGCGTGTTTGTCGTGGAAGCTCTTATCCTAACCATCAGCGTCTAATATTGTTAACGTTCGTCATGATAGGTATGATTACAAGCCTAACAAATTCTGCTGCATAGTGCATCAACACAATGCATAAAGCATATCAAGTCTAAGAGGACGTTAATGTTATCTTCAAAAGAAGCAAGCCGGTCGTGTTTCCAAAAAGTCAGGCCTGGACCCTGTCTCTACTCTGAAAAGAGCGCTGATCAATGCTTTTCTTTTACTTCTAAAGTCTGCAGTCATGAGCTGTCATTTGATTGGCTGAGACATTCAATCATTCGATTTGCTGCTGACGAGCTGTTAATGTAGCCCTATGATAGAGTGCTCAATAGTACAACCGGTTCGAATCCCTGGTGCGAATGGTACCTGGGCTCGAATTCCAGCGCGGAATATCGGCCTATACATTCATTTTCGCAAAGAATGGGTGGAATTTTCATTTACCAAGCGATAGTAGGCAATTGTGAGTCACTTCAAACCCTTGGGACAAAATAAGAAGAGTGGGAACATTGGGAGTGCCAGTATTGGCTGGAAAATGGATCAGCTGATATTTCTTCCTCGTCTCTATTATTTTAATGATGCTGGTTATCGATGTCGTTTTGATGATGCTGCACATTTCTGTCACCTATATTCTCTTACGAGTAATAATTTAGATAGCCTAATAGAATCAATTCAAAAGTAATTGACCATACTTCAAAATTAATCAACTCTACGTAGCACTAGAATAGCATCACAACAGTTTGCATGGAAAATACAGGATGTTTTGCTAATTTTTTGGTGTGTTTATCATCACCTATCTATTTTAGCTAAATCGGTGCTTTGAGCATATGGAAAACATCGATTTCAGATCATTATAGAAAAAATAGTCGACCGATTAATCGGTAGTCGGCCGATTAGCAAAATCACTAGTCGGTGTACCCCCAAGTTTTAACTAATCGCTTTTTATCGATGTTTAGCAAATGTTTGTTGAGTGATTCGATTGCATCACTTCTTTTTAATTTTGATAAGAACTGTTAACGAAAACAATGAGAATGGATTTCTTAAGAGCGCAGAATGCAAATCAACAGCAGGGACAAAATTATCTGTGCTATTGTGATTATCTAAAACTCAAGTACTTCTAGGCTATACTAACTTATAGGTCAACTGATGAACAACAGTAATTACTACAAGGCCTATAAGCAACGTCATTAGAGCTATCAAGAGAAAACCTCATTAGTGGTAGAAGGAAAAGCAACTGAAAAGCATTTTTTAGTGATGATATCGTTTAGTTTGATTTAGTTTTGTATTCCGTAAAGACTTGCCTTCTGTATGCTCTGATCGCAATTGTCAGTCCATGTGCTACCTAGAAGTAGACTTTCTAATGTATAAAGTCGAAATAATGATAATAAAGTGTATTTTCATTCCTGAAATACAGCCAGAGGCAATCATTTTAAGGTTATACAGGATTGGCCAGCACCTCTCGAATGAAATGTAAGAATCACTAGCTTCTACTTCTAGGCTCTTAAGGAGTCAATGAAAGAAAATCTATTTTTTCAGATTATCTATTTATAAATTGCTGCTCATGAATGTTGTCGATTAGTCTCAACAGATACGAAGCTCTCCAAGAATTAATAGATCAGCTGGAAATAATTCAATGATCGACCAAACAGAACCATTCGGAGGCAGTGACAAGAAGGTCGCATACTGGAAACATTGGTATTGACTCTTCTCCAATAATGCTTAAGTAGTGCCTCAAATCGTGCTGGTATTTATTTACTTTACTAAGTAATATTTAAATATATTTTATAGTCGAAGAATGTAACTAGCGAAAACATAAATATAACATGCAGAAAACTCACCTCTTCGAATAATTTTGTGGTCATAGCAATTTAATATGCATCGCTCCACTCGATTGAATGTCTTCGAAAAGTCGCTATATAAGAAATCCATCATGACGGCCTTGTAGTAGAAAATGAAACCAACATTCAATTTCATCTCCATATTGCTATTTGGATTTAGCATGACAATTTAGTTCATATTGCATGTCATGAAACAAAACCGCAGCGAAAGCCTGCTGAAAATATTTCTATTATTCTCATTATAGTCGGGCAATATATATTGTTATTTGAACTACATCTTTAGTCGGGCAGTGAGTCCGCAAAGTATATCATTTCTTGTTACAGATTAAGAAATAAAAAGCAAAAGTTTTATATTTGGTTCAATCTTGTAATTGAGTAGATTCTTTATTTCTTTAAATGACTTTCGTAGTGTGAAATATTTGCATAATTCGCACATAATGTTGACATTATAACTATTCACTACAAAAAATCAAGAACCATCAGATATAACTGACATACTCGCAGATGTGACACATCTACCAAAATGTGACACGGTGGAATCTTTCGCATTATGATTTACAGTGTAAGGGAACTATTACAAGCCACATTCTTCATTACATTCATGGGCAGTCGGAAATAACACCGATTGGTGAACATCCATCTCAGTTTCCTTCAAGAAAATCACAATATACTTTGTTATGCTGCCAATTATTACATGAAACACCTGAAGTTTGAATTTACCTCGATTTCCCAACATATGGCCGATTTGAAGGTGAAATCCTTAGGTAGCATGATTCCCTTTCATTTTCACAACTAGCCGCTAATAAAAATCTAGCTCTTGTTCTGCAAAAGCTGACGGTTGATGGCTTTCTAGAGAAGGAGACAGTGTGACAATCTCGCGGCGCTAAGAAAAGCGTTAAATTGTCAGAGTCGAGGTAAAGAAATTGCTGTGATGACATGACGTCAACTTCGGCTGTGCTTTGGTTGCTTGAACTCTCTCAGAGTATTTTAATGAATCTCAGCATAGAAAGCAGTAGACGAAATTTTTCAATCATAAAATTATGCAATTACTTTGATTTCATATACATTGAAGCCATGTGACATCTCTTCAAAGAAGAAATCAATCTTTCATCTCATATGGATTACAGCTCCATCGTCAGTGGACAATGGATGTTGGAAGGTCGAACCTAATCTATGGAATATGCACCCATCCTGCAAGCTCACCGAACACCTTGATCACATCATAATACTTCCATTCTCCTTTACAGGTTGCACTGGACAGAGGATCGTCACTTCATCGTGCATTAAGAATAGAAAAATACGGAGGACTATTGCACTCTCTCCTCCAGCGAAGGGATGTCTATGTCTTAAACATATAATCAAAAGAGAGAAGATTGTTTGCTGATAATTCAAACAATGAGATAGGATTATGGCAGATCCTTTGAGATAATCAAGAAACTACACGTACATTGAATATTGACTACAATGAACTATTATGAATGACTGCAACATTTTCTATTGTCAGAAATAAAAAACACTGTCTCAATAGATACCTTTATGTTTTGTTATCCCACCGCAAGGAAAGACGGTACTCATATAGACCACGGACGTAGGCAGGATTTTCAAAGGGGAGAGCGGTGGACTCACAGAATTAGATTCATCTGCGCGCGCTTCGGTTTCTAGAAAGGAAGTATCATATCTGTCCTAAACGTCGAAATGGCACATCACAGAATTAGACAACTTGCTCCTTCTCGAATGGATAATTAGTATATCGCCTACTATTGGAAATGGCAATCAATATGCTGTCAGCCAGTTTTGGACACCACAGCCAGTGAGTGGCGTGCGTGCTGTGATATCACTTCACACACAACAAAACGCATATCGCTGTCTGGCTACATTCAGGGTATGCACTGCAGTGAGGAATGCTGAGAGGAGGATAGTGAAATCATCAGGTGAACCAAGTTTTGTGCGCCTGCTATTTTCTTTACTTATGATAGGAAGGATCAACATTATGGAGAAAACTTGTGTACAATGATATGAATTCCTCAAATCTGAAGGAATCGTGGCAATCGAAGGACTTTGATGGAATTCATGGCAATCCTATATCTGTAAGGCATTAGGAATTCCTTTTTGCTCACTTACTAAGTTCCAGCATCTGCCATCGTTTTGAATTAGTCTTCACTTCTAGCAAGCTGAAGGAGTTAAACAATCTAATTCTGTGGGTGGACCTTTGGAAAATAGGCTTAGATTCCGATGCCAGGAGGTAGGGCTGCCCCCCCATTGAGAATGTTCATTTTCAGCCATCTTGGAATTTTACTCAATCCTATCACATAAGCCGTAATGCGGTAGGACATTTGTGTACAGCCATTCCTTGTAGCTTCGGCAGTAAATCGATTAATCCTGACAATTTCCAATATATCTGTGAAGGAGCGAATGGCCAGTCTTCTCCGCCCAAATTCTGATGACTTTTCGAAGTTGTCGGCGCCTCTCACGAATAAAGAGGATGCCCTACTGGGCCCTACTCACTTCAGATCTGGGTGCCCTTTTCTTATCTGAACTAAAGCTACGTGAAGGATGATAGAAGATGCTGGTTGCTCTTTTCATTTCCGAACTAGAGCCATGCAAGGGATAGGAGGAGATGCTGAGGGCTCTCATTACATCTGAGCAAAACACTAGAAAGATCTATATTCAGGTGGGAGCCGAATTCACATCGGAGCTAAAGGATTGTAGAGGATGGACGTTCAGAATTCTTCGAATGATATTTTTTGAAAATAAGAAAGCTAGCCACCAAATGTGATTGCCCAATATGTGAGCGGCACACAATGCGTCCTTGCACTTAGTGTAATACACAATATTGAGGAAGCATGCTTAACTGTTGTGCATAATTGAAAATAGGTTTGGAAGAAAGTCAAGTTGTATATTGTTATATTATCTAAATCATGCCACTGAACGTCAAAAAATTTAATATCTACTTAATTTGAAAAGATTCAACTTGTTTTTAGAGCATATAGTAGGCCATAATCTTGCTAGCTGTTCCAATAGTGCATCGACGCTCTCTCAGACGAGCATCTAGACGCCGTTTGAATGAAAGAACGCATGCATAGACATGTAGCTGTCCATTATGCATGTTACGGAATGAGCTAATGTCTGAAAACCGCTTCCTGCCCGCAATTGCTTGTATGACGATCGTTTAGTGGCACTGCCTTGCAGTCTGCTTCATTCACAATCATGAATCGCTTTTAATAGTTTTCTGGGTCAATTATCTTTTCTAACAACAGCCAAAAATGAACCAAGCGTTCAAAAATTACAAATTCACCCAAAGAAGTTACAGAATTCGTGCAACTGATCATCCAAAAATTATCAAAGCGAAGCCATTGTACGCCTCCCAATCAATTCAAATCCACTATCGCCAATCCCTTGGAAAACTAAAATACGAAAACCACTTTTGCGCTATTGAGCAGATCGTCTAAGAACAGATACTTCAACTCTCTCCATCATTCTTCATTTACACTATCAATATCATCAGCCATTATCGAACCCACTTCACAATTTTGACATTTCTGAGTGATCTGCTCAATGTGATCTATCTACTTTCTGAGTTTTCTGTTGAATTGTGCAGAGGTTTTCAGGTGATTTAAATTTGTGTGAAAGAGAAATTCCAATAGAAATTTGATAAGAAAAATGTGTAGATGTAGAGATGAAGTTTTTTCTTTTTTGATGACTTGCTCAGTAGTCTTACTTACCGTCATTTAGTTTTTTAAGGGATTGGCTATGGAGGATTTTAGTTGATTGGTATGAGTACAATGGCTCCGTTTTGATAATTTTTGTATGGTCGGCTGCATGAATTCTGTGACTTCTTTGGATGAATTTGTAATTTTTGAACGCTTGGTTCATTTTTGACGGCTCTTAGAAAAAATAATGCTCACTTTTCAGGCGACGTCTCACTGTTAGTGCAGAAACCAACCTTCGGCTGTTGAAGTGAACTCCCCAACTCGTCAGCAGACAGAGAGGGATCGTTTCTTACCAAGCGAATAATCATGCTATCTGTTCGAAAATTTGTCTTTCTTTTCCGATCGGATCCAATTTTTCTGGAGAGGGAGAAAACATCAGTCTTCCACCTGTGGACGGTGGTCTTGAGTTGGGACGCCTACTTTTTGGCTAACTGTTCGGCTACCGTTCGGACTGTCCTTCTGACAAAAGAGTACAGACTTTGCTATTCAAAAACACTTTCTCAAGCTTCGAATGAGTCATCATGATATAATTCAAAGCCGAATGGAAATTTTGTTTACAACTTATCTGGGTCAGCACTGTGATCTGGCAATGCAGATGTCTAGACGCCATAGATATTGAAAGCCTGAAAATGACCTTGTCGGCGCCAGAAGATGTAAACAACTTTTCAACAATCAACAGAAACAGATAATTATGTAATGAATTTGGGACATAGTAACTTCTCTAAAAGTAAATCGATTTCGACGGACAATGCATCAAAACAATGTTCAGAGAATGCCCTTTCACCTTGTGTCTGATTCATTGTCATGCGCACATGTTTTCACATTGAAAGTTTGAGATTTCTAAAAGAAGCGATTTTCACATTTTGACCTCTGTCCACCTTAAACAATGACTGATACAAAAGCGACTCACTGAAAAGTTGAGAACTCAAGCTTTTGAATGATGTAAAGCTTATATTGGGACGTGATCCAAGCAACCAGCGAATCCTGAACCAACAACTTTTTTTTAATACTCATAGTGAATCTTGCATGACTCGAAGTGAAAGCGATAAACAGTTTCTTCCACATTCATGACTACACCACTACATCAAAATTGAATTGCAGAAGTTCTCACTCACTTAGAATGCGGCAGGGATGCGGAGTCCTATCATTTTGATGGGACTCCGACTCCGACTCCGGGGGTTGATAGGACTCCGGCTTTTGATAGGACTCCGACTCCGACTCCGGGGGTTGATAGGACTCCGACTCCGACTCCGGGGGGGCAAGTATATAAAGCCTAGTTTTTGAAAAATTAAGTGGAAACCTACATCATAGATCATTATGGGCCTACCTGAACCTATCTGTAGTGGTCATTGCTGTATCAATTATCAATCATCTTCGACGAAAGTTCATCAAATGTCGCTTTCAGTTGGATGCATACGACTCGGCTCCTCCCATCTTCTTTATGTGTACTTCACACGGTTTTTCTCCAGTCTCTACCAGGAAGGAAAGTCCCCATCCTTCTCAAAAAATATGAGTACACTTTCGATTTTAATATGCGCTTTGGAGGACCCATCACACACGATTAACGTGAGGGCAAGAGGATAATTATGTTAAGTTGGGAAGAACCAAGTTTTGTTCCATATTCACAATATAAAATGTGCAATATATTTCGATCAGCACTTGCTGATCATCTTCAGGCAAGTGAATCATTCAAAGTAACTCAAAAAATTTTCAAACATGGTAATGTATAAACATAGAAATGAAAGGTATAGGCGACAGATAGTACTGGGTTACCTATATAGTATATATATATAGTATAGGCAAACCAGTATATTGCACATTTTATATTTTGAATATGGAACAAAACTTGGTTCTTCCCAACTTAACATAATCATGTCAAACCAAGGCATTCTCACAACAAGAGGATAATGTTCTCAAACAAACTAGTATTTCATTTTTGTCTCTGATGTGACCTTTGGCGCTTAGGTGTGATCGAGGCTAGGAAGGCTTGTCTTCTCTACTGAATCACCGAGTGAAAAGACAATCCCTTTTTCACTATCACAGGTCATTCTCTCAACTATTACAAGCTTTGCATGCACTGCTGTCTCTGCACTTTTGTTTGACGGAACGAGTTGATATCAACAATATCAAGAGAAAAAATAATAATTTGTTTGTATTATATTTCGGTTCTAGTTATAGGCCGGAGTACGGAGTCCTATCATTTGATAGGACTCCGACTCCGACTCCACCAAAAATGATAGGACTGCGGCACTCCGACTCCGACTCCTACCACATTCGTGGTATATTAAAATTGAATGATCAATTTTCGTCATCTTACTTCCATCTTCTCAATATATCGGTGAACATCTCATCCATATTTTGACAAAAGACGATCGGCAAAATACTGTAAACATACGAACTGAAGCTTCTAAACAAACTGGCTTGTCATGAGACCTGTGAAAGTATTCATCGATAGAAATGGCTGTTTGATTCATCAGCATACATGTCAACAATTCGACGAAGAATGCGTGAATCAGGATTTAGAAGTCGCAAACGACCATCTCGAGTTGAACTGTCCGATCAAGATATTGAAGCTCGATTAACAGAAGTACAGAATTGGATTGTTTAAGCGCATTAGCCTACTCTGCTACCTAGTAATATAAAAAGTATAAAAATAAAAAAATATAAAAAAAAAACTAAAAAAAATTAAAACGATATGGAGAACTTGCCAAGCGGGCAAAAAGAAACTTTTAATGCCTTACAGGCGTATGAACAATGGTCGTGCGTCGCTTGCGGATTGCTGTGAATTCCTTCAAAAATCCTTTATTCTCTCGATAATGTTGGTCCTCCCGATCATTATTAAATAAGATAACAGGCGCACGAAAAAAACGTTGACAAACATCTGTGTTTCTCTACTGTGTAATCCGGTTGATAACAGTTATTGTAACAATTTGTTGCGTTTAATGTTGAACAGGCTGCTTATTGTTCGATTGCTGTGGTATTATATGCCATTTCATCAGTGTTACATGTTGCGATGCTTCTTTTCTAGACAATCAGAACAGGAGACGATCTGTTCAATTCTGTGAGCAGAAGTCATTGTTATTGATGACATAAATGGAATCGCATTGTCGGGTCAGCTGAAGCTTCAGTTCGTCTGAAAGATGGGGACTATCAAATTCCACGACACTTAAGATCCATTCACATCGTATGATGTATTAAGGAACAAAGTTAAAAGACCTTTACGTTTGAAGCTCATTCATTTTTTGGATCTAGTTGTTGAATTGTTGAGGTACAGTTTCTGAAATTACATAGAAATCGAAGTGAGAAATACTTGTCAGTCTCACAACTGTGGGTGCAAGTGAATTGTCACAGTAGCGGTGTAAGAAGTCACAGCCCAGCGTGCTCTAATTCACTTGCACCCACAGTTGTGCGACTGACAACTATGCCAAGTGCGACTTCTTTGCAAGTGCGATGCAGCACATTGAGCCGATTTCTATATAATTGCAAATACCCTTCCTAAACAATTCAACAACTATATCCAAAAATGAATGAGTTTCAAACATAGAGGTCTTTTAATTTTGTTCCCTGATACATAACGGTAAGATGAGCATTACAAAGATTAGAAGATCCGTCTTAACTGCTGATATCCAATCAGAGAAGGTTTTGAATTGCGATGTCTAAAGAGAAAACATTTAAAGGCGTGCTTAGTTGATCATTTTATGTCATAGAAGTCCATTCTCTCCATCATGGCTAAAAGAACTGTCTCCAATTGTCGACTCCAAGTGTCGATAGTTTCGAAACGGTTTCAGAAATCATTGTTCACGCTCTCCAACATAGAAATAGATTGTTCATCTGAAGTTGAATGCTCTCTAATATCTATGATTCATGCAACTCATTCATCGAAGAAGTAATGTCAGTTTGGCAGAAAACTGTGGTGACATTTCGATTACATCACTCTCGATCAAACTCATGCTGAGAGCGGCGCGGTCCGCGCGTCTGTGTGTGAACAGCCCCATAGGTTTATTAAGGTTCTGAACGCAAATTCTAGACGCGTGAGGGCACGCAGCGCCGCGTCTGGTGTGAATGGACGCCCCCATTATGGGTGTACTCCGGATGATTTTTTGAACGTGACCTCAATCGCATGTCCGTTGGAAAGGAAGTCATTAGACGTGACTTTCCTCAGTGGAAGTTGTTTCGTTAAGTCGCTATACTAGGTGATGACATAATTGGTGATCTGCACGTGAGGACAATAGCATAGGAGCATGATGGGAGCATGCAAGCAAGCGTCAGATCTTAGACGCACCGATGAATAGATTGCATTTTAATCACATGTGGTGACGAACAAACATCAAAATGCAAGCGCATTATTTCAAATAGCAGCATTTTCATCTGGAGATTCATTGTAAGTATGCTTTAAAAATGGTGCAGTTTTGTGTCTTCGGACCTTGCATAAAGGAAATGCGCTAATTGTAAAAAGTAATCTCATGAATATAATTAATTTTTATGTATGCACATTAATTTCTTTCCCGAAAAACATAGGCTAATAGGAGAAAGCACCTGATCACTTTCCACAACTTCTTACTGACAATTGCTGAAACCACAGAATTAAATATTATATTTATCTGTTTCGGTTTGCTAGAAGTCTGATTAATACGAAATCAATGGCACATCGAGGAACCTATTGAGTGGGCAAAAAGGAATTCCTAATACCTTACAGATAGGAAAAAAGTCATGTGTCGCTATTAATGTGAGTTCCAGCAAAGTGCTTCGATTGCCACAATTCCTTCAGATTCGAAGAATTCAGATCATTGTGAACAAGTTTTCTCCATCATGTTGGACCTTCCGATCATTATTAAAAAAAGGTAGCAGGCATACGAAAATTAGTTCACTTGATGATGTCACCATCGTCTTCTCAGCCAGTCCTCACTGCATAGTGCATGCACTGAATCGAATGCTAACCAAGACAGCGATGTGCGTTTTGGTGTGTGAAGTGATATCACAGCACGCACGCATCTCTCACTGGCTCTGAATTCCTCTTCTGACAGCTTATTGTTTGCCATTTCCAATAGCAAGCGATACACGAATTATCCATTCGAGAAGGAGCAAGCTGTCTAATTCTGTGATGTGCCATTTCGATATTAAGGTTACATGCAACCCTTCCTCTCTAGGAAACCGTAGCGCGCGCAGATGAATCTAATTCTGTGGTTGAAACTGCCGGCTCATTATGTCGCTGTCCGAGTACTGCGATTACGTCGTAGAATGACGCTCATCTTATCGACGACAAGCGATTTCATCGAGGGACGTCTTTTTCTCGCTATCTTGAAGTTGACGATCGCATGTAGTATCATGATCATAGAGATCCTGAAGATGTTCTCATAAACGCTCTACACCGATAGTAGCGACGACATTATATGAATGTGCAATGTGCATTGCTTTCGTATACAACAAGCATAGAAATAAACTGTTTATCTGAAGTTGGCTAGAATGGAAACTGACTCAAGGTCGCGGCACATTCGGGGGAACTAAGTTGGGGCATGAACCACCAATTAAAAGCTTCGATTTTCACATGTGACTGATTCTAACCCAATCATACAGTCGTTGGCAGGTGCATCCAAGTGAAAATGCGTGCGATTTATGTGCCGTTATTGTGCATTGCATGAAGCTTAATTTCCATTCTAGAGGTTTTATTGTTATCAATTTCTATGACAACAAGCAGACATCGGACACATCTAATATTGAATGTAACAAGGTGTCAAGATTCATGCATGCGAACTATTTCAACATCAATATCACCGTCGAATCATCATTAAAGTTGCTAATACGTGGATTTCGAATGAGTCAATTCTTGCACAAGTCGTTTTTGGATACTTTTATGGTCAGCAGAAGGTATAACTGCAATCCTGGTGTGCTATTAATTCCTGTGGTATCAGAATTTATACCACTGACCATTCATTGACGGCGTATGCATGAGTAGTAGTTATACATGGGGAATCTAACTATCTTGTAAATGTGGTAATACTCATCGAGATATTCATTTTCATTCGTACTTGCGTCTGTTGAGCATTATTGAGTAGAGAAAAACTGTGATAAAGTTACTCTCTCCCCAATACTTTTTTTAAATATGCGAGTGTTTTGAATAAAAAGGTAGAAGTTATGCGCCAGACGTTTCGCGTACCAGGCGCTTTCTCAATGGCAAAAATCGACTAAAATTTTACAAATCGAGTATATACAAGAATTGCTAAAAGCATGATGCCAGTTCGTGACGACGATTTAGAGCCGGCTTCATTTGTGCAATCAGTTGTGATTCGCTGATGCTGGTTTTGACAGGGCAATCTAAAATTCGCAGTATGCTGACGTCAAAGTCTTCAATATTGTTCGCGGCACATTTCAAGCAGTGATCAGCCAAGGCACTTGCTGTGTCTCCATTCACGATGCTTCTGCGATGTTCATTAAATCTCAACCGAAATGGGCGTGAAGATTTACCTATGTAACTAGAAGAGCAAAAATGACAAATAAACTGATAAACTACAAAACGAACATTGCAATTAATATAATTAGGTAGTTTACTGCAATGAACACAATTATCGTGCTTTATATTCCTATCCTTACTACGAAATAAATGACATAATTTTTTGTTGCTTTTATTTACGAATCTAATATTAAGTTTATGTTTGCGAATGAGATAAGTAATTTTACGAGAACAACTATCACTAATGAAATACATATTTAAAACAACTTTATTTTCATTACTAGCTTTTGATTTCCGCGAGCGTTTATTAATAACGAAATCTCTATCTGAAAAACCATTACGCTTGAGACGAGATTTAGTTTTGGCTTTAGCTTCGACGCTAAGAAAGTTGGAGCTACTTCTCTTATCGATGCTGTCAAAAGTGTTGACAATGAAGTTCCTCTTTACTTGATTGGGGACCCAACTATCTTTAGTAAGAGTGCAACCAGACGCTATTTCTTTTTGATAATGACAAAAATGAATTTTGATATTTATCCATATTGTCAAATCTAGATAGTTCAAGTAGTTACTCTCAGGGACATCGATCGTAAACTTAATATCTTTATTTACTGAGTTAAAGACATTGGTGATAACATCGAAGTCAAAATTACAGCTAAACGGGCCCATGATGACGTCATCAATGTAACTTTTATAGACGGTGGGGGCAATATCATAATTATCTTTAAGGAAACCTAAGGCTTTGGTTTCAATGCTGCATGAAGATGATAGCGAAGGCCGGAGCATATTGAGCTCCCATAGGGCAACCTTTCTTTTGTAAATATATTTTTTCTTTGAAAGCTATTTCGTAGTTCTGAGATATAAAGTTAAGCATATGCATGAGATCATCAACGGTTACATTTAAATTATCAATTAAATCCCAGTGGTTTATGCAAAACTCCTTAACGACCTCTAAACCATATCTCAATGGAATCGACGGATATAAATTCTTGACATCTAGCGATATGAAAAAATGATCCGCAAAATTATTAGAACTATTTAAGTGATCGAGAATATCAACTAACTGATGAGAGCTTTTGAGGTGTGCTGGGACAAACTCAACAAGTTGGTTCAAAAGCCTACTACAGCACCAATCAATTTTGTTTGTGGGGGTATTTATCGAAGATGCAATCGGGCCCATCTGGTAAGCCGAGTCTTTCAAATCTTTATGATCTTTTACTAGTGTGTAGAAATTAGTAGGTTGACTACCTGTCACACGCAATTTCTCTAAATTACTTTTGGAGAGTTTATTTTTAAAAATTGAGTTGATCATTTTATTGGCTTGGTTCTCAATGGCATTTACTTTAGAGTGTTTGCGAACTTCGTAATTACAAGAATCATTAAGTATAGACTCAGAGCACTCTATATAATTATTTTTGTTTGTTATACATAATTTTTTAGTCTTATCAGTAGGTATAACCGCAAGATTATTGTCTTTTACAAAATTCTTCGTTAATGCGATTTCTTTTTGAATCGTTTTATAATGAACATTGTTTTTAACAAATTTACTTAACAAATTACTATACTTAATGATCTGTCGGAGCTGTGCCTCATTGATGTATTTTCACAAGAAGCGGATCTGATTCCGCATGTTATGACATCGTTCTGAGGATGAACTTGAATCGAAGAAAGAATATCTAAAATAAAAGTTCAAAATCCACGTTTCTACAACATGACAAAACATTTTCTGATCGATTGTCTTTTCTAATAAGCATTCGTCTCTTTTCAGGCTTCAATATAAAATAATAACTTATTTGTCCAAGATAGTGAACAATTGACTCTTTGAGTTAAAAAAAGAATCGCTAGCTCTGAAACATACGAGGAAAGAAGAATGACAGAAATGAAACGCGATCACACAACTACAATGTCAAAATAGAGTTTTGAAATTCTTACTAAGCGTGTTGAATGCCATATAAAAACTGTTAACGTTAAATTGTTTTTGACAATTATATACAATGATTTTGATTATTTAACGAAATGATCTACTGAACAGGTGACATTGTGAAATGAGGTGGTTGTTCTACATTTTTCCCACATTTGGTAAGATTTGCGAATGAATTTCAGATAATTGACGTACAGGGAGTAATGTAATGATGCGCATTAATTAACATCATTAGTATCTGCAACTAGCAAGTTAGCGAAATTTCGACGGGCATTCATTAAATATCACTTTAAACACACTACTGGCAAATCGACTGAGTTAGTGCTCCTCCAATAATTTATTGAGAGATGTGATATTCCTGTGCATTCCTGATATTGGATGAAATGGCAGCTATTCAGGTTGGCCCTATGCAGCCATTTTTCAACTGAGGATGCAACTCCTATTACGCATCCTATTAAATCTTATAAAATTGTACTTAAAAGCTACCGTCGATACAAAGAAGAATGTTGTGATATAATTTCGCTGCGCGAGGTTTGTCAACATTAAGCATAATTATGCACAGTGCTCTGATGCATGGTGCAAGCAATGTATCATTTATGTGGATTAGGGCAGTGTTTCTCAATGCTAAATGTCCTGGGATACATAGTGTTTTGAATTACCAATTCATGGCTCATCTAGTTAGAAGTAAGGGCATTGAAATTTGTTACTCACACATTCATCATGTTTAATATTTCACGTTCATGCATGTTCTTTATATGTTCCGGACTTCGAATCTGTTTTTAGCTTTTAATATTTCCCAAAACATGCGCATGTGGGTTTGGAAAATTGATTGCATGAAATACTTGAAACACTTACACATGAGCATCGTAATTACGACATATGAAAATAAACGACGATTACGACAGAAATAAAAAATTATACAATTAGACATGATTATGTAAATTATGTGAAATAAACAACAATAAAAAAGAAGTGATGATGTGTACATGTGTTTGACAATCCGCATTGCTTCACAACAACATATAAAATGCAATCGCGGCAATTTCTCCAATAAATTAATTCACGATTTCTCACCAAGATATAGGAATAGCTTTCAAGAAAGGCAGAAAAAACGATGATGATAAAACGGTGTTGTTCTCCGATTTTGGCAACCGCATTTAAGGCCAAAACAGCAGCTCCGCTAGCTCTGAAACTTAACAAATCTCACTTTATCATTGAAACAGAGAAAGTGTTATCGAACATTATCTGTAATTGCGGTTTCTGGCATATAAATTTACAGATACAGCCATGTTATCCACGACACTTTCATGTAGCTTTGCAATTGGGATCACTTGACTCCAGCACACTCTTACTTTTGCATCATCTCCTTCTCGGTTTGCAGAAATTATACATAATGCAAATGCAAAACATCATTATTTCATTCCAAAGGACACTCCTTAGTTTGTTGGGTGTACATTTGCCGGAGTGACTATGGACATAAATGTTTTAATAGACTAAATCTAAGAGGAGACTTGGACATAAATCAAAATGTAGGACTTTTGCTGTTTTGGCACATTATCATATTCTTTCGAAACATGATAACAAACTTTAACAAAATAAGCTTAATCTAATAGCTTATAAGATCCTATAGAATGTTGTCTTATAGAACCATAATTTATAGAAGCTCTTTTAATTTCACAACTTATAACACGAAACTAATTTTTTGGTTAAAGATTAGTTACTATAAATTGTAAATTAGATTTGTGAAATGAGAGAAGCTATATACCAAATTGGCATGCAAAATATGTGCAGCTGGTAGGACTCGAAACTATCATCACAGGTTATCTAGACATGCAAGCTTGTAAGGTGACACTTTCTACTGACACTAAGAGGATAATAAGCTGATGAGATCAATGCAATTCTCTTCATCACTGCTCACTAAATTGTTATTGTCTGATGACGCACGAAGCAATATTATTGAAGGCCTGTCTTTGCTTCCATTGTTTGTCCATTCTTTTCTGACTCATCATGGATCGAAATGTATCAGCAATAAATTTGCACGTATAAACGCACCCTAGAAGATAAAAGCAAGGGGCATATTATAATAAATTATTATTAACTCTGTTATATTTAATTTATTATATATATTTTGTAATATTGTATATATATATATATTCCTTTAGCAATTTATCCAATCATCAATTCTCTGATTCTCAGTTATCCCTTCTACAAAAAGGACCTTCATATGTTCCATATCCTAGCAAGTCCAATAAAGTGAAAAATAACATTATTATCAATGCTTCCTTCGATACTCTGAGAAAACAATTGAATGTCTTGAAAAATCATCCAATTGAAGATAGTGCTGCTGATGATGATATGTGGAAGTTTACCAATCCAGCAAATCGACCCTACCATGACACAAATGTTGATCTTCCAAGACCGTTATCCATGACTTTAACGACAATTCAAAAGAATATAAGACATATTACTGAGAACAGTAAAATTCCGTTTTCCTCTGATATGAAACGATCAAGGAATTAAAGTCAGTTCCAGATATCAAGATATTACCTTCAGACAAAACAAAACGATTGATAGCCATTGATGAATCTCGCTTACAGAGTTTAACAGAACCTCACCTAGAAAATTATCAGCTGCAAAATGCCAAACTTCCCGTTACAATACAAAAAGAGTTCAACAAGAAACTTTCAAATATTGCTTTAAAACAAAATTCAAAATTGAGAAAGAATTTAGAGGTGCTGAAATGTTCTGATCCTCTCCCAAGTCAGTTAACAATCTTACCTAAGGATCACAAAGACCCCTTATCCGGTCGCCCTTTAATGAGTGCAACAGACTCTTCAGGTACGAGTTTGTAACGATTCCTTGCTGATCGCTTAAAACCTCTACTCGATTTCATTCCTGCACATGTGAAAGACACTAGTTCTTTTTTGGCATCTATTTCATCAGTGAATTTGCGATCAAATGAAAACATCTATTTCGGATTATTTGACGTCAAAAATCACTCGCAAGACCGCAAGTTGAAGAAAGTACCGGAATCACAGAGAGTCAGTGAACATAACGTGTTTCACATAGATATCAAGTCGAAGACTCTGAGGGGTTGGAATTTTAAGGATCCGTAGACGGTCTTCGTAGGAATGACCGTATACTGGCGCCATCAGTATCAAGAATGACCTCATTTAGCGAAGTTCCGGAGGGGCTGAAGATATTCCACAAATATGTATTAATTCCTGAAAATAGAGAAGAACATGGAAGAATAGACTATGATGGCCTTTTATCCGCAATTCTTGTTCATAAATGAAGATGGCAAAATCCACACAATTGAATGTGAGTCATGTACACACATAAGCATCAAGGATTGTCAGAATTAATTGACACCAATTACTTCTTAATTAATTGGAGCCAATTGATTGATTGGTTGATTAACGAATTTCAATTCATCAATTGATATTTTTCCAATTCGTATTAATTGATTGCTGCATTTTCCAATTCCAACCAAACAATTGTTATCTGTTAGTAGCCGAGATTGCATATCTAATTTCACCTCTGCATTCTTTTAATTTTCACAATTTGCAATTGTGCAACATTTCAGGTTGGCAAGCAGCAACAACGTTTAGATTCATGAGTATTCACAATTAAATTCATGTTTTTTCAACCAGAGTAGACCAAGCAGCTCTAAAATTCAGGCGATATTTCTCTACTCAATCGTCACTGATGAAAACAATGGAGAGAATCACGAAGGCTTGTATAAACTATATCCCAAAGGCATCTCATACAGGTGTCTGTGAGAGCGAATCTAAAGAAATTATCGCTTGTCTGATTGGTCTGACTAAGCAACATTAAAAATATTGTTTGTTGCTGTGCAACGTGTATACGAGTATAGTTAAACAAATCTTGGATCAAATAAATTAATAATTAATGCTTTCAAGTTACAGAAACTGTTCGAATTTTGGATTCCATTGTCAATATTGATTCGTTCACAATTCCAAGTACAATCATTTGATTGATACATTTTCCAACTTCAATTAATTAATTGGTTCACAATTCCAATTCCAAACAACTGACTAATATATTTTTCAATTTCAATCACTTGATTTCCCTGTCCAATTAAATTGCAATCAATTATTGACAATCCCCTGATTAGTATAGATGAATGACTATGATATTATTGGAAGTCCTTCACTATAGACTAGGAAGCCTCGGAATCAGGCTTCCCAGCAGCTCAGCTTTCATCTACTATTCAATTCAAACATTTCTTGATCATGCAAGGTGAATAAATGAAAATAGGTAATTACACAAGATGCAGTTAGAATCATGTGACAGCAGATGTGATTAAAGCCTAGCATTGAGTCATAATGAAACAATCATAATCACATCGGAGTCATATTTGTAAGCCACGTGTCACATGCAAACTAAACAAATTCAGTGCAACGAGTTGTTTTCTATAGCCTAGTATATATAAATATAACTCAAATACTGCGATAGATTTGAGATTCTTACATAATATTCACATAATTCATTGATCAACTGGCGGATATCATAAAACATAAATGGTTCTGTTTATTTCTAGTGCACAGTTATTGTGAAATACTTTATTGCATAAAATAGCAAGACAAGTGGCATATTGACTATGCAAACAGCTTTATGTTAACCATGGGCAAATATCCAGATATGAACAGACACGGCGAGTGTTGCAGAATCTGCCTTGTCTCAAAAATGCGAAATCAACCCAAAAATCAGGATTTCCTGATAAATCACAACCCTGTAATAAGGATTATGAAATTCTACTGAGGAAAATCGTTAGTTATGTTATGACACGTTAATTTGTAATTACAATGGAACTTGATCAATATCAACTAACCTGGAGTTCTTTGGATTTCAATTTTCATAAAATTGGCATCACTTCTACCAGCGAGATTCCGTGAAAATTCCATCGCTGAAAGGGAAATGATTACAGGTACGGACGAATTTGTGAGACATGTGTAAAACAATTGCAGACATGTGTGAACATATTATCAAAATGACATTCGGTTCATCTCAGTTTATGCTTGCATCAAATATTGAGAGAAATGTTGAATTTAAGAAATTACAAACTTTTTTGAGAGATGTGTCCTGTCTATCATCACCCTCTTTAAAGTGCACCGGAAATAATATTCCCCCTACCCTTGCCGTATACCTTAATGCCTGAAAATGTTATTTGTATGGACAGACCTATTCATCAGTGTCTTAATCCAAAAATCTCAATTATTTTATGAAAATTTAGCTTAAATCTTTAAATTTACGTAAATACTTTATCAAACAAGACTGCATCGCTCGAGCTACAGTATATTTATGAGCAATATGGTCACATAATACAGCACATATCATCACATTTATTGAATGAGATTCATCTGTATAATTCGGCATTTCAATTGATGAATGATGCATGCTTGCTCTACGGATGTATGCAACTTGCGTCCATCACTCATTTATGCTTCGGTTGAGAATATGTGAGCGTCACGAGGTCGAGGCAGGTCAATTAAACTTCCCTATCAATGAAGACTGTGTCAGCACAAACTGCATGCATGGTGAATCTCTCTCATTGGAGAGTTGTCCGAGATGATGTCATCACGAAATTTTGCAACGTCTTTGCGCTTCAACAATGATGAACAAGATGAGAACAAGTGGACTCAGATGGCATTGGCTGAGCGAATAAGGGCATACATAGGGCGACTAATAATTCTAGGAAACAGCTTCATGGTTTCGTGATCGATCTGTTATAATGACGTGTAGCATCTTTGACGCAACGCTGAATGGCGATACAAGTTTAATAATAGAGATTGAATGCATAATTTGAGCTACAGAAAAATAATTAACATAACAGCGTCTTCCGAGTAATACAGCGACTAATATAATCTTCCGACATAACAGTGTGCCTATTGAATAAGTGAGTATTTTTCTATTCAAAGTTAAATCATGGTTTACAAATCTTTGAAATCTTTGTACCGCTTATTGAATTCTCAACACATATTACGAAACACATGATTTTTGGCTATCACAAATTCCGCATGTGTCGTAGAATAAGAAGTCTACAATAATTTAAACCTAATATCGAAGGGCTTTCCGTTTTTGACGCTGTTTATGCAGTTCAGGCTTTAATATTTTTATCAATATTCAATACGGAGATATGTTATCATAGGTACCAACTATACTTGACGGTATAAATGATGCGCATAAATCTTGTAAGCTTGCTCTACACCTGCGATATGTCTGTTGGTTATCTTCTGTCTTATCTCCTACCCTTGCTTGATCTCAGGTATGAGCACCAGCGCATACATGTAGGTGTGCACACGAAGGTGATAAATTTCAATTCAGTGATATAATCTCCAAATGCTATAAGAGTAAAGGAAATTAGCAATATGATACCTAGGAATAATCAGGAATTTACGAAGTAGATATCTCTTAACATCAAAGGAGTAGAGAAGCAAATACTAGAAGTAATAGAGTCGTGTCGCGTTCTGTTACTTATGACAGTCTTTGAATTTAAGCGAACCCATTCCTTAGCCTACCCTCATAAATGGCGACCAGGGAATCGGAAAATTTAGAGACGAATCGGATCGTAGTTCTCGAATCGAATATCGATTTTTTTAATCTGCAAGCTTTCATGACGTCTGCCGGTTTTCAGGTGAAAAACTGAAGGGAATGGCATAAAAAAGTGAAAGGATTAGAGAACTATGTGCTTTTACGTGCTTGAAAATGGGCGAAAGTTCCGAAAGCCAGCGGTATAAATAAAGGGTCAAATGAGAACACGCTTTTAGAATATTGGAGTCGAAGAAATATACATGTAAAAAGTTGCCGGTTTTATTCAGGCAATGAATGGGGTGCAAGTAGCCAATTTCCAATAGTGAGGTTATTCGCACGCATTGTTGCGTCGGAATAACGATTCTATTGCTTAGTTTCTATTCGCATTTATCTTCGCAAGAAAATAAACCGGCGCATCGGGGTAAACCTGGAGCTAATTTATTAACAAAAAATTATATTTATTTTAGCTAATTGAACTACATGACCGATTATTTCCTTAAATCGTAAATGGGCCTAGAAAGTCACAAAATACACATCCCGCTAGATGCCATTTTCTCTTCTTAGATAGGCTTATTCGAACTGCTGCTCATCTGCACTATTAACCACAACATATTAACTAACCTGATAGAAGATATTCCCATGATATACAGACTAGCATGCATAGGGTAAATTGGATGAATCAAGCTATTTCTGTGAAACTGATTATGATTTCAAGAATGATAAATATGGCTAAAATAAATGAACCGTGTAGGCTACATTTTGTGATTAACTGTAATTTGACTGATCAGTTGATTGAATCTAGTTGACTATTTGAAGGTTACATTTTGTATGTTGACCATGAAGCTAATGGGAAGGAAACCAACCCATTAAATGTCACTCAACCCATGACTCACGTTATTACGAAAGTTTGTCGATAAACAGAGCTAAGTTGCACCTAGAAGCAAGAATTGAACTCAATGAAATAGAGATCTGCGTTCAGAAATACATTCCCTAACTGTTACGCAAAGCTAATGATTTCAGTTGAATCAGACTACTAAAGCCAACAACAACTTACCACATGCAATTTAATTTGCAACTCAGAAGGATTCTCTGACCATCATGTGAAGCTAAATTGACATCACTATGCGCCTGTCTTATGTTACTCGTTTATCAGCTGGCAACCATAACTGACAACGTGCTTTCTCTTTTAATAAAGCAGCTGGATAGGGATTAGGTGTGATGTCACATCAGTAAATTCGTTCAGCTCTTTGTGGGAATATTCATATTCATTGATAAAAAGAAAAAACCAAGTTACTTGGTGCCTCCGTACCAGTATATTTTTTTGATCTGTTTAAAAAAATAAATAAAGATACACTGAAGTGCACTGAAGTTGCACTGTACTTCGGCCTTTGGCCTTCAAGGTGCGATGGTAAGTGGCAGGTCATACATTCAACCCTTCCCTTCAGAATCGAAAGTGAACAGATTTAACATCCGATAACTACGTAGTAGAAGCGATCAAAGGATAACAGTTGATTTCGTACTTCCGATTGATTTCCGGCTTATTAACTCTGATACACTTGCTTTCTTCAATAGTAACATCGCGAGTGTTACTTTTCTTAGATAGGAACTGAATTTTGAAGTCTTGAATTCCTTTGATCGGATGTTTGGACCGGTGCTGAGATAGGGCACTATTATATGTGTTGTTTTTAATGCTACTTTTATGTTCTTGATGTCTTATTTTAAAAGGACGACTTGTTTTACCAATATAATTTTCATTGCAAGTTTTACAGGTATACTGGTATACCACATACCTATCCGCGCACGAATATTTAGGTCCGATATCTTTACAAATTTCGCAACCACAATCTTTGGTCATTTTAGGTCTCTTTCTGAGGAATTTCTCAAGGCTAACATTCGGTTTACTTATCAGGTTTCCTGAAATGTTGTATTTTTTTCATCACGTTTTTGATGCATCTGTTACACGTATCATTGATGAAAGGTATCATCAGATTAGCCTTATTTTCTCGCTTTCTATTTTTGTTTCTGCGTCTCATACTTTTTTTGTTAAAATCTTTTTCTTTATAGCCATTATTTCGCAACATCTTAAAAAACTCCTCCTTCGACTCATTATAGTATTTCTCTTCAGAGCAGTGTTCTTTGATATAATCTTGACGTGATTTTATAAAATTAGTTTTCACATGGTTTGCTACGAAGGAATCTTTTTGTAAGACTATGTCAGAGTGACAAGCTTTATGATACCATTTATATTCAATTTTGTGATTACCAGTAAGAAGAGTCAAATCCAAAAAATTCAAGCCAACCTCAGGGGGCTTACTTCTACAGCAAATTTGATTTCTGGAAGCACATCATTGAAGCTTTTTTTGACCTGTTCGATAATCGCTTCGTCGTGTTCAATAGGTCCTATGATAACGTCATCAATATACCTTTTATAGACCTTCGGAACAAACGTCAAACTTTGCAGAGCTTTGATTTCTATATGATGTAGAAAAATGATAGCAAAAGCAGGGGCAAACCTGCATCCCATCGGGACACCTCTAACTTGCCTATAAGTTCTACCATCGTAACTAATTTCGTAATTATAACAAATAAATCGGAGCATGTTCTCCAAATCTGAAATTTCAATTCTGAAATTATCTATCTCTTCATAATGGGAAGAAATCGATATTATGTTGTACTCAATGCCTGTACTTATAGGTATACTTGGATAAAGTTTCTCCACATCGAGGCTTATGAACACTGGCTTCTGCATTTTAGTAATGTCAATGTCTTTTATGTGCCTTATCAACGCCCTGGAACTATCTAGATGTGCCGGAATGAATTTCAAAAGCTGGGTTAACACCTGAGCAATACACCAGTCTACCTTGTCCATTGGGGTTCCGTGCACTGAAGCTATTGGGCGCATAGGATAAGCCCCATCGTTTGGTTCTTTGTGGTCTTTCACAAAACCAAAGAAATTCGCTGGTTTACTCCCATATGAAAGTAATCTATCTTTTTGATATTTATTCTCCGCTAAAGTGCTTTTACTCAGGGCTGCCTTCAAGATTTTGTTGGCTTGAGCTTCAATAGATTTGCATTTACTTTTCGGTAATATGACGTAAGTTTCCTAGTCGGCTAATAGCTCATTCATTTCATCCTTAACTGTCTCTGTATCACAGATAATCAGTCTATTCGTTTTATCAGTGCGTAGGCACTCCTGTTCATTTTTTTCAAGTTCATTTTTCAAAAATTTGCTAGCTTTCAAACTGCTGATATACTGTGGTTTCTTTTCTAGTTTTTTAACCTCTTCGTGCATGATTTGTTTACTTTCAAAGAAGAACTGTTTTAGTTTAAATTCTTCCCTATCAGAGAGTCTATTTGGTAATTTACAACTATTACGATCAAAAGGGATTTGGTAATCATTACGATCGTTGTTGTTATCATCGTTTTCTAGATTTATCTTCCATCTTAATTTGTAGAAGTAGGATTCGAATTCATCGTCTACTTGATTCCAGAAGTGTTTAGGTGCGTTCACATTAGCACGATAACGATAACTATAAAATCGTGACGATATTTCTTCCTCTCAGCTCACCGCTGTTCACATTGTAACGATTTATCGTGACAATTTTATCGTTCTAACCACATGATTTTTATCAGTTGTGCTTGCTACAAAGGGATCATTCTCCAGTCATTTCCGATGGATGAAGAACGCCTCCTTATTTTGTTCATACTTCGAAGAAGACGGAAAATCAGACGCAGCTATTGGACTCATCCAATATGTGCGAAGCGAGAAGAACTTGGGGCGTTCAACACCCTCGTCCAAGAACTGCATTCGCATGAAGACAAGTTCTTCAATTACTTTCGCGTAAATGAAGAGCAGTTCATCCGCATTCATGATTTAATAAAGGATGATATCGTGAAGAATTTAACAACGTTCCGAAGACCAATTTCTTCAGAAGAAAGATTGGCCATTTGCTTGAGGTAAGTTGAAAACAATTATTTCCAAAATGAAAATTTAATAATTCCATACTTATGCTTCAAAATTACATATTCAAAAGATATTGCATGAACGTGAAAATGTCTACGAGGATCATACCACACTAACTTAAAAGTATTTGAAAATTACTGTGTGACTAGGCCTTATATTACAGGTTGTAGTAGTGCTGCAATTGATCAACCGATTCAATGTTGCGCAGTAGAATTGAGCATTCTTTCAGCTTCGTAGATAATACCATGAATCTGATATTTTATCTGTGACTGCATTTCTGTGGGAAATTTTTTTACAGTCATAGCCATATGGATTTGAAAAAACGTCCGTTTGATCATCAGGCTCTTTGGAAATTAGGTATTGCATTATTTTTTGGTCCAGCTCATTAGAATCCACCTTTCGTCGTTTTGCTGAACTGGATTGCGGACAATTTTCTGATTGCGAAGGAGTTGGTGCGCATATTGCATTAGAGTCCTCTGAGCCTCCGTCTAAATCATTCTCATCATTATGACTGAATGAATTTGCATGTGCCGGTAGGTACTGCAGATTGGTTGATGTACTGAAACGGAAGTATGATCTATCAGAAATCAAAGGAGAGATTACAACTTTATCTCTGAAAACTTTTATCTCTGTCAAATTTCTATCAAGGTCTAAACTTCTTGGCCATCATAAATCATAATTTCGTCATCTCAGTCAACTACTTCTTCTCATTCGCTTTTGCATCTTCATATTGAAAGTAAATAGGAAATATCTGCTATATTATTACTCAGATTATTGCTCATATATATTTCTTTAAAAAACACCCTTCTGCCACAAAAAAACACATTATTTTCATTGATAATAAAATGTCAATTAGCATAAGATAGAAGTATTTTAATTACCAATCGTCAAGTTAATGACAAATATTAGCAATATTAGAAGTATGTAACTCATGTTACCGTCAGTAAATGATCACGAGCATCAGTATATCATCCTTTATTATAACAATTTGCAAGATTGACTTAAGCATGCGCATGTGTTTCAAACCTGGTAACTTACTCTCGCAGTTGCAAACAAGGTAATAAAAATTCCATCATGTCAGCATATTTGTATTTTTTTATATTCCGCGATGCCGACCCAGATTTTTTTCCATAACTTTGCGGTGATAATTGGTAAATGCATCTCTTAAATTCACCCATTTATTGCGCGCACTTTCACCTGTAACAAAAAAGATTGTGATTTAACTGATTGCTGTTTTATTGATTGCAATGGTTGCTTATTGGTCCTTACTCCGCACAGCTTGAGATGCGACTACATGTATTACGAGTAACTCTAGATGCATCAAAAACATTAAGACATGATAGCTTTTATTTCTCAACAGATGTAGCTTTAAGGACTCCCCATCCCACGACTTCCAGCATTCACGTGGTGGAATAGATGTGTCAGTTCGTATTGTTAGGATCAAGAAAAATAGTTTGCAAATAGGGAATCGAACCCAGTCATCGAAAGGTCAACGTGACCCGACTAGAGCTGGAGCGGTATACCAATATTCGAAATGTTGATTTCGATTGATACATTAAAGCTGCAAATGTTTGATTATGACTATGATTGAATAAAGTGAATAAACTTATTGATCTTCTTTATTCTTCAGATTTCTGGCGACCGGAGATTCATACAGTAGTATGTCATTCAGCTACCGAATTGGAAAATCGACAGTTTGCGAAATCATTCCTGAAGTATGTGACGCGCTGTGGCTGCGACTACAACCGCTTTTCATGGCTGTACCAAAGGAGGCGGATTGGGTTGAAATTGCTAATGGCTTTGAATCTCGATGGCAATTTCCGAATTGCACAGGTGCGCTGGACGGAAAGCATATTGTTATTCAGGCCCCACCAAATTCTGGATCAATTTTCCATAATTACAAGCATACGTTCTCCATTGTTCTTTTAGCACTTGTTGACCACAGGTACTGTTTCACCATCATTGATGTTGGTGGCTACGGTTCAAATAGTGATGGTGGTATTTTTTCCAACAGCTACCTCGGAAAGTCATTGGACTTTCCTACCAATAAACCGTTGAGAGGGGCAAGTAATCTGGGAGATCAACCACATGTGATTGTCGACGATGAAGCATTCCCTCTGAAAAATTATCTGCTTCGGCCCTACCCTGGTGCAGATCTTGACGATGAGAAACGCATCTTTAACTACAGACTGTCCCGCGCACGACGGATATCTGAGAACGCGTTTGGTATTTTGACGTCAAAATTCAGACTTTACCACAGACTTCTCCAACTTTCGCCTTCACATGTTGATAAAATTGTCAAAGCAACATGTGTTCTGCATAATTTCATACAGAAGACAAAGCTGATTGTTGAGCCAAAGAACACAGACGAAACCTTAGAGAGTGTCGGTTCTCAAAATGACTTCGTTCAAGCATTGCCTCATACAGGCAATCATGCGGCAGGTGATGCCATTGCTACGCGAGATGCGTTCAAGTCATATTTCAATTCCGCAGCTGGCTCTGTGAGCTGGCAACGAGCATGTTGTTTTGGTCGAGCCAACTAACTGCTTCAACACGTACATGTAGATGATTGATAATTTGATTGGCACTTGATAGCTTGAAAATATATCTTGATGGAATAAGCCTATCAGTTTTGCCATGAATTTTGAGTTCTTGTAGTTCAATAAGTTGCGATATTTTTACGTAGATCTAATGAAGAAATCATTCGATAACTTGAGAAATGTTTCTTTTTATCTCAAGTAGGCATCCTATCCATAGATCAATCGTACATCGAAGTTTGTAGGGGTAGACCTTAAAAATTACTTTCTGAATTACGTGTACTTCATTACTTTGCCTATATAATGCAGCTAATCCCATCGGTATTGACGGAGCCTCGAGCATAAAAAAATTAAGGCGACCAATATCACTAAATATACTAAAAAAATCAATGACTAACTGGTACAAGAATTGATAAAAGTAGTTTTTAGCTAATTTATGCCCAGAATCAATTGACTGATTTTTGTATTCCATCACTTATTCGTCAGTTTGCAGATTAAAAGTATTGCAGCAATTGAAATGAAATTTCGCAGACATTTCGTATTTTGTGAGTAGCATCTCATCATACAAGGCATAACAACGATTCCAAAAAAAATGCGTCGCTATTTGATGAATACTTTATGCAGGTCATCGTTGATGATACACATCAGTGAACAATCTAAATTGAATGTCTTAGAATATTAGTACACTTAAATACAGTTGACCTAAGGCCGAGTGAGCAGTGGTTTCTACTTCTCCTTAAATACATTTGCGGGGTACTCAACCTTGCCTATATATATACATACATATATATTCTTATATATCATATATATCTTTCATATATATACATACATATTCTTAAAGAAAAAAAGCAATACCAATACCGAATGTACTACATATTGAAAAAAAAATGCTTACCATCCATTCCAATACGCGCGCCAATTACCTTCCACACGTCCATCTTCTTTTTGACATCTTTATATAGTGGATTTTCTTTGTTAAATAATACATCGTTCTTCTCCACCTCAAAAATTAGGATCTCATTTATGTCGGACATTATTTTTTGATGCAATCAACTCAGCAATGAAATGTAATGTCAGTGAATCATCGGAATGTATTATCAGGTTCATGAGGCAGCATATGGGAGCAAGATCGATAATTGTTTTCGTTCATCCCCTTATTTCATGAATCACACGTGTTTGTTTGATATTTTAGCTCTGATCTTATTATATTCATTCCACGAGAAGTGACTGCAGCGTGCGATAAGTATACTCTCGATTCATTGTCCTTCCATCCATGTAAATTTCATGTTGTGATAGCGTCGGGTGAGAAAGCTGATAACACTATCTAAACCCAGATTTCCCTTTTCCAACATGCTTTTGACGTTGTCGGTCGGCGAAATGGAAAGATCAAAAGAAAGTATTTTGATAAATACTTTTCTCCACTGTGCCGCTATTTCGGCACGAAATGACAAGACAATGGTACGCATTTTGATCACCGGCTCACGCTGATTATGATTCTGACATTAAAATTGACGTTTGCAATAATTTTATGGTCGACGATTTTTTTTATCGTTCAAGAAAATCGCTCTGGAAGTGATCCCGACGATACGATTTTATCGTTGAACGATTTATCGTTGAGAAAATCGGGCTAATGTGAACAGCAGCTATGTTGCACATGCTGGGCGATTTTATTTCAATTTATCGTTATCGTTATAGTTATCGTTATCGTGCTAGTGTGAACGCGCCTTTTATCAGACTCATACGGTAAGTGATATTTAGGCCCTTTTTCTAGGAGATTGTCATTATTTTCAACTTTAGGATGTGCGTGTCTGTTCACCTTCGATCTATTATAGGGGAAAACTGGTGCATCATCACAAAAATAGTCACTAAGTTGCTTAGGATATGGTTTCTCACCGATAATGTTCCATTTTGTTTTATGTCGCAGATACATGGATTTTGCCACGTTTCTCATGACGATCCGAGTGTTAATCTCGACATATTGGGATAAATCACTATGTGACAATCTTTGAAGGTTCAACCATTCAAAGCCTCTGGTCATATTCAGTTCAAAACGTTCCTTGCGCAGCCGTTGTAGATCTACTCTCAGCATCTCCATCATTGTAGACTTCGCTTTTCTGAGTACATTCTCGTTTTCAGCGAAGTGACTCACGTTGATGTTGTTTTGTATGTACTTTGGGATGCAGCAAAATTGCAGGCAGCTGCCGATGAACAGGATGTGGCAGCATATCTTCACGTACTTGACCTGTGTTGTAACGGACTTGATTGTGTTCCCACACTTGACATTTGAAAGTCCAGTGGTATTCCGTATATAATTGATCAAATTTTTCAGGAGGTTCAAATCCATTGATAAAAAGAAAAAACCAAGTTACTTGGTGCCACCGTACCAGTAAATTTTTTTGATCTGTTTAAAAAAATAAATAAAGATACACTGAAGTGCACTGAAGTTGCACTGTACTTCGGCCTTTGGCCTTCAAGGTGCGATGGTAAGTGGCAGGTCATACATTCAACCCTTCCCTTCAGAATCGAAAGTGAACAGATTTAACATCCGATAACTACGTAGTAGAAGCGATCAAAGGATAACAGTTGATTTCGTACTTCCGATTGATTTCCGGCTTATTAACTCTGATACACTTGCTTTCTTCAATAGTAACATCGCGAGTGTTACTTTTCTTAGATAGGAACTGAATTTTGAAGTCTTGAATTCCTTTGATCGGATGTTTGGACCGGTGCTGAGATAGGGCACTATTATATGTGTTGTTTTTAATGCTACTTTTATGTTCTTGATGTCTTATTTTAAAAGGACGACTTGTTTTACCAATATAATTTTCATTGCAAGTTTTACAGGTATACTGGTATACCACATACCTATCAAAAACGTGATGAAAAAAATACAACATTTCAGGAAACCTGATAAGTAAACCGAATGTTAGCCTTGAGAAATTCCTCAGAAAGAGACCTAGAATGACCAAAGATTGTGGTTGCGAAATTTGTAAAGATATCGGACCTAAATATTCGTGCGCGGATAGGTATGTGGTATACCAGTATACCTGTAAAACTTGCAATGAAAATTATATTGGTAAAACAAGTTGTCCTTTTAAAATAAGACATCAAGAACATAAAAGTAGCATTAAAAACAACACATATAATAGTGCCCTATCTCAGCACCGGTCCAAACATCCGATCAAAGGAATTCAAGACTTCAAAATTCAGTTCCTATCTAAGAAAAGTAACACTCGCGATGTTACTATTGAAGAAAGCAAGTGTATCAGAGTTAATAAGCCGGAAATCAATCGGAAGTACGAAATCAACTGTTATCCTTTGATCGCTTCTACTACGTAGTTATCGGATGTTAAATCTGTTCACTTTCGATTCTGAAGGGAAGGGTTGAATGTATGACCTGCCACTTACCATCGCACCTTGAAGGCCAAAGGCCGAAGTACAGTGCAACTTCAGTGCACTTCAGTGTATCGTTATTTATTTTTTTAAACAGATCAAAAAAATTTACTGGTACGGAGGCACCAAGTAACTTGGTTTTTTCTTTTTATCAATAGATTTGAACCTCCTGAAAAATTTGATCAATTATATAATATTCATATTGTCACGATGACGGTGGAAATTCTTGCAACTGGAGCATTATCTTGTCTTTGGGAAAATAGTGTCATAATAGATTGATGCAATATCACACACGAATTTCACGTCCTTCAACCACGCAGACATTTCTCACTTGGAAATGAATCGCGAACCATGCATCATAAACAAGGAAGTAAAGAAGGATAACGACCGTCTAATTCTATGAAATGTTTGTATTAGCTGTGGTAACTAAGCAATATGAGTAATAAATGAGTATCAACTCAAATGAGTGATTACATTGTTTCATCTATAAAGCCATAACATTCAAAAATGACAGGCTCATTGATGATATTGACATGAAATATGAATAATGTGATAAATTATATCAGTTGTAGGAGCCAGGGTGAACCAGATGGGTGGTCACGATGGACATGATCACGATATGAAAGCCATATGATCATGCATGCCGGTGGCATGTGAAATGCATCGTGTAAAGAGAAAATTAAGTGTTGTCGCATTAAACCACCCATCTGGTTCACCCTGGCTCCTACAACTGATATTACAATGATGCAGGGTTTATTCAAATGATGTGATAAATTTTATGTAGGTATTAATAGAAAAATTGAGTTGTCATAAAACATTGCAACTACAGCAACTTCCTGAAATTGATAAATATGAATTTTTGAAAATCATCTCGATGAACAGAGATGGGGAAATCATCGTAGCTTTAATAATGATCAATTGATTAATGAGGAGTTTCCACACTTGATTGCGACTATGTTGACATCAAACGTTAGTCTACTTCTTTCATAGGGAATGTTTTCATCATCGTGGTTTTAAAATTGGACAATTACATATTGTAACTTAAGAAATTAAACAAAGATAATCAATGACTGCTCTCGCCACTGTAGTTGTTCGCTCATGTAAGAAACAACAGGTGCAGGATTCTAATAGTAAGAAGAAAACAGCTGAAATTATAGCATCTTCACAAATATTAAAGAATCGATCAACAGCTGAGCGCTATACCTACAAATACGTAAAAGAGTTCACCTAATTTTTATGGAAGTGGCTTCAACACAAAAGCTACTAGTCAGTCAGAATGGTTTAAGTTGATCCATCAGCAGAAAATCGGCTGAATGTATAGCTTTAGTGACAAAATCATTCAATTGTCTCCATGTCAAAGAAAATTCTGATTGATATATCCACAAATGTCCAAGTATATGATATATAACTGATATCAAGCTTTATACGATGAGAAAGTCCAGGTCAATAGATTTACGAGTCTCCGAAGGAGAACTGCAGTTTCATGAGTTTCCGAGTTAAGTAAACAGACAAATACCGACATGAGACATCTAAACAGTGATTAAATATCATAAATAGTTTATTGCCAAATGCATAGAGTAAGGATCCATACGTAGAGTGTCGACTCAAAAAAGTATCTATATGCAGCAAAAATTTTTGTATCAAACGATTCAGTTTTTGTGGAGATTGCGTTCCCATGGTCTAAAAATTTATTTGAGCAGTTTCAAGAAAGTAAAAATTTTCCAAATTTGCATGCTGCCGAGTTCACGTCCCTATAAAAGTAATATGAAACAAGTTGGATATCAGAAGGAATGAATATTTGCTAATAAGCATCCTAAATAAGAGGAAACTAAGCTGATTATCAAGGGAACTTCATGATCCGTATTGTAATGGAAGTCTTCATGAAAAAGTCGCGATATTATTTGATATTATTCGTGCTTTCTTGGCTGAAATTTCAATTATTCAAAACTGCAAAAATTTGCATATCTCATATTTGGTAGCAATTACTAATATATCCCCTCGAGTTCATTTAATCAAATCGAAGGTGTATACACATTTGGGATTTAATAAATGCGAAGTTACCACTCTACCTATTACATCCACTCTATAGCCAAATGCATGCAAAAAGAGGAAAATGTCGTCGTTGAAAGCTCTCATGAACTTTGTGCTCAAAGAAATGCAGCGTAATCCTATTATGTCTCATCAATGCCGTTTTAAGCCATTGAAATCAATGGTATACATGAACGAACTCTAGCAAGCAGTGAAAATAGGCATTATTTGTCATTTTTCCCAAATACTATATTTTTTGGTAAATAGGCTAGAGGTGATTGCGAGATGTGCCACAAATTAGATGAAATTGTACATTTTTATCAGCCTTATCAGCAGAATATGTCAAATTAGGTAGAAAATTAAAGAACATTGTGATATTAGATAAAATAGTGATTTTTGATGGTGCAGAGACAGGGTTTACATATGTTTTTTCCTACTTTGAATGTAATTTAAAGTACTTTGTCGATCGAATTGCGCAGAACGGTGTCCATATTTGAAAATTTTACATAAAAATATATGGAATAAGAGCATTTTTAGGAAAAAAATTTGCGATCTGTATCACTCGCCAAGAAAGTCAGTATTTTGACTATACACTACATACCCACTTTTGAATGCCATTTTTCATTTTAAATATATTTTGCCATATACTTTTTTTGATTACCTATCTTTATAGTCTCACATATGTCAAATATGACCCCTATTCATGTTTGTCAATGCCTGCAGACGTGCTTTATGATCTTTTTAGCCCTCGCGCCATTATCAGAACCAATGCAAACTCCATTTTAGGAAAAGCTGCAATATAGGTACAGTTGTTAAAGCAAGATAATAGTAGTTGACTTCAAAACACCATGCAGAGCAGCAGTCATGAACTACAAAAGATCCGACGAAGTTTCATGGGCTTCGGCGACCATCTTCATGTCTTATTCTTCATTTCAGAATTGCGATTTCTGTATTTAGAAAAAAATGGTGCAGAGACAGGACATAAATATATATATATAGTAAATATAGAAATATAATGACAGGATTTTTATTATTTATTTTGAAGTTAATAAAACTAGATTTCTATTCAATCTAAGAATTGAAATCTTTTCAGCATTATTGTATATGATTAATTGAACTCCTTACATTATGAACTTCAATAATGTGAACTTCAATATAATGAATTTCAAAAATTAAAAGTTCATTCCGCAGTTTCAATTCAATACTTAAAACGCATCATCATAAAATAGTGACGAATAATGCCGATGATTTATTAGATAATTTATCATCTTAGCACTTGATATTATTGGAGGATCCTTTTCAATTTAGATTTTAATTTTCTTAATTGATAAAGTAACACACATCTCCATTTTTGATCATGAATGGGGTCGAAGCATTTTAAACAATCATCTGAAGCCGTCGAAAACTCGGTTTGATCATGAAGTCGACAAATTTGAGATAGACCTAAGGTATGTAGTCTGTTAAAGTTAGACTGTTGGATTGTAAGACTAATTTTTATCATATGATACAATTATTGCGAAATAGCAGCATTTTTCATGGCAATTTTCATAAATCTCTGTAAAGCAATGGTTCTATTATTAAACTCCACTATTTTTTAGTACGGTGCAGTATACAGTTCGTGAATTTAGACTTTTTCAGCATTGAAACACTAGGTGACATGCCACGCTCAATTGCACGTAATTACACATGACCCTAAACATCCGTGGCTATGCGTGACACTGCTGCAACATTTGTCGGCAGTCCTGTTATAAAGACTTTGCGTCTCATTTGTCTGCATGTATCAGAAGCTAAACAATGTGATAGGACCTCAATTTTATGCTCAGGGAAGACAGAACATGCTTAGCGGTTCATCCGTGGTTCAAGCGGCAACGTAGACAACCGTAGACGACGCGCAAGCCATAAACGCTCAACATAAACACTCCCCATGTTTTAACAGCATCAGATCAAGTGATTTCTGACTCTTAAACTATGCCAGATTATCTTGTAATGTATTTCTGCTATCTAAAGATTTGGTTAAATTTCATAGCCATCCCTATCCCTGGAAATCCGGGCAGGTTAGCAAAACATAGACATTTTTCTGCAATCAAAAAACTAATTATATTCTTGCAATGACCCAAGGACTACTAAGATATCTATACATAGATAACTTAGTAGTCCCTGGATGAGCTCACACAAGGTAAGTACATGAGTAATAAAAATATGAACGGTTACTAGCTTCAAAATTCACAAATTCAGAATTCAAAGTTCAACGTTGTGTCATCAGGCTGATGAGTGGTCAGCATTTTCGGGTTTATATCCAAATCCGAACAGAAAGCAGTAGCTCTGAACGGCAAAATGCTTGCTACTATGTTTGTCGCGAGGAGGCCACAACGGCAATTTAGAAGATGAGGAGGAGTCGCAGTTCAGTTACTGTGCAACCAAACTTAAGCGCTTTTCTCCATATACACGTCTACGCAGCTAGGTCGGTAACCTGCGACTTTCTTGAACAATTGCATATTGCCTGAAATAGAGAAAAATTATGCATTTGTTACTTATATGTGGTTATTTTTATCAATGAAATCATGAACGCAACTTATAATAAGGCAATCATAAAGCTATGCCATTATGAATAATGAACATAATTACTGATATATGTTAAATGATCAAAATTCCTATATTCAAGTTTTTGATCAAATAAAAATTAGATATGGTCCTCGTTCACGTTATATCTAAGGACATGCGCACAAGATACGAATGTGAATAATGGTTTACTGCGCTGTACTTACTGTATTTTATCCCGGGACCGGTCTACAAGCATGTATCTGACATTACCGCAAATGTACTACGAATTGAATTCAGTACCTACCGTAAAGAATTTCCATAAATATCTCGAGAATATACATGTATATCAAAATGTTTATTCTTCATAGGCTTTCAAACAGAATGAGAAAACTTAGTGCAGCGCGTATGTACCCGCGTAGAAGAATAGAATGTCCTTAACCACGGATGTTTGGGATGTTCCGTAATTACGCGTGAATTACGCGTGGCATGTCACCTAGTGAACCATAAAAATCCATTGGTGCAACTCAAGTACAAATGCGTGTATTCTAGTTTAGTTTGAGTAGGTCAGCGAACGCTGAAGTTTCATGGCATTGCCCAAATACATTTTTAGACTCAGTAAAGGTTGTGCAGTAGCACATCATGCAGTTTTTTCAGATATGCTAGATGTCAAAGCTAGTTTGAGCCTTAATTAAGTTATTCTTCATTTTGTCCAGTGCAATAGTTATTCTTGATCAGAGTAGGCCTAATCTGGCCTTGGTTTTCGTGTATTTTATCTTTAGGTATTAATAGCTTGCGACAATCAAAATGTAGAATTTTCTCTATGACTGTTGATGCGACCAGACCGGTGAAATATTCGTATTTGTAGTTTTATGTTGATATCAAAACACATTCTTTAGAATATTCTCAATCTGTTGCAAAAAGCATATAGATTGAATTTACTTAGCGTTCAATAGAAAAATGCTCCTAATGGTATATAAAATATGGGGGTACAAAATATGGGTGCGACCATCGATACTTTTTGATTGCCTACAACTGAATTTTCACTGTTGTACAGAAGCAGCATAATTCATCGATCTGTACTTTACCAATTAGGCCTACATGTATATTCAGTCGTTAAAAGATGCCCAACATTTGCTCGATATTGATTGATGTTTTGATTCATATTGATCGATATTTGCCACAAATGTGATTTCAGATGTCTATAATTTCAGATTTGCGAGAAACTTTATTTCGCTAATTTATTTCTCTATTGGTTTAAATATATTTTAATAGCCCTTGGTACTCAAATGTCCAAGATTCAAATCATTTAAGATCAATACAAAAATAATTAATTTCATAAAAGATTAAATGATCTCCAAAGCAGAAAAAATCTGAAATTTTGCATTGCCACAAATTACAACCTAACCTTTATCCAACTGTACCCCACGTTCGCGAGGTACTGTGTCATCTTTATCAGCGTGAAGATTGCTAGTTCATGAACAACTTTGAGTTATTCATTTCCAGGGCTGCTGATATCATTTGCGTCCTCCGATGAGTCTGATGATGCAATCTCATTCCTGGAAGAAGTGAATGTGTCGGAGCATTGCGAGGGGAAAACAAGTGATGAATGCATTAAGTAAGTATTTGTGTGTAGCTAATTAATTACTTTTAATCACTAAGAATCAAATGGGTACTGTAGCTGTGGGAATGCGCTGATGCTGAAGCGAACGCTGTTGAACTTTAATCCATGGCAAAAGGCAAGGAAGAGAATCCCAAAAAAGGGCTGTTTGGTGTCTCAATAACAGGAATTTTTAGCGGATTATGCTTTGTTCTTAGGTAATACGTCCAAGCAAGGCTAGGTGTCCCAATTATGGTCCCCCCAACAGGGGATGCACGCGGATTTACTGCCTTTTGCAACTTTATATAGGCCGCATGTAGAAGTAAAACTGATGCTTGACATGATGTGAACATGTTTGAACGGACATGCTTAACGTATGTGATCAAATGAAAATTAAATTTGTGCTCTTGTTGATCATCACCCTTACAACCAAGCACTTTATAGTGGTTGCAAACATGTAGATCTGGTGCAGTGTTGTAATCGGATAGACTGGAGCCAAATTTTTTCAAAAAGATACATTTCCCACACATCTTTCCCGGTTTCTCACCTCAAGCTTTCTCACATTTCTCACACTGAGCCAAATTTTTTTCACATTTCTCACATGCGGACCATTGTAATGGGTTCACGGTAAGCTGCTCGTCGGGCGGCAAGTGATTGATGGATGAAGCACTTGTGTTGTTGCTTTCTAGAAGCATAATAATAATAACGTGTAGCAACATAATAACGTCGAAATTGTAAGAAAGCAATTACTTTGAATTTCAATCAGAAAAGATGGCAAAGAAAGTTCCGTACTTATCTTGAAGTAGCTATACTACAGTGATTTAACTGAATGATGCGAATATTTACTGTATTTTCAGGACGTTGAAGAGGTGGTGTCAATTGGCTGACAGCAACACGGCAACTTTGACAGAAGAGCTGAAAAATTGTGTGAATGATAAAATACATCAAAATCAGAGAATTTCCTATCTTAAGAAATTTCCAGCAAAGAGAGCAAATATTAGAGGTGAGAGGATCTAGCATAAATTTGTGCGAAACTTTATAATTCATCGAAGCTGCTTGATCCCACTGAAGCAAGGATACTATTACTGTGAAAGGCTCGGTTATCAAACAAGTAGACTCCGTAACTCCGTGTTTGCTATTGTTGAATGGCCTACTATAATAAATATGTGAATGAATTGTACAGATGGTGCTGTTGTAGAATGTCTTTTATTTGAAAATTAAGAAAGTAGCTCAGTAAAACCATATAATAAGTCTATTTATAAGTTTATTCCCAGTTATGTCTGAAAATATAGATATATGGATGGTCGTTTTGTTCGACCCGTTCATTTTTTTCGACACACTCATTTGCTTTGCATTTCTTTGAATAAGTTTGAGTACATTTACATTACAAGCGAGCAGAGGTTCATCTTTTGATGTTTTTTCCGGAACCTCCCTCCATCTTATGAAATTACGGAAGCAAACTAATGAACTTCGCAAATCATATGCATACTGGAGATCTTTCTATCCGCATAGATAGATCTCAAGGTTTGGGATTTCCATAACTGTCTATCTCATAGAAAAGTTAATATCTGATGATCATTTTTTCGATCAAATGAACGCATTAGCGAAATGGACCATAGAATTCTGCGTATACATGTAAGTTGTCGATGAAATGAGCATTTTTTAAAAGATATCTTGTCGAACAAAAAGACTAGATCCATATGTACAACATGCACTAAACGGAAACATTCTAAATCGGGAAGGAGTGGACATGGATTACAACACTATAGAAATCCATGGAGTGGATAGTTTTCAAATTTCCATCGTTGGATGTCGAATACATGTATTCATTAAATATGAGTTTCCTTCGCAATTAACTGTAAGTTGGTGGCTTCCTGAAGATGGTTAGCGATGTATACTCATTGACAAAATTTTTGAAACATTTACTTCTTTAACTTCTTTCATTTTTGATTAGTAAATATACATGTATGTATGATACCTTGATAATTAAGTCACAATCTCCACCAAGTCGCTAGCACAGAAAAACAACGCATGTAGCAGATTCAACTTCAATAGCGCGTGTGCACCCCTATAGCAGCTAGCTCCAATGCATTCAGTAATCCAAGATGGCATGGATTCACAAAGTTTCTGAATGAAGGATGTTTCAAGGAGAAGCCACTGCTCTGTCAGTCTTTCAGAGAGAATCTTCAGGGACACTGGTGGAAGTGAATAGCGGTCTCTCACTCGCCGCCCAAGCTCGTCCCAGACTTGTTCAATGGGTGACAAGTTAGTTGAGCGTGCAGGCCAGTCAAGGGTTTGAATGTTCAATCTCCTAACAGTGGCAATGACAGCCGAGGAGCGATGTGGTCTTGCGTTGTCGTCTTGGAAGACGAGATCCTCCACCCTGACCACTGGGGCAACAACATAAAGCACAATTTCATTGACATACCTCTCTCCAGTCAACGTGCCTTTGATGATGACTGCTGTCGTTCGTCCGCCATACCAAATGCCACCCCACAGCATAACACCTCCACCACCATATCTGTCGTGTTCTTTAATACAGCATGAGGCAAAGCGTTCACCTGGAAGACGATGCACTCCGACTCGACCGTCATTGAAATCCAGAGTGAATCTCGATTCATCGGTCCACAAGACTTTCTGCCAGTGATGGTCATTCCATGAGCGATGGGCATCACACCAGGCAACTCGTCTTCTGTGGTGCTCAAAACTCAATGGAATTAGGACAGCTGGTCGTCGCGATTGAATTCCAGCTTCTCGCAATCTTCGGTAAGCCGTTCGAACGCTACAGTCTATATTTGAGGCACTCTTCCAGTGTACGACTAGCTTTGGGACTGACACAAATCTATTCCTCTTTGCAGCTAAAACTATGTAGACGTGCGTCTGTCCTTCCTGCAGACTTTCTTGGTCGACGAGATCCCTTCTTCTTTTTAACATCTCCTGCTTTCCATCGACACCAACACCTCCAAACAACGACTCCCGATAGTTGCAGCTCTTCGGCAACACTCGCACAACTTCTACCACAAAGAATCATTCCAATAGCCATACCTCTGGTAAACTGATCGTGTGCCATTTTATTTTACAAAAGCTGGATTTCAGTTCACGTTTATGTTCAATTTGTAAAAGCAATTGTGACAGTTGTATCGATATCAAAACTTGAAATTTGACCACCATAGATCTTTCTCCATTCTGTAATGTGTTGAATGGTAATACATAGAAAGCGAGATATTGCATCATACCTGAGAAAAAATGAAACAAACTTCAATTCAAGCCAATGATAGTTTGTTTCATTAATTATGTCAACGAGTATATTTTAGAATCTTTGGCGTTGGCATATTCATTTATGTATGACGCTCAGTTGAACTGTCACAGCAGCACAAAGGTGGTGCTTGACGTAATTTCTTGACGTAAATTTTGATACCTTGAACCATAGAAATCCGATTAATATTATTGCGCGTTAGTTAGACTAGAATGGCTACAACAATATCGCAGAACACTACGCCGTGGTTAAGTCGTGACTATAGCAACGGTACACTTATGAGTCATTTCTTAACCGTCAACAAACCCCAGCTGTCCATTCTAGTAGTATTACTTAAACAAATGAAATAAATCGGATTTCTATGCCTTGAACACTCCATCACAATGTAAAATAGTCTCTACTTCTGAATTATTGCATAGTTCACATCACAGAGACGTTTTTTTCATATCGCAAAATATATTGAAAACTTTGAATTTTAGTTTCTTCTAAGCTCTAGATCGTGAAATGGTCAATTTCCCCGGCTCTTCCCAATGACGATGTAATTAATATTCATATACATCTGCAGTTTTATACTGTTACTGTTTCAGAACTGAGGGCTGGTACAAAAACTTTAAAGTATTTCTTGAGAAAATTCACAAAAAGCGATACAAAATTGACCAGATCTGTCGTTGCGTAAGTTGACGAACAATCAACGCTGTAATATTTAGGATTGTAGGATTGTCCTGTATTCATCTTCCACAGGAAAACTATCAAGATGGCGTTTGCTGTTTGGTCTTGCTACGTAAAACTGAAATTTAAATCCACGAAGAATCTTCGGAGCGCTGACATCGTTATAAGCTTTGAATCTGGTTGGCATGAATATACCGATATGATTACCAAACAAAAGGTGAAGGAGAATGAAGACTATCAATTTGATGGAAAAAACGGTATGTATGAATTTTTCTGAAATGACTGAAACTCTGTATGTATGAAATTGCTGCATGATCAGTGGTTGCAATTTTTCACGTATGGAAAGTCGAGGTAAACTGCTGCATGCATGCTTAGAACACGAACTGAGGCCATGAAACTAACAAGTGATTCATCAACATCAGCAAAGAATCCCTTTTTCATTCCTTTTTTCTATACCACCTGCATAAGCAAGTGGTTTTTGAGAAGCATAAAAAACTTATTTGCAGCATTTAAGCGTCATCGAAGGAATAGGATTTGCTTAGCATCATCCAACTGTCCAATATTACAAAATAGATGTCAAAATATCAGAAATTTACAATTCTTCGCCTATTTATCTATATTATAACACTAATATGATAAGTAGTAATCAACAGTAGTAAGAAATTTCAAATCGATGCAGATCAAATCGCTGTCCTCCAATCGCCACGTCGAGGGTAGCTCTAGTGTTCTTGATGTTCTGAAACGCATTTGAGTCGGGCAAATATATGTTTTGAAATGATAGGCCTTATTTGATGGGAGTTGCCACTCTATCAAATCCCTACTCGATAACTACATGGAATTCCTGCTGCAAGACATGTTCGCTTGCATCCAAGCTGGCAATAAGATGATGCTATTTTTCAATGATCATGCAATGGTGACAGTCCCGAAGTGCTTATTAAGCAATAGTTGATGAAATTCCTCCTTTCTCTTTATAATAGTTAGAAAATGTGTAAATCAATACGTAATCCCCAGATTAGAAAAAAATGAGCTAACTTACCAAGTATTGACCAAGTCATCCGACTAAATATGAACAAGTACTTGGCAAGTACTGAGTGATTTAGTTACCGTCTAGTCGGCATCTTAGTCAGTTGAGTCCAATATTATTCAGCATTTAGCAAGCTAATGACCATCTTTTCGGCAACTTAATAAGTTAAGTCCAACCTCTAAAGCAAATTGACGATTAGCAGAAGAAATGATTTACATGAAATCAGTGCTTGAATACTGACCTTTATTACTTTCATGCAAATTCCCATCAACCTCTCCTATGCCAATTTATGACTTTGTTAGTAGCTCTGTCACACTTGGCAGTAAGCGATGATGGGATTCGAATTGTATACAGGTTTTCGAAAAAATCTTCTAACATACTTTAATTACATACAATTATAAATAATTAAATACTTTTACGGTTTTTACGGTATTTTTTCCTGATCAGTTTGAGTACAGATGTATCAACAAATGCAGTTAATGTACTTACCTTACTACTTATAAAATGAAGTGCAAATATTCCCGCATTGCAACTATCCCTGTAAAGTCAATTTTGCTATTATGATTCTATTGTTCCTTAGATTCTAATATGGCCTTCCTCTCTGTCTTGTTCCTTCCACTTGCCCGTTCATGATGTCTTTGCACAAGGCGTTTGCCTTTCTAGTGGCATGACCAAACCATTTTAGTTTTTTGATTTTTACCGTGTTGAGAAAGCTCTCCAGTGCGCCATACCTGCGTCGGATTTCACTTATTAGTCTTGTGCTCTTTCCAAGATATGCTTAACAGTCTTCTTTGACACTTACGGTGAAAGGCCTCAATGCGTTTTGCTGCTTTCTTATTCAGTGTCCAGGTTTCACAACCGTATAAGGCGATGGCTTTCACAATGGCACGAAGTAGGTTGACTCTGGCTTTCAAGGAGAGCTTCTTTTCTTTCCATAACGTGTCCATTCTTGCTGATGCACTTGTAGCCATTCCAATTCTAGCGATCTTTTGTTGACGCTCCATCTTCAGTAATCAACGAGCCGAGATATTTGAAATTCTTTACTTGTCCTAGTACTTCTCCATTGGCCACTATTTGAGATTGGACACTAATAGGCTAAGGTCCAGTCGCGAGGATTTTACCTTTTGATCCGCTGATTTCCATGCTGTATCGGTTTGCATTGTCGTTAATCCTGCAAGTCATTAGTTCAGCCTCAGGGCCTGCCATAATAGCGATGTCATCCGCAAACTGCAAGCTATAAATTCGCATTCCACATTTGATATCACTCAGTTGTTCGTCCAAAGCGTCTGTCATGACGCGTTTCAGAAACAGATACAGCGATACAGGCTACTTATTATTGAACTTACTAAATAAAATTCTGCCAGCTTTATATGCTAAGCTAAGTACGTATCTTAGTAATTTAATTGCAACTATGTCGGCATTTAGCAAGATAATTCCGACGTATTCTGTATCTAGTCAGTACTTAGTGAGTTGGCTCAGATTGTTCTACTCGGGATCCCCTGATTGTAGATTTCATCATGATCACAAGAAAATAATGGAAATATAGCTCACAATATCAGTGGGAAGAGCACATTTTTCTTAACTTACTACTTATAATTACACAAAGCTCATATCCACCAACGGGAGGTTTCTGATTTTGGTAAATAGGAAAAATAGCTCTCGCTCCCTCCTTATTTTCTGCCTTAAAGTATGATTTGAAAAAATATTTATATATCTGTGTGCGGACATTTAACGCTAAAGCATCGATAAAGGGTCTGGACCCGAAACTACAATAAATTGTTTTTTTCAGAACATACTTGACGGCATAAAAGAAAGAGGGAGCGAGAATTATTTTTCTATTTTCTATTTTTCCATTTGCCACAATTACAGCTTTGCAGAGTGTCAGTTCGCTTGTAGAAATCCAGCTTCATGGGATTTCAAAAGAGGAAGAGCTTTGACATTTTAATTTCAGAATTATGAGGCTGAGATTGTTAACAAGTCATTTCAGTAAATGAAAACATGCAGAACTTGACTTCTAGAGACAGAAGGAGCCATTACCGGAAAACAGAAGCACAAAATAACGTATTTATTAAATATTTTGATTACTTGGGACTTTTAAAGAATCTTGCTCGAGCTCTGAACCTTTTTATTCCAAAGTGCGGAAGTTTGCCGACTGAGTTGTTTTGCCACCTAAGGTTTGCTAGTTTCAACGAGTCTTCATGACGATACCAATGTTTGATTATTCGGCTGTTTTGACTCAATTTTGAATTTTACATTAACTATAAAACAATTATTGAAATTTTGATACATCTCATTCCTTCGGAAAACAGCAGCGGTATGGACTTTTAAAGGTACTTTGATAAAGAATGACTGATTGACCAATGACTTTTCACCATTCCACAGGTACCCTCGCTCATGCGTTTTACCCATGGCCATGGAATAGAGATGGTGGAAACATACACTTCGACAGTGCTGAAAATTTCTTCATTTTCAATAGTACGAGTCCTGGACAATCTCTATTTTTAGTAACAGTTCATGAAGTGGGCCATTATTTGGGCCTTAATCATGTGTACAGGGACCCTAACAGCATTATGGCTCCTGTCTATTCCTACGTTAATGAATGGGAGTTTGATTTGGATCAACAGACTATTGAGAGCATCCATCTACGCCAGCCACCGAGAAAAGCGTGTAAAAGTAAGAAATATCTGTATTGCCTGATGCAATTTTTCGTATATTGTTCATTTCTATACGTTTCTAATCTCACAGGCTTAAAGAAGCGGAAGGCTATGGTTGGTAATCGTGATCCAGTGATAAATGTTCGAAACTTTTCCGCATGTCAATCCCCTGTATTGCTCGCTTAAAGTGACAGCGAAAGTGTAACCATTAGAATGAATTTAATAACTAACTTGCGCAATTTGAAGTGATTGTTTAAATGAAAGCCAGAAAATGTGTGCTGTTTAGGAAAGTTTACTTTCTGCTTATTTCCTTTCATTTTAGAAAAGATTTGGAAAACGTATTACAGAGAGCAATACTACAACACTCGATGAGAAAAGTAAAATCATCAAAAAGTAAGTTCCGAAAATATAGTGCCAATTGTTATAAATTAGCAAAGTTGTTTGTAAGTGTTAGTTGACATTTAACAGTTAGGCAAAACGGGAAGGGAGACGGAACTATGTTTAAAGATCGCGATGATTTTGGAACAGAAGTCAAAGTTGGAGGTGGAAAACTTGGGCTTGGTTTGTTAAATCGAAATGTTGCCCGAAAGGCACTAAAAATTAATTAGCAACCCTTAAACTTTTCTTATTTCATGAGTTATTGTATCTATTGAAATAGCTTTATGGAAAAGCTTGTAGGGTGTTGTCTTCTCAAGGAATCGCACCAAATACAACTGAAACTCGGAAACTTTTGGAAAGCGCGCATCCAGTCAGTGACCCTCCAAATATTTTTCCATCCAACTTTTCAACAGAACAACTTCCAGGCAGTTTCGATATCAAAGCTATTCTGCAGTCTTTCCCACGAGATACAGCATGTGGTCCGTCCGGACTTCGAATTGCCCATTTATTGGAAGGGTGCTCATCGATGACACCGGTTAGATTGGAAACCAAAATCCCACGCTTTGTGAATTTTCTTTTATCTGGTGAAGCATGCAAAGCCGCTGCTACCTTCTTTGCAGGAGCAAGTTTAACTGCTTTAAAGAAATCAAAGCCGCACGCTCCACTAGATATTCGCCCTATAGCAGTTGGAGAAGTTCTGAGGCGCCTCACTGGCAAATGCATTTGTAAAATGCAATCAGAGAAAGTGAAAGACATATTTCATCCTCATCAATTCGGTGTTTCTTGTCCATGTGGAGCAGAACAGGTTGTTCACAAAATAAGGGGTATTCTTCACAACCACTGGGACGATGAAGATTTTGTGTTGTTGAAAATTGACATGTCCAAAGCTTTCAACACCGTATCTAGACAAGCAGTGCTGGATCAAGTTTGTGATCAGCTTCCAAGTCTGTTACCAGGCCAGGTGTTACGAGAAACATCCTCGATTGTGGCATGCTACTGGACCTCTTAATTCTGCTACTGGAGTGCAGCAAGGAGACTCGCTAGGGCCGCTGTTATTTCTTTGGTCCTGCATCGCCTAGTTGTCTCTCTCAAAACCATATCAGGTCTTCGTGACAACATATGGTATTTGGACGATGGCATTCTTTGCGGAACCTAGCAGGCTATCGCCGAAATTGTTGCTGCAATACAGGATTCATCTGTTTGGTCGGGTTTGCAAATCAACCTAAAAAATGTGAAGTTTTCAGTCGCAATCCAGTGCAGTCCTTACCAGCTTCAATTGTGAGAAGCACTGAACCCAATGTAGAAATATTGGGTGCTCCCGTTGGCAATGAAAAGTTTTGCGCTGATTTTGTGACAAATAAGCGCCAATCATCTGCCTTTCTCCTAAAAGAGATTGCAAGCTTACATATCCACAAATTTCCGTGAAGCTGCTGAATGTATGCAGTGGCTTCTGTAAATTTGCTTACATCTCTCGTTGCTGTCCTCCCACGTCAATTTCCAGCGGTGCGAATAAGTTTGACTCAGATGTGATGCGGTGCTTAGAAGATTGTATAGGCATTCAACTGGCAGAGAGAACTAGGCAACAAGCTGAGCTCAGTCTTAACTGTGTTGGATTAGGTTTACGCTCTGTCAGTAAACATGCATCAACGGCCTACTTATCATCCATTATCAGCACATGCTCTCCATCGGTACATATGAGCGAGGCAGTAGAAATTTTCAATCAGCAAGTTGAATTATGCGACCAAATTAATATGAATGATACTCCTGGTAGTTGTACATGTAGCTGCCAAAAGATTTTATCAAAGAAAATCGACAAGAGACAGTATGATGAATTACTATCGAAATCTTTAACAACTGGGGATCGAGTTCGTCTGCTTTCGGTTTCAACACCTCAGGTTTCGTACCGGTTATCGGCCACTCCTAGTCCAGGTTTTCGTCAACGACTTGAACCAAATGAAGTTCAAATGTTGGTCAAGTTGCGTTTGGGGCTTCCAATTACTGAGAACTTGACATGTTCAATGTGCCCAGAAAAAGCAATGGACAGATTTGGTTTCCATGGATTAACCTGCAAACGCAGACCTGACATTGTTCGACGTCATAATAAGATCCGGAATATCATTTATGGTCTTTGTCGTCAAGCATCTCTGAATCCCCGTCTAGAGCAAGGTGCAGGACTCGATGACTCACGGAAGCTCTCCCGTCCTGCAGACATTTTGGTGCCATCCTGGTCTCTCGGACAGGCTGCTGCACTTGACATCACTATTGCACACCAGCTGAAACCCTCTATCATCGACGAAGCGAGTACGAATGGTGATGTCTGTCTCGAAGCGGTCTCAAAGAGAAAACGAGATGATAATGGACAGTGGCGTATCCAAGGGGGGGACACGGGGGAATGTCCCCCCTCTGAGAGATATGATTTTAACACATAAGTTTATGAAGAAGGAAAGTGCACTCAAACATCAATTCTCAATACATTCTGTGGAGTTGAGCTTTAGTGCTTGATTTGCCTGCCCTTCAAAAATCTTCAAAAGCTGTTTCAAATACTATTTCTGATTATTATATTTCTTTGCGTTGAATATGCATAATCTTCGTGGTAGGCCCAAAAAATTCACTAATTTTTGTACCCCCCCCTTTTCAAAATCCTGGATACGCCCCTGATAATGGACCAAAATGTGACGAATTGGGTTGGCGATGTATCCCAATGGCGGTGACGATGTACGGAAATTGGTCAGAGGAAGATTCAGCGGCTATATCAAAGATATGCGACATAACAGCAATTCGCATGAATAATGATAGACAGAAGGTGCGAAGAGAGAGAGAGCTTCCAGCGACTGGGCGTTGCTTTGGCCAGGGCCAATGCTCGAGCTCTCCTCTCACGGTGTACGGAGATATAGCAGCTTAAGTTTTTTGAAATAGTTAAAACATATGCCGAAATACGTGCATGATCACAGTGCACTTTCATGTATAGACCATAAAAAGGATGAAAACGTGATTATTAGAATTACAAATTGAATTTGGTGTATCTGTTATGCGTGCATTTACGGTAAATATGAGTGAATTTTCTCAAAAGCATGTCTAACAATTGCATTTGATTAACTACTGTCGTCGGCAGGTTGATAAATATTCTACCAAACAGCGCAGATGCAGGTTGCGCTCAATTATTCAGAGCTGCTGATGCCATCATTGTGATCTTCAATGATTAATCTGAATTGTCTTTAGATGGTTATATATAGACAAAGTAACATTAACTTTGATTGGGCACTGATTGATTATACAATCTATGATAGACTGAGCAGAAATGGACACAATGAAGAAACCTAGAAAATTTCATGGGCCTATAAAATCCGTGGAGGGCAAAAAGTCCCTTTTCTTTACTTTTGTTAGCTTCTTCATGAGAAGCATGTGGACAACGTAGAAGGTGAGGCTGAAAATCTGAGCGAGAACATCTTTAACTTGGAAATGATGATGATGACTACGCCGATTCTTAACAGACAAGATTTGACAGGAAGAAGAATAATTTGACAGGATTATTTACATATTCACGTCCTGCTAAAGAGGCGTGCTGCGAATAACATTACTAGCCTACACCTCCGTATTCAGTGAGAATTCATGTCTTTTTTATAATTTATTTTATTGCATACGATCAACCTTGATGTCCGAGTTACTCCATTTTCATTAATTTAAAATTCCATATAATGAGGCATCAGTGACGTCTTCTCCGTACGTGCGAGTCTTTCGGCGCATCCTAAATAATAATTTGCCAACATTTATAAAATGAAAAGTGTCATCATTCATTATATTTCATTTAAAATTCGATAGCTTCTCGTGGTAGCTGTCCGTCTCAAAATCAGACGCTCAACCTTATAGTGAACAATTTTGCTGCGCGTGCACGAATCACAGCTGTTTTCTTCTAACGATTAGACACACATGCTAGTCGTGTGTTCAGACGGAGCGAAAGAGAGTTGTGTGCGTGTGAGGCAGCAAGCGCACGCGCCAGCGCCAATATTGGCTTTTCCGATAGAAATAATGCTTTGCCTTCTCCAATTTTTACGATGAAATTCTCCGCTATTCTTGATCGAGGCTCGGTACCTAAATATAGAAAGGGAAGCGCAACCCAATTGTTCCTGTCCTTCGTTTCTCGTCGGAGAGGCCACTACGTCAACAGTAGCAGCTGAGTGACGTTCATATAAGAGTGTGATCAGATGATGAGCGTTCGCCAATGAGTGCAGAGTAATGCATCTGACTCGAACACCCAGATTCGGTAGAATTCCATGATTTGTTTTTGCGTGATTGATGTGACGCTATGTTTAGTACTGTAGATGAGCTCATAATCACTCCTTTCGTTCGAACGGAATATACTGAAAAGATGACAGTCGTCAAGCAAGGTAGGCCAACACCTGATTTAAAAATTGAAAGTACTCACATAGAATGAAATAAGAAAGACAAAAAACATTTTAATGCATCAAAGTTCAAACACATGAGTGGCTGACAAGCCGTGAGAAACGCAAGAAACTGTTGACCTTTCCTCCTTTTTCCTCGAGAAAATGTGGTCTGTACAGAGAGGGGATATAGTAATCTCAGCTCCTTGAGTAAGGCGGTTAGGCGACATGAGCAATCAACCTCTCATGTGCATATTCCCTTGGCATTAAAAAATGTTCGGGAAATTGCTATTAAAAATTCATCTTTTATGAAAATTAATGTTATAACATAAAAAGTCTGGCATAGAAATAGTATTCCAATGCCGAGCGAAGGCCTGTGGTCTGGGAGCACGCGACGCCACTGTAGTAGGCATATAGACCACAAATTTGTATATTTCGATGGAATTGATTGCTGATATACGAAAGCTAAAAGTGCGGGTTTATAAGGACAATTCAAAATCGCAATTGATGCTTTCTACTAGATACGATTGAAGGACTATCATTCAAAAAAGCGTGTCTCTGTCACGTGTATTTACAGTGTTCAAGATATTGCTCTCAATAAATTTTTGAATTTGTTTTTTTCAGAGATTTTATTTAATATCCTTTGATTGATTGTTCGTATGCATGTTAACTTGTTCAGGATGTGGTTTAATCAATTTGTTTCGTTCTTGCAGGCATGGGGAAGAGGCTCTTAAAAGCTCTATTTGACGGCGGCTGCGATAACTTGAATTGGACATTTCTAAAAAAAAGATTTATTGTCATGATTTTCGTAATGGAATATAAAAAATTCTTTATAACTGGAGATTATAGATATATTTTTAACGCTTTGATAGTCATAAATTCCCCGGTATCAAGTGTTAAGAAATCAAAACTCACTCTGTATATAGAAAAGTATCTGCTTTTGTTAAATTTGGTTTAATTCACAAGTCATTCAAGTCAACTTGATTGTTGGTAAGAAATCAATTATTCCATTTCACTGTTTCATTGAAAAATTTCCAAAAGCTAATCCGCTTTGATGACCATCAGTAGATTAAAACGATAGTTCTTGACGGAATCCACATCACACCTGGGCTATTTTGAGCTCAGGAACCCGGTGAGATGGGCTGAAGGGCTCCTGGAGGGCCCCTTCTATTAATGCTAGCATTATTCACTCGCTCACAAATTGGAGTGTGCTCGCCCCAATGATGGCATCAGCTTTTACCAAGTCGATCATCTTGTCAATATTAACAATAAATCAAAATTTAAATTCTACTCTTCTTTCAAAAATTGATGTTTTGAGCATCAGTTGCAACGTGATGGTTGATGACGCTGATAAACGGACGTTTTGATCAGTTGTCGCATGAGAGCGTTCAAAGACAACTTTGAGAGCATTGAGGATAGTTAAGCGTCGCCGAATGCAACTCAAATGGAGATTTTGAAAATGCATGTAAATTACACAAAGTTTGCACGTGTGTGAAGTTAGCACCGCCATCTTGAAAATGGAATGTGCCACTCAAATAAACCTAACAGATCGATGCATTTGGTGTGTGCCAGCATGTGCCACCCATTATTTTGAAAGAATTCCCCCTAGTTTAGGAGAAACCGCTGCTCGAAAGTTCGACATGGCGGTGATGTGAAGTTAGCACCGTCATTAATAAGATATAGTATTAGAAATAATTATAATTTAAATAATATATAATAATTATATATTATAATTATTAATATATTATTATATTAATATTATTATAATTAATATTATAATTATAATATTATTTAAAATATCACTAGAGTTGAAGCTTTATATGTATTAGAATTCGGTTACTTTACGAGAAAAAGCTATGTTTGACAGTGTCTGATACAAATGCAAGTGTGCCATCGCTGTAGGCAATCGTTGTAGACCTTCCAAAATCTTCTGGCCTTCATCTTCTCTTAATGCAGTGGTGGGCAACCAAGTTGGGATAGCGGGCCACAAGGAGTAGCCCGCGAAAAGGCTCGCGGGCCACCAATTTTAAAGTCAAGGTTTAATTGATATAGCCTCTTTCTAAGTTCATTGAGGCGTGTTTTTATTACGTAGAGAAACATTTTCGGCAGGGCATCGAATACTATGTGACTTTGCATAAACTTGCGCAGGTGATGACCATTTTTCTCTTCTAAGAGAAGATATTCATTACGAAAGGAGCATGGTTGGATAATTCGAATGTGCTCATATAGTCGTCAATTAATGGTTTTGGAAATTCTAAAGAGAATCCCTAATCCTAAGCACCTCCCAAAGGTCGAAGTCGGAGTGAGTCATTTTCAAATCATCGATTCAAATAATGTCCGCAGGCCATTTCAGATATGAGAAGCGGTGGCGGGCCACCCAATATGTCCTGGAGGGCCACGCGTTGCCCACCACTGTCTTAATGCATAACCTACTGCGAATCATTTCTTTGGATTTCAAAGGAGATCGCGGACTTCCTTAACATTGTGTTTCAGCCGAAAACACAATTCGGGCGGAAAACTCATAGCGAACAACATACACATATGCATTCTCGCGTCAAATTTAGTGCACTTATTCTTCAAGCACATTATTGGTTCTTATTAACTCTTCCCTTAAAGTAGCACATGGTTGTATAAGTGCTTCATTTTCAATAAAATACTTAGAAGAAGTATTCTGAAGAAGTGCTTTTGATATAAAAAGAATTCTGGTTCAATTTGGAGATATCCAATTGATTCACTTGATTGATGAATATTAGAGGCTTGACAGCTAAGTGGTTGAATCATCTCGTCCGACCGGCAGCACGAGTTTCTGCAGGGAACGAGGCTGAAAATTGAACTTTCGGAAAATGCAGTGCACCAGTTGCAGTTCATCGCTGCTACGAAACTGCGCCTCTGCCGAGTTCTACCCGATTCCTGTTCTTATCAGACACGATCAAAAGCAGAACACATGTAAATCCAAGTGGATGCGGATTGAAGCTTTTGAAAACTCTTTCACTGTGGCCAATGTGTCGGACCACAAGTACCTTTTTAAATCAACAATGACTCACTCTGAAAAATGAAGTATTCATACTCGCCTCTGCCTGATTAAATACTAAGAGAGGTTATGGTAGGGGCTTATCAAAGACTTCAATCAGTAACCTAAAACTAGAGAAAATGGCCATGGCTCCGTCTGCGACTCATGTTTCATAAAAGGAGTCGTAAGTGGAAAGCACCAACTAAGTCATAGTTCTCCGCATATGATAGTGTTTATAAGAATGACCAACGAATGCGCTGGACGCCGAAGATCTGTCCATTTACGAGTTTTGCTTCATTATTACATCGACGACTACTTTGGGAGTTTTTGCTACGCTTTTTTGCTAAAAAATTAAATCTGACTAATGCAATAAATCACGTTTATTTCATTTTCTCTTGCCGTTTCTTTTAATAAGGAGACCATGAGGAACTGAGTTTCTTGCGTAATTTTGATCGCAAGTGTGATAATGCAGTTCGCCATCTACAGACTTAAGAATACCTCCTCTAAGTCTAAAGTGCTAAAAAAACACACCTTTAAACACACCTGTCACACAGAACAAGGCGTCTTCCATCTTCCGACTTCCATTTGGGAGTTCCCTTTAATTGCATGAAGAGAAGAATACACCCTATCACACAGAAAAAGTCATCAGCTAAGTCATTTTCCATCGTCCGTCACGCTGTAATATAGGAAAAGTCATAAGGCGTCGTCCATCGGACATAAGCCATGAAATTATGCGGCTGATGAAATTCATTTCCATAAGCTGTCAGGCGTCAGCCAGGAGACTGTTCTAAAAATAGAACGTGAAGTGACGTCTGAGGGAAGATTTAGGAAGCTGTCATTTGCGAAGAGAAGCAATCAGAAAACAGCCTTTTCTCATAATGTCGAACGAGGACGAGGATCAAGACAGTAGTCATAGCAACGGTAAATAGTGAAAAATAGCACTGACTACATCGGAAATGGATTTCCCTAGTGTGACTACGGTAGGTGGAAGATGGAATGCGGAAGACGGTAGATGAAAATCGTCTCATCACGCCTTATGGAAGACGTACCAAGTTTCTTGCCTATCAACACAGTGAAACATTTTAGGCAAATTCTGTTTCCCGATTCTGCTTGAACACATGTGATTCATACCGCTAGGGATTACAACCCGTGTCGGGTAATTTTCATTAAAAGCCCGTCGCGGGTAACCAATGCTGTGATTTGCCCACGGGTTGCAATCCCTACATAGCACCTATCGACATCTAAGTCTTGAAACTCTACACGCTCTGCATCATCAAATCTGATTGAGGCCCGCGTTTATTTTTCAAAAAAATTATTGAAAGCATTCAACACAACGCTAAAGTTTCGAAAGCTATATCACGATTACGCGCACAAACAATAAATTTCAATAATTTCATCAAACAGTTAGAGGAATTTTGCAATCACTGTTTAACAAAATAAACGGCAGTAATAAATTGCAGCTCAATGAAATAAATAAATTGAATATATACTGAAAAAGATAATATCATGACTAAATTTCATGAATAAATGTCCATTCATTATTTTTTCAGAGTAAACAATGGATCCACCATAATCTGAATTGTTTCTACACGGGAAACTCTAGGGCACGAAATTTCGTTTGAATTATGCACGAAATTTAGGCATCAATTCTAACCAACACAAGGCACGAGTAGGCACGAAGTTCATAATGCTGAGGTCGTGCCCATTGATTTTTCCTTCGATTTCATTGGATGAACAAATATTTGGTTTGGTGCCTATTAGTGCCTAGTGGCGACTACTGGTGCCTCGAGGGACTAGAAAGGCACTAACTAGGCGCTAACTGGCGCGAAATTTCGGCTTCGTGCTTAAGTTAGTGCTCTACAGTTTACAGTGTAGAATGATCAGAGTGTAGTATATCTATAGAACAGTGTAGTATAACAGTGTCATCCTCCCAAGTATTATCAGATTGCTTGAAATAACATTCCGGCATTGTAAGTTAAACAACTATCTTTTGGAATTTAAATGGTGGAGAATTAATCTTTGGCTGTTTTACACTGAGCTGAATCATGCATGAAAATTCGGGATATCAAATTTTTGACTATCCATTTTGCCGGTGTACTTAGGCTACCTGTAAATAAAATGTGTCATCAAGAGCAATGTTGTTCTTTTTATTTTCGCCTTTAGCGTGCCCTTAGGTTTCACCAGAAGTCCTGAAAATGATTATTTCCATGAACAGTGTAGTGTCCGAGATATCACCATGCATATTATTATGCCCTTATTTACTCAGCAAATTGCTTCAGACTTTGAGTGTGTCGTTATTGAAAACAGGAATGACTAAGGAGAAAAAGATAATCATCGTGCTTGTTCTCTATAAGGAATTAGATTCTCGTGATTAAAAGAAGTGAAGAGAATTCAGCACCACAGAGGTTATTATACACAAAAATGCAACTGAAATGACAACTCGGTGAATATAACAGGGACAGAATAAAATGTGCGGTTTGAGAAAACTCTCCAGTTTACATGTAGTATATTTCTGAGTAAATTTCATTAGACAAAGTTGCAAATCGATGCCGTTACTAATACCAGGAGATGATATGGAGAAGCAGCAGCAAATGATTTACCTGTTAATGGCAAATGATAATTGCAGTTACAGTAGAATTTGTTCTTTCACTGGTCTTATTTCTTTACGGCGCTTAATATCAATTAATTTAATAAATTTAATGAAATTAATTAATATCAATTAATTTGCGAAGCTGACTGAGAAAGGCATGGGGTTAATCGACAACTATGTCAACAGCTAGGGCAAAATCGGATAATATCGACACTTAAGCCACTTGGAATAGTGCCTTTATGAATTATTAGGTCTATTTAGACCAGGCGTTGAAGATGTCAGGTAAAAGCAGTTTTAGGGCTCTCACGTTTGTTTCTCTCAGTATTTATATAAATTTAGACATTCAAATAATCCGTTCTAACGTGAATATATTAATTCATTGGTTTGACATGCGATTCTATGTGAAAAGTAAGATGTGTGGCCTGTAATGATATTCGCATAATATCGACACGGCGACATCGATAGTCCCCTAAAGAAGTGTGAGAATATGCGAAATATAACAAACCATGAATGTTGCATGTTGCATGAAACGAAACTTTGCTCATCTGTTGTCTCTTTCATAGTCTGGAAAGGCTCAAATGTCGTCGTTTTTCGTTGCGCTACCGGTAGACTACATGCTTGCGTTACATGCATGCATGAAAAATGTGCAGATTTTTCTGTCTTTGACGATGGATTCATCGTTCTAGACTGTTTTCAGCTGTGAAATTTCGCCTTTTCAGACAACCAAAGAGGCAATAGATATGCAAGCTTGGATTTCAAGCAATATATAACATCATTAGTCTGCTATACCTAATAAATTTTGACGCCTCTTTTTGGGACTGTCGATACTACCCGACAAGGTGTCGATATTATGCGAAAATCGTTATAATTTGCACACCTTTCTTTTCAACTAGAATCATAAAATAAATCGATGAACTGACAAAATTCGAGTAAGAAGAGATTATTTGGATATTACAGTTCATATCTAAACTAAGATATAAACCCGTGAGAGCACGAAAACCATCTTACTGTCGATAACACACGATTTTGCCCCATATATTTACAGCCTCCGACGACTGATTAAGATAGGTTATCTCATTAATTTCCTTATCTATACAAACGTCCTGACCATCACTTTCAGTATCTTGATTCACTGCAGTTTTGCTGGTGCACTGTTAACGCACGATTTAGCGGATGTTGATAATCACTGGACTCGCAATCGCGTGATGGAGAAACACTTGCATATGCAAATGCATATGCATCATGAACATAACAAATATCTTATTGTCCATTTTGGTCAACTTGATTTGAGCATTCATGAGCCGTAAAACTCGCGTCTTGACTCATCATTTTGGAGCCCTCTTATAAAAAAAGTTTCAGTGACTTTCCCAAACAAATTGTTCGTTTCGTGTGTTAACTGAGGTGAATATAAGAGCATAAAATAATCAAAGGTTTCATGAAAAGGGTAAAAAAGCGACACATTTTGGAAGTTAAGTACATCGTGTTTTAGTTTTTTACTATAAACAACAATCATCGATCTGGTGTACAAGAGGATCTCGAGACTCTCTGAAGATGTTGCTATAGATTAAATGAGACTGAAGTGGGCAATCGTAGCTTCATGAAAAGATCCAGTGGGAATATGTGAATCAAGATGGCAACAAATAATTAAATATTTACTGATATGCAGCATTAGCGCTGTCATCACAAGTTTGTGAAGGCTTATCGCAGAGCATTCAAGCAACTGCGAATATCATTTATACAGTTGAATATATGTTTCAAATCATTTTTGTGATTCTCATTTTCAGTCGGTGTTTTCACACACTTAGGAAATGAAGACCAATACTTTCCCAATGATTGGCGTGATGGATAATTGCGGTGTTCATTTTCGTCTTCCAACTCATTCCATTTGTCTAAGAATCGATTGATCAGCCTGTTTTTCTGCATTTCTTCTATAGTTGCGTACAATAGAAGTAAATAATCAAAATCGGTGATTTCATCATTGCGTTTCTGATAAATTCGGGACCAATTATGATTGCAGCAACCACTGATTCCAAGTTTTATTTTGCATCTTTGACATAAATTTCTCCAAGCATCATTGCCTTTACTGACATGATGAGTATTTGCTGATGGAATGTAATTATTGCAAGTGTTTTTGCCATAAGCGAATTCGTCACGGAAACAGTCATGTAGATTTTGTAAGGAAACGTTGTTTGTCATATTATTATTGCTCATCAGATCCCGCTATCTTTTCCACCTTCGACGAATAGTGCGTCTACAAAATTTGCGGTATTATTTCAGACAGCAGGTCTACCATTGAAGTCAGATCAATGATGTTCGATTGTAGATCGTATCTATTTCTGTTGCTGTATCTGTGAACAAGTAAATTTCATTTCTATTCTATTTCGATTTCTATTGCTGTAAAAAACTTTTAAATAATCCCATACTTTTGTACACCATAGAAGCAGCAGTAATTAGAAAATGAGTTGTCACTTCTGAAAGACAATGTACAGACTTGCTAAATGCTAAATAATCATTTTCCTGACCAAATTAGGAGTCGCTCTAAATTAACCCATTTAAGGCCGCCTATGTAAATATCGGCAATTTTTCTATAAAAACGGTGGTATGTATTTCAGAATGTTATAATTAGGAATAATATATGATGACCAGTGCATTATAACAACCCTATCTTAGAAATTAAAGCCGTAACGATTTCGTTACGATGGCGTCATATAATGTCAAAATATACAAAAGCATGTATTTTTTCAAATGCAGCTTATGAATTGCTCGAAGCAATTCCCGCCGAAGTAATGAGTCATAGCTTCAGCATGAAAGCTCTCCATCATACTTCAGAGGTATTTGTCGAAACTGTGCGTGAATTAGCAAATTTAATCAAAGGCCTGATTTATGCTACTTGTCGTTGCTGTTTGCTGTGAAGTCGTTATCGTTGAAATGAGAACAAGTTTTTATATTTCGAAATTCATGTCGAGAAATTGATTCTCTTTCTGCATCGACTCCAAATTCATGGTAGAGTTGGAGACGTCTCGGTCATTCGCAATGTCCACATAAATAAAGAACATCAAGAAATGAACGCATTTAAGATTGTTTAGTATTATGTAGGCCTAAACAATTCTTCTGTCCCGGTAGTCACTGGTTTCTGCCACTGAGGTCGATAAGACCATCAGCATGCGTATCAAGCATCTCATAAAGATTCTTGCCTTGAAATGCATCCAGAGAATGTTTGTCCTATCTTCGAAGATGGAAATTACCGATATTTGCCATTATGTTGACTGCTTTTTCTGTTTACTAAACTGATCATTCAAATCATCTTTCGTTGCAATCTCACACTGCCTTACGATGTCACTAACCTCTGAGATATCGTTTGAGAGACATGCCTCTGAGACACATAAACTCATCATCGTCTCAAAACTCTGATGAAGCATTTACTTATGGAGGTTTTGTGCCAACATTCATATACCGTGATCGTCGGCATTAGGCCTATTGCATATTTCAGTAACTTCTTTATCCATAGTTAGCAACAGCTTGGGTATTGTCTTCAGATAGCTACACAGGTTGATATAATCAAGCTAAGCCTTTACAGATATTTTAAACCAGTTTGTGCCATCTCGAGCCTCTGGCGTGCCCTTGTAGGGAGAGACGCATCGTCTACAGCCAAAGAAGTTTTGGATTGAAATTGCTCGAGTCGGAGGACATCTTTGTATTCTATGCCCAGGCGAACTGGCACCCTGCAATGTTTATGATTAAGCCATAAAAGGAAATGCTTGAGATTTGATCTTTCTTTGACTTCCTTCTGTACATGAGCTAGCAAGTCTAATGTTGAGGAAATTACTACGGCAACTGACCTCGGTTGGTTTTGTGACGGGAAAGACATAGACTATAAATACCAACATGCATTACAGACTCATAGAATACACTAAGAATGCAATATTCCAATGAAATTGTTCGTTTTCAGTATTCAACAAACATTAGTTTTAAAGAAAATTGATAGTGTTCACCACCATTTACTTCATTTATATTGTTGCCGTATTTAACATTTGTATATCATATTACGCCAGTGTAACTAAAACGTTACGGTTCAAAAAAATTACGTGCCATGTCATGAATGAATATCCGAGCGAGTATTGATTGCTATTTTCGGTATTTGATGGATAATGAGATCACGCAAATGACATTCACAGTAAATTACATGTGGACGTTCATACACTGAGCCTTTCAGTATATTAGCAGATTTTAAGCCCATTTTTTGTCTAATTTCGTGATAAAATATAAGCACTAAAAAGTGATAAATTTTGAATTGGCGATTGTTTACCTGAAAATATGTGATAAATAATGTATGGTAATCAAAATATTGTATCATATGTCGCAGCAAATTCCGAAAAGTGCTGTAAGGAAAACGTTACACTGGCGCTAAATGGGTTAACATCATCTACGTTTTCAAAGATTTCTACCCTTACGCTGCCCCATCTCATGCCCTACCCGGAAATTACTGAAAATTGCAGTCCTGGGTTTATATTCACAACCGATAACAACTAAACATCATTGTTTCTAAAAATGAAAATTCATTTCAAAAAATTTAAAAAAGTTAATAACCTTTTATTATCGAACACATTGATCTTCTCAGTATTCAATTCTTGCTTCATTAACACTTAAGCATCTTCTAAATTTTCAAAAGTCATGGCTGCTCATGTAATTGAAATTTTGCTATTCTGAATAATAGTAAAAATCATTCACTATTGTAAAGATTAATAGGAAATTCTTTAGCACTGATAAATGGTCATTTGTTTTCCTGTAACACTATGTCACGCTTATTACCCTAAACATCCGTAGTTACGCGTGAACCACGCTGAAGTATACATCTGTGATTCCGCGTGAACTACGCTCAAATTCATAATTGCTTCATCACACACTTAATCATCAAAAACTAATTAACTAAGATGTTTTTCAACTACTAACAACATGGATTTCACTTCCAATCATAATGTCATGCGCTAAGATTCATGAAAGTGCGGAAAGTAGTCAGAAACATTTTCCTGTTTTATGGTGATGCATGCAATAGACTCAGGGACGCAATGTAAAAGGAGTATATATGCATTCGAATTCAGTATTCTCTTATCGAAATTTTAAAATGTGTCAATCTCGCAGCCAGCGAACTAATGTGAGCAATTAAAGTTCTTCGGTCTGCAGTTCAGGAACAGAGGCGTGCTGTCAATAGATGCGGTGCATGCGACGAATTCATTGCCAAAAAATCTGCAAATTAACTTTTATATCTTTCCCAAGATTGAGGATAGTTTGAGCTCTGAATCTCGCATAAACTTTACTGAAAAGGCCGTCTCATCTAGGGGAGATGCCATGCTTAATTACGCGTAATTCACGCGTAAACTACGCTTAATTACACATGACCCTAAACATCCGTGGTTACACGGGACATTACTGCAACATATGTCGGCAGTCCTGTTATATAGATTTTGCTTCTTATGTATCTTTATGTATGAGGGGCTAAGCAATGTCACCTAGTGATGAAAATTTTCCGTGGAAAATTATGGAAAAAATTGGAAAATTTTGGAAAATTATGGAAAATGTTGGAAAATTTTGAAGGCTTTGATTTTTTTGATAGGCCTTATAATTTGAGCGCTTCCACTGCCGAGGCAGCTATACGTTCCAATAAATTGGGTCTAAAATTCTTAATTTCATCATTTTGATATTTCCTCTCAATATTGTGTCAATGTGACTGTTCCTATCGGTAATTCTGATCATTGTAGCAGCACAGCTCGACCTAGAAATGAATCTGCATGTTATCATGTTCGGAAAAAGGTTTATGATTTACGTGAATCAAACTTGGCGATCCTTGTTTCTCGGTTTAGAGGAATAAACTGGCGCGATTTTTACCTTGCCCACATGTCCTGTGAAGATAAATGCAATACGTTTCAAGATTTATTGAATGACATAGTCAAAGAGTGTATTCCTCAGTACATCGTATATTTCACTGAAAGGGATAAACCATGGATCACCCCTTTGTTGAAGCTGTATATTCAACGTCGTTGGAACGCATATCGAGAACGAAACTTCGCATCATACAACTATTGGAAGCTTAAAGTTCAAGAAGAGATTAAAGTCGCAAAGTTGAAATGGAGCCATAATGCAGAGGAAAACTCGGAGAAAATGTGGCAGGTTGTTGGCAGTATCCGTGGCACTAAATCCGTTGACCCTTTGTTACGTCTATGCACTCAACATGGAGGCCCTTCTTCTACCGTAGAACTCATCAATAAGACATTATATGAATTCTTCGTTCCCAGTGGTGTTCCTGTAATAGATGAGGACGATGACTTGTGGTCAATGGATATATCCCCATACGACGTTGAGAAGCGACTCATGAAGATTCCAACCAATAAGGCTGCAGGCAGTGATGGCATCCCTACAGCGGTTTACAAAGCTGCTGCACCATTCATCTCAGGGCCTGTGTCACATATTCAACATCTGCGTACGTGAACGTATTTTTCCAACAAGATGGAAATTTAGCCACATTGCCCCAATACCAAAATCAGGGAAATTCGATATGAGCAATATTCGGCCGATATCACTCTTGCCGCTTCCAGGTAAGCTGCTTGAGTATTTTGTCCTGAGTGGAGCAGTAAAGAGTAATCTCATCAATTCTTTTGGCAATAATCAATTTGGTGGAAGACCAGGCTCATCAACTACTGCCGCACTAATCAAACTCATGGATGATGCAACGCTACTTCTAGACCGAGATGATATTGGTGGTTTGCATATTATTTCATATGATTTCAAAAAAGCGTTTGACAAATTGAGACATGACATCATTATCCAGAAATTGTCAGAGACCAACGTTCCTCGAGGTTTTCTACATCTTACTTATAGCTAGCTACTTGGAAGATCGTAAACCAGCCGTAAGGATTGGAGATAACATCAGCACAACCACGAACATTCTGTCAGGTGTACCTCAAGGATCTCTTATTGGCTCTTACTTGTATTGTGTGGTCGCAGCATCTCTAACACCTGTTCATCACTCAACCCGGATGATCAAGTATATTGATGACGTGACTTTATGCATCCCGATTTTTAAAACTCAAGTTTGTTCCAATGTATCTGAAGAACATGCGAACATAAGCAGCTGGTCACTGGCAAACGGACTCTCTCTGAACTATGACAAATGCAAGTCCCTCTTCATTCGTAAAGTACCTAGTTGTTTGCCTACACTATTGAATAATGTCAAGGATGTCGATGAACTGCGTATCTTGGGAGTTATACTCAACAGCCAATTGAGATGGGACAGCCACATTACCAAGCAGATTAGGACCGCAAGTCAGCGTATGTATGGGTTGAGAATTCTGAAGCCTCTGGTACCACCTTCTTCCCTCGCAGCTATCTACCATTCTCTCATCCGAAGTTTGTTCGAATATGCATCGAGTGTCTTTATTCAATTGCCTGCCCATCTAGAATCTCGTTTGAATCGTTTTCAAAACCGAATCCATAAAATGGCCTGTTCGCTGCCGAAAGACTTTCGAGCTACAGATTGCCCTTGCGGCAAGTTTCCACCACTCAAGCGTTGACGTGAAGAAGCTGCTGTCAAACTCTTCCTTCTCTCTTCGAAGAACGAGAATCATATTCTCCACGGCATTATGCCAGACATCTCATGTCGATCTAGTCGTTATCTTCAACCCTACAGTGCAAGATCTAGACGTTTTAATTCGTTTGTACCTTATACATGTGCATTATTTGAAGGCATTCTTGTTCAGTAGAACTTTGCTTTCTTATTTCTATTTTTTGATATTTTATTGAAGTATACCCAAGTACCCAAGTGTACTATATGCCTATAGGACTAAGTACTCTTTCATACTATACTCGTACATGTAATATATCAATCGTACATTGTTTCCAAAGTGTATTCATCAAGTGTTTTGTCAATGATTTTCATTCTCAATATAAATCATCTACTTCTACTTCTACTACTTCTAACCTTGTGTTCAAGCATCTTTCGGGAAAATTTTTTGGAACTATTTTTTTATTCGAGAAAACAAGCACATGTACAATGATCCCTTTTATTAAATGAAACAGAACGTTGCCAATCACAGCAGCTGGGCCTAATTGTCCAACTCCACAGTCTTGCTATTACTATTGAGAAAATGACAAGATTAAGAATTACAAAAATATTGCATGATCAATACTATTATCACCGATCGACAATCATGAACAATCCATCAAAGCATTCAAAAGTAAATAAAAAAGTTTATATGTCAGTGTGACACTCTGACTATGCAATCATATCTAGCATCTATGTACCTTGGTTTTGATTGTGTGGCGTTCGCACTTGCAACCGTCGTCAGCTGGAGATATTACATATTGAGTTTCTATTTTTCTTCCACTGATGCACTTAGTAAACTTGCTCTCCCTTCGTGCACAACCTGTGAAAAGAATTGATGTTTATTTACAAGAACAGAAATATAGAGAGGATTAGCACAGAAAAGTATGCAAAATAGTATAGATGCTTCCGCGCATAATTGTAGAAAAAATGTCCGATATATTCATCGATGACATAATGACAGTTTGAGACAGTCAACTATTCTACTAACTCCTTGAAAAGTATAGAAGAGGATCCGATTCGTGTTCTTTAGATAACACCCTACGAAATTTGTCCACTGATTAAGCTAGAAAGGTACTTCTAAACCCTCAGTTGGAAAAATAACCACAAGCCCCTGATGCTACTGAGAACGCGACACATCGTCTAGAACTCTAAATCGTTATCCAATTTTTCAGGAGGGAGGGACCGCAGGAGCAGCAGCAGCAACAGTGGCCAAAGGTGAACATCAAAAACATGATAAGAAATGATCGACCTTGAATTCGATCAATTGGTTGTCATTGAATCATTTGTCTGTAGCAAATCTATTGAACATGAATTCAATATTCCATTTTTATCTGAAGAATTTGTTTTGAAACAGCTTTTGGAACTTGATCCAAAAAAAGTCTATGGGCACTGATGGAATCCATAGCAAAGTTTTGAGAATCGGTTGTGAAGAAATTACCCCATCACTAACACGGATATTCAATAAGTGCATTACTAATAACACTTTTGTATGTGTGAAAGTTGGCTAGAATTAAACCGGTATACAAAAGCAGAGACTCATCAAATCCTGCCAATTATAGGCCTATAAGCCTTCTCCAAGTTTTGTCTAAAATTCTTGAAAGACATGTCCATGACTTTCTGTGTCAATACATTGCAGAGAATTCTCTTTTGTACAAATTTCAATCTGGATTTCGCAAATCTTTCTCTTGTGAGATTGCCCTAATCAAAGTATTGTATTGTTGGAAGAGCAACATAGCAAACAAAAACCTTGTTGAGATTGTATTTCTGTATATACGAAAATAATTTGATTCTGTCCCTCATGATATTTTGCTGCAGAAACTAACAACATATTGATTCTCAAGGAATGCTATCAGGTTTCTCAGAAGGTTCTGAAAGGAAATTCATAAAGAAAGGCATTCCGCAGGGATCAATCATTGGCCCAGTACTTTTCTTGCTATTTGTAAATGACCTGTTCGTGTGCATCAAAGTCTCGACAATGGAGGTATATGCTGATGATGCTACTCTCCATACATGCGTAAAAACTGCAAATGATCTCGACCGAAATCTTATCGGCTACCTTAAATCTGTAGATAATTGGTGCACCTCTAACCGACTTGCAATCAATCCGACAAAAACCTGTAGCATGGTTGTTACGACTAGTCAAAGGCGTCGTTTTATCAGCCAACAGCCGAATGTAAGATTGTGCGACGAAAACACCGAAGCAGTTGAATTCCACAAAACGCTTGGAATAGTCACATCGACTCGCTTGCAGAAGGTCAAGTCCTTGTCATTATTCTCGCGTGTTAAGACTTATATGCCGTTCAATGTTCGTCTGAGATTGTCGCATATCGACTATGATATTTGCACATGGGGTTTTGGAAATGAAAAACATTCCATCCGTCTTGATAGACTGCTCGGCAAAACAATGAGACTTATTCTGAATGTGAAATTGATAGATCATATACCCCTGTCACACATGCTTGTAAAAATGCGATGGCTACCAATACAACAGTGAGTAAGATTCAAAGCTGGTGTACTGGTCTACAAAGCTTTACATGACATGGCTCCGGAATATTTGAAGGAATTGCTATCAATTCATTATCTATCCATCGCCCACTTTACGGTCTTCAAAAAGCAAATTGTTCTCTGTTCCTTTCAGTCTCACAGGGCTTCGAAGCTCGTCCTTTTCTGTTGTGGCTCCAAATATCTATGACGATTTGCCTGACGAAATCCGTCAATCAAAGTCACTGAAAGCCTTCAAGAAAGATTCCTTTAATTTTTGTTTTAATGATTTTTTGAATGACGTATAGAAGTAAAGTTATTATTATTGTTGTTGTCTCAGCGCATGAGGAATTAGGCATCGAAGCATAAAACTTTCTTGATGAGCTAAACACAAATATATTTTCACAGGTTATAGAAAATGAATAGCCTAGAAAAACATTTAACACAGACCACATTTTCAGGAATGTGTTACTCCATGGGAGTTGCACAACGGCATCTGTACCCGTTAGAGTGATGAGAGAAAGCGCACTCACATATTATTGCAGGTGCTAAATCCATGTTCGGTGATGAAATCTCATTGGCAGGATTTTTAATCTCCATTCAATCATTTATTTGTGTTCTATACATTCTAAATTTATTTACACTTAGCTCTCCTGATTTTCTCCAGATATGTTTCCAATTTTATCTGAACTAAAAGTATTGCATGCACTGTCAAAGCTGCATGTAAATTTGAGCTCGTCTAACTTTTAATATTGCGTGTTGTATCACTCAATAATTCGCCGTTGCTGATCCTATCACGTCGATAAATATAATTCTCATTGTGGCTCGTTGGACTTGAATGTTCCTCATCCTTCGGCATCTGCTATTTAAGACATCCAACACGCGTAAAATGCCATAAACATGGTCACTAAGAACCAATCACGCTATACATGCAATTGAGTAAATAGTTAGTCCGCTCTTAGAAAAATTACTATGGGTTACAGATTAAGTATGTAGTAGGTAGAGCATACATCTACAAAAATGTCATCATACACTGAAAATTCCTACATCAAGAGATTCAGCATTTTGCGTAGATTGCGTTCCTGCGGTCCAAAACAATATTTGTTTAATTTTTAAGCTAAATTTTTGAAAATTATTCCTGTGTTTATATACCAGCAACTTGGTACCTCTATAAAATCAGTATGAAACTTATTGGATATCAAAATGAATGAATATTTGCATTAAAATAAAAGTCTTCATGGAAAAATGAGTTCTTATTGTGCTTCTTGGCTGCAATTTCAAGTTTCTAATTCAATATTTATCGGCACGATATGATGATTCACTAAATTTAAGCTTCATTTCTTGAATCTGAATAATATCGCGGACCCATTTACATTTTTTAAAGTTAATTATGATTATCGTCCTTGATTGGAGGGGGGTGTGACGGACAGCCTCCGATGGAAAGGGTTGGAATTCTGGACCACCTCGATCCATTCAGGCACCCCCTGGCACCTCACATCGACCACGATGGATTGTAAGTCCTTGAAAAAGGGAATGCCACCTCTTTTTGATACTTTCCTCTTCGCCAGATCCCCTCACACATGTTCGATAGAATTAAGATCTGGTCATCTTGATGGCCGCTCTATCCTTCGAGTGTTGCTAACATGGTGAAACTGATCAGTCAGTGATGAGCCATGCTTCATGAAAGATTGAATCCGGCAATCTGCCATCGATGCATTAAAAAATCTAGTCTTAGTATTAACGTAAATATTCACTCATTGACAGATTTAAAAATTCGTAACTCACTGAGATCATAACGTCAGATCGCTCCTAGAACATTAATTGAATTAACTTTCCATACTTTGTATACCTTATCTGGAGTTCTCAGCTTTCATTCGCCCATCCATTCTTGTAGGCTTGCATCCGCCTGTCATTCCTCAATCTTCGAAACTTGCTCTCTTTTACAAATATCACCTTCCTCCAAATTTCTCTACACATGCATTCTTTTCTTAGCATATTTCTCTCAATCTCCTTTGTACTCGCAACAAACGGTCTCCGTTTTCTCACACCGGTCTTGCGCAGGCAGTTGTACGTAGACCGTTTATGAAGCAATCGCTCATTCCAAATCTTTCAAAACTCTGCTGCGGATGAAAGTCTGCTATTCAGAACAGACCGGTATCTAAGGAGTGGGCTGTTGCGGCGTTCGATGGATTTTCTTATCTAGCGATAGAACACTTTTATTCACTAGTTCTCACTCTGTGCCTTGCTCTCTACCTCAAAATTATTCTTTCGCTTAAATTCATTAGTCAAACAATTTTTGATGTTGCCAAATTCATTACTGAAAAACCAAAAGCCTCTGCTCTAAAGCCATCTTTTCTTTAGTTCCCTTCGTTTTCTTGTCCAATTTTATTTCTCAAATTTGCAGTCTTCATTTCGTTGGTCTTGTTGGCATGCTTGAGTGCAATTAATATCCAAGCTTTCTAATACCAGTGCATCTTATAACATTCATAGAAATATATTTCAATTCAATGCTAATTTATCCATGCCATATACAGTGCTCAATATTTTCATAGATATTCTAAATTTGCCCATTTTATGACGATGTCACCCTTCAACATTAGAAAGCAATTCAAGAGGTAAAAGACATCTCAGTTAGAAGCAATCTTGTAGCCTGCCAAATTTTCATTACTATGAAATCATCAATTTTTGGTAATGGGCTCATTTTGATTGCCTGTTGTAACTAGAAATCCTCCTATTGAGATATGGTCCATGGTTTAAAGACACGAAATGTTTCTCTTGAACTGAGGCATCTGTATCTCAAAGAGGAGATTAATCAGACCTCCGTTCATAAACCATGTATGAGTTTAAGTACAAAATGACTTATCATCAGTTCAATCTTTATAATTTGTTCTTGCCATTCAGCTAGCGCAAGGTTGGGTCTAATCTTGGGCTAAATTTTGGGGTACCCCCCAAGGGTACCCCCAAGATTGGACCCAAGAGTGGCTATTTCTCTAATGAAGTGGAACAGCAATTTCCAGAATATGTTTGGAATTTAGATAAAAATTTGAAATTGCATGAAGATATTTTGAATCATACCATATTGCACATATTGCTGTCCAATTAATATGTATCTAATGTTCATATTAATTACTATTTATTACATGAATTTGTTATTGCGGAATTGAAGCCATATTAATATTCAGCTAAAAGTTTTAATTATCGGCATAGGTTATTAACAAAGGCCTACATGTGTTTACTAAATACGTTAATTGCCCTATAATCTGCTTTTATGAACAACATTGTATCATTATCCTAGTGAAACATGTCATTACTCACAACTGGCTTACATTTCCACCGACTATCCTACTGTGATTCGGGCAATCGGTATGACTGCGTATGAAACCGCAGTATGATGCTTGCTTGCTTATGTGTAAGTGTGAGTGGAAATATTTCTTGTTACTAAGAAAACTGGTGCAAATCGTCAAATCGAAATCACTTGTCAAATCTATTCTGCCATAAAATTCTATTTAATTGTGATGATTCATGCCGTTGAGAGAACAATAACGTGACATTCACCGGTGTTGGCATCGTCTAGGATATCGAAATCGATGAAAGCATAGGATAAAAGCTACATACCTCATTACGAATTTGTCCAACTCCTTCTCTATGCGAACATTCGCCAACCTAAGAATGACTAACTTACTAGGGAGTGAATTATCACACCTTTTTGTGATTTTGGAAAAGAAGACAGTACTTATATTTCCAAGTGTAAACTTTGTGACTCTGTGGTGAAACGACCTAATTATGGAAAGAATGCTTTTATCGCTCATATGAAATCCAAGCACACGGATATCTACAAGGCTGAGTTAGCCAAGAAGAATGCTCAAACATCGTCGCAATCAAACATTTTTGTGAAGTTAATTAACACTAACTCTAAAGATCAAATACAGAAAGATAAAATTACAATGGTATGGGCATCAAACGGATGGTCTTTCCCAGGAATAGATGATTCTAAATTTCGCGATGCATTCGGATCTACTATTCCCAGAAATTTTGATCGAAAGGCACTTTCCCTAAGCACTGCGGATATGGCTAATAAATTGAGACAGGAGTTTTATGACAAATTCCGTGGGCGTGATGTGTTCCTGTTAGTTGACGTTGGCACTTTTAATCGTACACGCCATCTCAACGTATCAGTGGCGGTGGATGGTAAGTCCTTCTTCTACAGAAGTATCAGAATGAACAAAATATGCACTGACGACGTTCAAGAAGTTCTGACGAATATTATCTCAGAACTTGGTAATGAAAAACTGCATGATTTTTGAATCGTTGCTGAAAACGCTTCGTCGATGCAAAATGCTCTTCACAACATGCAAACGATATGCGATGACGAAGACAATGGGAACAGTAACACGATCTTTACCGCCGATGCAGAACAAGGAGGGAATGAGAGTCATCTTCTACAAAGTACGGATTTAATTCTTTTGCTAAGGGCATATTCTCAGTTCGTTGTGCATCACATAGCTTTCAGTTACTCCTCAAAGTTATTGAAAACACCGTAGATTTTGTGATAACTACTCTGGAAGCGCACTTTAAGTTATGTGAACATTTCTCTAGATCACCTGAGCGTGAGCAACAGCTATTAGCAATCCAGAAATCCAGAATGCAAGTGGCTTACCGGTACTCAATTCAAAAGTTCTGGTGTGTGTTGGTGATACTCATTGGAATAGCGGAGTAGATGCATGGTGGAGAGAATTAGATCTCAAGGATTATATAAAATTGGTGTCTGATCCCCTAACATCTGATCAGTGGGATTCAATTGAGAAAGCAGTTATCCTGTGTGAGCCCATTGGTGTTGCTACTGATTGAGTGCAGAGTGACGCAGCACTGTGCATTGTACTGATGTCCGAGATCAAGGAGATCTTTCAACATTTTCATCGCTTGGAGACACTCGCTAATTCTGATTTCAACAATGGTGCACCCATGGCTCGTCAACAATTAGAATGTCGCATTGAGAAGAACTTTTCTTGTGACTTGTTCAAGAGAAATTTGTCCGAATATGAAAGGAATACTGAATGTGAACGTGTAGTAAAATACACATGCGTGTGGACAAAGAGAAGAGGTGAAGATCTGGGTATGGGTGTCTTTATGAGTCAGTTGGGAGCGTTCGTCATGCGAGATCATCTAACTGAATCAGTTGATAAAACATCTGAAGAATATGCAAACAGGTATGTTTCATATTGGACTTCGAAAACTGTTGCTTGGTGCGACCTCGCTCGCTTTGCATATTCTGTTAGCAGATGTGCTATTACTGAGCCTGCTGTAGAACGTAGCTTTTCAACACAGTCTATCGTATATAATAAATTGAGAAACCGAATGTACCAAGAATCAACCAAAAGTCAAGTTTATCTGTCGATAAACCATGACAAGATAAAGCAAACGTCGAACAGAAAAAGAAAATTAGAATCAACATGTCAACAGAGCAGATCGTCAGAATCAAAGAAAAGAAAACTGCATGAACTGATGGAGAAATATCCTGCTAGAGAAATATCCTTTAACTGAAATCGATTTAATTGAAATCGATGATTCCTACAAGTGTGCAGTGTGTGATAGGAGATATCGTGAAGGACTGAAATGTCACATCTGCGGAAAATGGTCGCATCAATCCTGCGGCATGTACGGTAAATTTTTTTTCTTTTGCAATAACTGTACATAGACTGGCAATGTTATAGACAATTTCATACTTCTCTTTGTTTGATCATAAGCCTATTTACAGTTCCTCTGTAGACCTCGCAATTTCTAGTTCATGCTAATAAAGCATTAATAGATACAATGCATTCTTGTTTTGCAATTTTTACAGTATATATAATTTTTTCGGTTATTCAACTATACTTGGGGTGTAATGAAATTATAATATGAATTGCTAGCATCATTGACTTAATCAATATGCTATCACTGACTTAATAAAAGTATTCAAAATATGATTAAACTATCCCTGACTCTTGCAATGAACTTTAATGATCAACGGAGCTGCAAAACTGTACAAAAAGGACTACAAGCACGATGAATAAATATTTCAACGTGTCCTAATTCCTTACCATAAATGCTATCGACAGCCTCGTATAAGATGAAAACAGCATGTATAGCACAAATGTAGATATAACGATATTTTTACTAATCGTAAGAAGCAATCATCAAAGAATGTCACTGCATTATATGATACCGATATCTTTCTATTTCTAATGCATGTAGCCTAATAGTATAAACATTATAGGCCGAAGTTTTCAACTTTCAAGGCAAGAGGCTATATGAAGTAAGTTATCTACTAATTGTTGTAGGCTACCGATTTAACAGTATAAGCGTTATACAGGTATTGGTTTGATGCATTGCTTTTTTTCATTTATTATTTGTTTTATTTCACGCAAAATGATTCATGCAAAATTCTGTCTAACACAATATTCATTACATCTAGTTTAATGGATTAAATTTACAAGGGAGCCATAGGTAATCAAAGAATAGATTAAAAAAGTTATTTAAACAAACTATCGGATGGACATTTACGGTAGGTCTATATCAAAGTTGATGATAGCACAGTTTAATCATAGAAAGACCAATGGTGTGGTTGAAGTAGGTTACATTTACATGTACATACATGTACGCTTGCATGTAGATCACTTGCTATGACATGATATGGTCATATACTGAGGTAGAATTTTTCCAAGAAAACCGCAAATGATCATTGATGGTCAATTTCTTTACTCTTGGGTTTTCACTCTTGGAGGGGTACCCAAGCTCTTCGGTCCGCACCCCAAGATTCTTGGGTACCCCCAAGACTACCCCAAACCCAAGAGTGAGCCCGAGACCCAAGACCCAACCTTGGTCAGCGGAATGCCCTTCTTTACGTTTCACAAAACCCTGTCATTGCATCGATAGCATTTTTCACCTGAAAGAAGTCATAAAATCTAATATTGTCTAAACTCTCCATTTTGATACCAAGCAGCCATGATAGTTTGGATGTACACGATGGAACTCACCGTATCGTGCATAATTGATACATGCAGACCTAGATCGAATATCAACTCACTATTTTTTGCAATAGCAAAAAATCCACATAGACCTTGTCGATTCGGAAACGGCAGGATTGAGCCACTGATTCCGATTTTGGCCAAAACCACCGACTCAAAAGCCGTGAAATCAACAGGTCTACATAATTTTAGGAGTCATAGGTTATGTTTTACTCATGTCTTACATGACAATATGATCTACTTTCATTTCACTTCGATCATTGTAAAATGATTCTAATTACTAAAATATTCAGCATAAGAATAAGTTTGACATATAAAGGACATTTTCGAATACATTCAGAAAGTAAGTCATCACGTATAGAAATCATTTGAGGTCTTTGTATCAACTCACTTATATATTTCACTTTTCGCTCCAGGTGTGGCACGCACTTCTTCAGTTTCTTCTTGAATTTCAGAATAACTGTCACCTGCCATCCCAAGCGACACCACCTTGCCATCAACACGGGCTTTCCGCAGTATGCTTTCGTCACACAATTACGGTATCTGTAACGGACAACTTTCCTGCATTCACAATTGTGCACTTTATAGAAAATTACTCGATGTAATGCTTTCCGTGTTGCCCAGTTACAAGGAAAAGTTGATATCTGAGACCTACGACATTTTCTATGATGTCCCAATCGATAGGAAGGTAAACAGCGACAACCAAAACGCTTATATTTCTTGAATATGTATATGCAATTTTTCTTGTCAACTACCAGCTGAGTAATCCTGGCACTGCATGGAATTAGCCTGCTACGCAGCACAATCATCCGCTCAAAACATTTATTCGATTTCCTACGAATGTAATAGAAGATGCGTCTAAATCTGTATTTATTATTACACCACACCTTCAGGGTTATTCTTCGAGAGGAGCATCGCCCGCAACACCGCAATCGGGTTGTTACAATCGACTTATAGCAACGACATCGACTCATATTATATCTTACCAAAGTGAAATACTGCCAGCATGTCGAACGCACACATTTCCCAACAACATAACTTGACAAAGACACGCATTTTTTGTCTTTCAGATCATGGCTAATAAGCAATTTCTTCCTGCAACGACAACGATATAGTCTCGGTACTAAAACTAGAGACACGCAACCGCGGTATCTCTTCAAAGTTCTTGCAATCCCAGTGCAAACAATTCTGTGTACTCGCAACCCTCGAGACCAAGCGCAGCCAGATCTCCTTCGTTTGTAGTACTCCATGTAATTTTTCCCACGCATGCCGTACCGCCGTCGTCTTCTATACCTGTATCTACGCCTCCTCTTGTATCGGTGTCTTCGACTCTTATGTCCGTATCTCTGCCGCCTGCCGTACCTGGATCTTCTTCCATGTGATCTCCGCCTCTTGCAATTATTCTTCCATCGGTAGATTGATCGCTGCCGACACAGACAACGGTATCGATGATACCTGGTTATCTTGTAGAGCTGATAGCAGCATTTCTTCGAGCAAGGATAGTACTTCACCTTCTTTTTTGAAGGACATTTTGGTAGGACACGTTTCAATTTGTACACGCTCATGCACCGACAACCGACTCGGACAAACCTACGATACACTTTGTAGCAACACTTCTTCAGTATTCTATAAAGCTTCCAATTACCACTACCGCATGGTCTCAGCAGTCGTTTCTCTATCTTACTAATACCCAGACATCTACCATTGACTTTCTTTTTGCGATATGTCGAATATATCACAACCCTCGTGTTTCCAATACAACGAACACTCACAACTAGCCGCCACCAGTATGGACACTTTTTGAAGCGACAACATCGCCTACGAATCTTAGACTTACGAACATAGCACTTGCATTTCCGTACTTGATAGCTAAAGTGAAAGTGCCAACGGTGACAATCTTTTGCACATGGCCCATATGACATGCGTTTACTCTTTTCGCAACGTCTCGCCTTATGGTTATACACTAGCCAGCACCTCTTTACACACCGACATTTATAGGGTCGCCAGCGACAGTACACGTGAACGCAATGAGGTAGCGCAGCCATTGAGAACACCTTTCTGTTGCATCGTGGAGGTGCCCTGATGTGTCGATAGACAATACGACGGCATTTACCATAACCAGTATGCACATATCTTACGTAATACAGAATCAACTTTCTTCTTCGGCACGTACGTCTCAATAGTCGGGGCCGACGCCTACACGACCTGTGATACGCTGCATACTGATAACCACCGTATCTCCGACGGCAACACTTTCTCCAGCCGTATCGAGCGCGTCTCTGAATACATTTGCATCGATGCCTACGATACCATGTCACCTTGTACAACTGCAAACAGCACTGGCGATTACAAGGATAGTATTTCACACGTCGTACAGGGCAATTAGTCAGATGATGCTCTATTTTGTATACACTCACACAGCGACAGCCTATGCGAACAAACTTCCGATAAATTGTAGCGCAGCACTTTCTCAGCGACTTGAAAGATCTCCATCTCCCATCACATGGTGGCAGAAGCTTCCCAGGTGTCCTTAGACGCCTTGCGTAACAGAACGGCCGTTTCCTTTGCTCAAAGTATTGATAAACGACATTAAACCGTCTATTTCTTATGCATTCGTACCCAAACAACCAAGACCGACGAGTCGGACATCTATGAAATCCACAGCATCGTCCTCCAGTCGCAATCTTTACGTGCTTCACTTTACAGCCACAGTTTCGTGTATCAACCACTCGTCGTACAACGATTGGAAAACAGTCTCTTTTTGGACAGGGAACCAATGCCATGCGTCTCCAAGTATTGCATCTACGAGCCTTGTGGTTGTATACTACCCAGCATCTCTTTACGCATCGACATCTATATGACCGCCAGCTGCAGAATACACGAGCGCAATGAGGCAGCTTGGCTTTTAGCTGTTTGCGACTGTTGCATCGAGGACTTGCTCTCATCCGTCGATACACAATTCGTCGACACTTCCAATATTTGTATACGTATCTCGCATAGTGAAGAATCAGTCGTCCTCGATGGCAGATGCGCTTTATAAGCATTGGACGACGTCGACATGACTTGTAGCCACGCCTGCCGTACCGGCGTCGTCTTCCATACCTGTATCTACGCCTCCTCTTGTATCGGTGTCTTCGACTCTTATGTCCGTATCTCTGCCGCCTGCCGTACCTGGATCTTCTTCCATGTGATCTCCGCCTCTTGCAATTATTCTTCCATCGGTAGATTGATCGCTGCCGACACAGACAACGGTATCGATGATACCTGGTTATCTTGTAGAGCTGATAGCAGCATTTCTTCGAGCAAGGATAGTACTTAACCTTCTTTTTTGAAGGACATTTTGGTAGGACACGTTTCAATTTGTACACGCTCATGCACCGACAACCGACTCGGACAAACCTACGATACACTTTGTAGCAACACTTCTTCAGTATTCTATAAAGCTTCCAATTACCACTACCGCATGGTCTCAGCAGTCGTTTCTCTATCTTACTAATACCCAGACATCTACCATTGACTTTCTTTTTGCGATATGTCGAATATATCACAACCCTCGTGTTTCCAATACAACGAACACTCACAACTAGCCGCCACCAGTATGGACACTTTTTGAAGCGACAACATCGCCTACGAATCTTAGACTTACGAACATAGCACTTGCATTTCCGTACTTGATAGCTAAAGTGAAAGTGCCAACGGTGACAATCTTTTGCACATGGCCCATATGACATGCGTTTACTCTTTTCGCAACGTCTCGCCTTATGGTTATACACTAGCCAGCACCTCTTTACACACCGACATTTATAGGGTCGCCAGCGACAGTACACGTGAACGCAATGAGGTAGCGCAGCCATTGAGAACACCTTTCTGTTGCATCGTGGAGGTGCCCTGATGTGTCGATAGACAATACGACGGCATTTACCATAACCAGTATGCACATATCTTACGTAATACAGAATCAACTTTCTTCTTCGGCACGTACGTCTCAATAGTCGGGGCCGACGCCTACACGACCTGTGATACGCTGCATACTGATAACCACCGTATCTCCGACGGCAACACTTTCTCCAGCCGTATCGAGCGCGTCTCTGAATACATTTGCATCGATGCCTACGATACCATGTCACCTTGTACAACTGCAAACAGCACTGGCGATTACAAGGATAGTATTTCACACGTCGTACAGGGCAATTAGTCAGATGATGCTCTATTTTGTATACACTCACACAGCGACAGCCTATGCGAACAAACTTCCGATAAATTGTAGCGCAGCACTTTCTCAGCGACTTGAAAGATCTCCATCTCCCATCACATGGTGGCAGAAGCTTCCCAGGTGTCCTTAGACGCCTTGCGTAACAGAACGGCCGTTTCCTTTGCTCAAAGTATTGATAAACGACATTAAACCGTCTATTTCTTATGCATTCGTACCCAAACAACCAAGACCGACGAGTCGGACATCTATGAAATCCACAGCATCGTCCTCCAGTCGCAATCTTTACGTGCTTCACTTTACAGCCACAGTTTCGTGTATCAACCACTCGTCGTACAACGATTGGAAAACAGTCTCTTTTTGGACAGGGAACCAATGCCATGCGTCTCCAAGTATTGCATCTACGAGCCTTGTGGTTGTATACTACCCAGCATCTCTTTACGCATCGACATCTATATGACCGCCAGCTGCAGAATACACGAGCGCAATGAGGCAGCTTGGCTTTTAGCTGTTTGCGACTGTTGCATCGAGGACTTGCTCTCATCCGTCGATACACAATTCGTCGACACTTCCAATATTTGTATACGTATCTCGCATAGTGAAGAATCAGTCGTCCTCGATGGCAGATGCGCTTTATAAGCATTGGACGACGTCGACATGACTTGTAGCCACGCCTGCCGTACCGGCGTCGTCTTCCATACCTGTATCTACGCCTCCTCTTGTATCGGTGTCTTCGACTCTTATGTCCGTATCTCTGCCGCCTGCCGTACCTGGATCTTCTTCCATGTGATCTCCGCCTCTTGCAATTATTCTTCCATCGGTAGATTGATTGCTGCCGACACAGACAACGGTATCGATGATACCTGGTTATCTTGTAGAGCTGATAGCAGCATTTCTTCGAGCAAGGATAGTACTTCACCTTCTTTTTTGAAGGACATTTTGGTAGGACACGTTTCAATTTGTACACGCTCATGCACCGACAACCGACTCGGACAAACCTACGATACACTTTGTAGCAACACTTCTTCAGTATTCTATAAAGCTTCCAATTACCACTACCGCATGGTCTCAGCAGTCGTTTCTCTATCTTACTAATACCCAGACATCTACCATTGACTTTCTTTTTGCGATATGTCGAATATATCACAACCCTCGTGTTTCCAATACAACGAACACTCACAACTAGCCGCCACCAGTATGGACACTTTTTGAAGCGACAACATCGCCTACGAATCTTAGACTTACGAACATAGCACTTGCATTTCCGTACTTGATAGCTAAAGTGAAAGTGCCAACGGTGACAATCTTTTGCACATGGCCCATATGACATGCGTTTACTCTTTTCGCAACGTCTCGCCTTATGGTTATACACTAGCCAGCACCTCTTTACACACCGACATTTATAGGGTCGCCAGCGACAGTACACGTGAACGCAATGAGGTAGCGCAGCCATTGAGAACACCTTTCTGTTGCATCGTGGAGGTGCCCTGATGTGTCGATAGACAATACGACGGCATTTACCATAACCAGTATGCACATATCTTACGTAATACAGAATCAACTTTCTTCTTCGGCACGTACGTCTCAATAGTCGGGGCCGACGCCTACACGACCTGTGATACGCTGCATACTGATAACCACCGTATCTCCGACGGCAACACTTTCTCCAGCCGTATCGAGCGCGTCTCTGAATACATTTGCATCGATGCCTACGATACCATGTCACCTTGTACAACTGCAAACAGCACTGGCGATTACAAGGATAGTATTTCACACGTCGTACAGGGCAATTAGTCAGATGATGCTCTATTTTGTATACACTCACACAGCGACAGCCTATGCGAACAAACTTCCGATAAATTGTAGCGCAGCACTTTCTCAGCGACTTGAAAGATCTCCATCTCCCATCACATGGTGGCAGAAGCTTCCCAGGTGTCCTTAGACGCCTTGCGTAACAGAACGGCCGTTTCCTTTGCTCAAAGTATTGATAAACGACATTAAACCGTCTATTTCTTATGCATTCGTACCCAAACAACCAAGACCGACGAGTCGGACATCTATGAAATCCACAGCATCGTCCTCCAGTCGCAATCTTTACGTGCTTCACTTTACAGCCACAGTTTCGTGTATCAACCACTCGTCGTACAACGATTGGAAAACAGTCTCTTTTTGGACAGGGAACCAATGCCATGCGTCTCCAAGTATTGCATCTACGAGCCTTGTGGTTGTATACTACCCAGCATCTCTTTACGCATCGACATCTATATGACCGCCAGCTGCAGAATACACGAGCGCAATGAGGCAGCTTGGCTTTTAGCTGTTTGCGACTGTTGCATCGAGGACTTGCTCTCATCCGTCGATACACAATTCGTCGACACTTCCAATATTTGTATACGTATCTCGCATAGTGAAGAATCAGTCGTCCTCGATGGCAGATGCGCTTTATAAGCATTGGACGACGTCGACATGACTTGTAGCCACGCCTGCCGTACCGGCGTCGTCTTCCATACCTGTATCTACGCCTCCTCTTGTATCGGTGTCTTCGACTCTTATGTCCGTATCTCTGCCGCCTGCCGTACCTGGATCTTCTTCCATGTGATCTCCGCCTCTTGCAATTATTCTTCCATCGGTAGATTGATTGCTGCCGACACAGACAACGGTATCGATGATACCTGGTTATCTTGTAGAGCTGATAGCAGCATTTCTTCGAGCAAGGATAGTACTTCACCTTCTTTTTTGAAGGACATTTTGGTAGGACACGTTTCAATTTGTACACGCTCATGCACCGACAACCGACTCGGACAAACCTACGATACACTTTGTAGCAACACTTCTTCAGTATTCTATAAAGCTTCCAATTACCACTACCGCATGGTCTCAGCAGTCGTTTCTCTATCTTACTAATACCCAGACATCTACCATTGACTTTCTTTTTGCGATATGTCGAATATATCACAACCCTCGTGTTTCCAATACAACGAACACTCACAACTAGCCGCCACCAGTATGGACACTTTTTGAAGCGACAACATCGCCTACGAATCTTAGACTTACGAACATAGCACTTGCATTTCCGTACTTGATAGCTAAAGTGAAAGTGCCAACGGTGACAATCTTTTGCACATGGCCCATATGACATGCGTTTACTCTTTTCGCAACGTCTCGCCTTATGGTTATACACTAGCCAGCACCTCTTTACACACCGACATTTATAGGGTCGCCAGCGACAGTACACGTGAACGCAATGAGGTAGCGCAGCCATTGAGAACACCTTTCTGTTGCATCGTGGAGGTGCCCTGATGTGTCGATAGACAATACGACGGCATTTACCATAACCAGTATGCACATATCTTACGTAATACAGAATCAACTTTCTTCTTCGGCACGTACGTCTCAATAGTCGGGGCCGACGCCTACACGACCTGTGATACGCTGCATACTGATAACCACCGTATCTCCGACGGCAACACTTTCTCCAGCCGTATCGAGCGCGTCTCTGAATACATTTGCATCGATGCCTACGATACCATGTCACCTTGTACAACTGCAAACAGCACTGGCGATTACAAGGATAGTATTTCACACGTCGTACAGGGCAATTAGTCAGATGATGCTCTATTTTGTATACACTCACACAGCGACAGCCTATGCGAACAAACTTCCGATAAATTGTAGCGCAGCACTTTCTCAGCGACTTGAAAGATCTCCATCTCCCATCACATGGTGGCAGAAGCTTCCCAGGTGTCCTTAGACGCCTTGCGTAACAGAACGGCCGTTTCCTTTGCTCAAAGTATTGATAAACGACATTAAACCGTCTATTTCTTATGCATTCGTACCCAAACAACCAAGACCGACGAGTCGGACATCTATGAAATCCACAGCATCGTCCTCCAGTCGCAATCTTTACGTGCTTCACTTTACAGCCACAGTTTCGTGTATCAACCACTCGTCGTACAACGATTGGAAAACAGTCTCTTTTTGGACAGGGAACCAATGCCATGCGTCTCCAAGTATTGCATCTACGAGCCTTGTGGTTGTATACTACCCAGCATCTCTTTACGCATCGACATCTATATGACCGCCAGCTGCAGAATACACGAGCGCAATGAGGCAGCTTGGCTTTTAGCTGTTTGCGACTGTTGCATCGAGGACTTGCTCTCATCCGTCGATACACAATTCGTCGACACTTCCAATATTTGTATACGTATCTCGCATAGTGAAGAATCAGTCGTCCTCGATGGCAGATGCGCTTTATAAGCATTGGACGGCGTCGACATGACTTGTAGCCACGCCTGCCGTACCGGCGTCGTCTTCCATACCTGTATCTACGCCTCCTCTTGTATCGGTGTCTTCGACTCTTATGTCCGTATCTCTGCCGCCTGCCGTACCTGGATCTTCTTCCATGTGATCTCCGCCTCTTGCAATTATTCTTCCATCGGTAGATTGATCGCTGCCGACACAGACAACGGTATCGATGATACCTGGTTATCTTGTAGAGCTGATAGCAGCATTTCTTCGAGCAAGGATAGTACTTCACCTTCTTTTTTGAAGGACATTTTGGTAGGACACGTTTCAATTTGTACACGCTCATGCACCGACAACCGACTCGGACAAACCTACGATACACTTTGTAGCAACACTTCTTCAGTATTCTATAAAGCTTCCAATTACCACTACCGCATGGTCTCAGCAGTCGTTTCTCTATCTTACTAATACCCAGACATCTACCATTGACTTTCTTTTTGCGATATGTCGAATATATCACAACCCTCGTGTTTCCAATACAACGAACACTCACAACTAGCCGCCACCAGTATGGACACTTTTTGAAGCGACAACATCGCCTACGAATCTTAGACTTACGAACATAGCACTTGCATTTCCGTACTTGATAGCTAAAGTGAAAGTGCCAACGGTGACAATCTTTTGCACATGGCCCATATGACATGCGTTTACTCTTTTCGCAACGTCTCGCCTTATGGTTATACACTAGCCAGCACCTCTTTACACACCGACATTTATAGGGTCGCCAGCGACAGTACACGTGAACGCAATGAGGTAGCGCAGCCATTGAGAACACCTTTCTGTTGCATCGTGGAGGTGCCCTGATGTGTCGATAGACAATACGACGGCATTTACCATAACCAGTATGCACATATCTTACGTAATACAGAATCAACTTTCTTCTTCGGCACGTACGTCTCAATAGTCGGGGCCGACGCCTACATGACCTGTGATACGCTGCATACTGATAACCACCGTATCTCCGACGGCAACACTTTCTCCAGCCGTATCGAGCGCGTCTCTGAATACATTTGCATCGATGCCTACGATACCATGTCACCTTGTACAACTGCAAACAGCACTGGCGATTACAAGGATAGTATTTCACACGTCGTACAGGGCAATTAGTCAGATGATGCTCTATTTTGTATACACTCACACAGCGACAGCCTATGCGAACAAACTTCCGATAAATTGTAGCGCAGCACTTTCTCAGCGACTTGAAAGATCTCCATCTCCCATCACATGGTGGCAGAAGCTTCCCAGGTGTCCTTAGACGCCTTGCGTAACAGAACGGCCGTTTCCTTTGCTCAAAGTATTGATAAACGACATTAAACCGTCTATTTCTTATGCATTCGTACCCAAACAACCAAGACCGACGAGTCGGACATCTATGAAATCCACAGCATCGTCCTCCAGTCGCAATCTTTACGTGCTTCACTTTACAGCCACAGTTTCGTGTATCAACCACTCGTCGTACAACGATTGGAAAACAGTCTCTTTTTGGACAGGGAACCAATGCCATGCGTCTCCAAGTATTGCATCTACGAGCCTTGTGGTTGTATACTACCCAGCATCTCTTTACGCATCGACATCTATATGACCGCCAGCTGCAGAATACACGAGCGCAATGAGGCAGCTTGGCTTTTAGCTGTTTGCGACTGTTGCATCGAGGACTTGCTCTCATCCGTCGATACACAATTCGTCGACACTTCCAATATTTGTATACGTATCTCGCATAGTGAAGAATCAGTCGTCCTCGATGGCAGATGCGCTTTATAAGCATTGGACGACGTCGACATGACTTGTAGCCACGCCTGCCGTACCGGCGTCGTCTTCCATACCTGTATCTACGCCTCCTCTTGTATCGGTGTCTTCGACTCTTATGTCCGTATCTCTGCCGCCTGCCGTACCTGGATCTTCTTCCATGTGATCTCCGCCTCTTGCAATTATTCTTCCATCGGTAGATTGATCGCTGCCGACACAGACAACGGTATCGATGATACCTGGTTATCTTGTAGAGCTGATAGCAGCATTTCTTCGAGCAAGGATAGTACTTCACCTTCTTTTTTGAAGGACATTTTGGTAGGACACGTTTCAATTTGTACACGCTCATGCACCGACAACCGACTCGGACAAACCTACGATACACTTTGTAGCAACACTTCTTCAGTATTCTATAAAGCTTCCAATTACCACTACCGCATGGTCTCAGCAGTCGTTTCTCTATCTTACTAATACCCAGACATCTACCATTGACTTTCTTTTTGCGATATGTCGAATATATCACAACCCTCGTGTTTCCAATACAACGAACACTCACAACTAGCCGCCACCAGTATGGACACTTTTTGAAGCGACAACATCGCCTACGAATCCTAGACTTACGAACATAGCACTTGCATTTCCGTACTTGATAGCTAAAGTGAAAGTGCCAACGGTGACAATCTTTTGCACATGGCCCATATGACATGCGTTTACTCTTTTCGCAACGTCTCGCCTTATGGTTATACACTAGCCAGCACCTCTTTACACACCGACATTTATAGGGTCGCCAGCGACAGTACACGTGAACGCAATGAGGTAGCGCAGCCATTGAGAACACCTTTCTGTTGCATCGTGGAGGTGCCCTGATGTGTCGATAGACAATACGACGGCATTTACCATAACCAGTATGCACATATCTTACGTAATACAGAATCAACTTTCTTCTTCGGCACGTACGTCTCAATAGTCGGGGCCGACGCCTACACGACCTGTGATACGCTGCATACTGATAACCACCGTATCTCCGACGGCAACACTTTCTCCAGCCGTATCGAGCGCGTCTCTGAATACATTTGCATCGATGCCTACGATACCATGTCACCTTGTACAACTGCAAACAGCACTGGCGATTACAAGGATAGTATTTCACACGTCGTACAGGGCAATTAGTCAGATGATGCTCTATTTTGTATACACTCACACAGCGACAGCCTATGCGAACAAACTTCCGATAAATTGTAGCGCAGCACTTTCTCAGCGACTTGAAAGATCTCCATCTCCCATCACATGGTGGCAGAAGCTTCCCAGGTGTCCTTAGACGCCTTGCGTAACAGAACGGCCGTTTCCTTTGCTCAAAGTATTGATAAACGACATTAAACCGTCTATTTCTTATGCATTCGTACCCAAACAACCAAGACCGACGAGTCGGACATCTATGAAATCCACAGCATCGTCCTCCAGTCGCAATCTTTACGTGCTTCACTTTACAGCCACAGTTTCGTGTATCAACCACTCGTCGTACAACGATTGGAAAACAGTCTCTTTTTGGACAGGGAACCAATGCCATGCGTCTCCAAGTATTGCATCTACGAGCCTTGTGGTTGTATACTACCCAGCATCTCTTTACGCATCGACATCTATATGACCGCCAGCTGCAGAATACACGAGCGCAATGAGGCAGCTTGGCTTTTAGCTGTTTGCGACTGTTGCATCGAGGACTTGCTCTCATCCGTCGATACACAATTCGTCGACACTTCCAATATTTGTATACGTACCTCGCATAGTGAAGAATCAGTCGTCCTCGATGGCAGATGCGCTTTATAAGCATTGGACGACGTCGACATGACTTGTAGCCACGCCTGCCGTACCGGCGTCGTCTTCCATACCTGTATCTACGCCTCCTCTTGTATCGGTGTCTTCGACTCTTATGTCCGTATCTCTGCCGCCTGCCGTACCTGGATCTTCTTCCATGTGATCTCCGCCTCTTGCAATTATTCTTCCATCGGTAGATTGATCGCTGCCGACACAGACAACGGTATCGATGATACCTGGTTATCTTGTAGAGCTGATAGCAGCATTTCTTCGAGCAAGGATAGTACTTCACCTTCTTTTTTGAAGGACATTTTGGTAGGACACGTTTCAATTTGTACACGCTCATGCACCGACAACCGACTCGGACAAACCTACGATACACTTTGTAGCAACACTTCTTCAGTATTCTATAAAGCTTCCAATTACCACTACCGCATGGTCTCAGCAGTCGTTTCTCTATCTTACTAATACCCAGACATCTACCATTGACTTTCTTTTTGCGATATGTCGAATATATCACAACCCTCGTGTTTCCAATACAACGAACACTCACAACTAGCCGCCACCAGTATGGACACTTTTTGAAGCGACAACATCGCCTACGAATCCTAGACTTACGAACATAGCACTTGCATTTCCGTACTTGATAGCTAAAGTGAAAGTGCCAACGGTGACAATCTTTTGCACATGGCCCATATGACATGCGTTTACTCTTTTCGCAACGTCTCGCCTTATGGTTATACACTAGCCAGCACCTCTTTACACACCGACATTTATAGGGTCGCCAGCGACAGTACACGTGAACGCAATGAGGTAGCGCAGCCATTGAGAACACCTTTCTGTTGCATCGTGGAGGTGCCCTGATGTGTCGATAGACAATACGACGGCATTTACCATAACCAGTATGCACATATCTTACGTAATACAGAATCAACTTTCTTCTTCGGCACGCACGTCTCAATAGTCGGGGCCGACGCCTACACGACCTGTGATAAGCTGCATACTGATAACCACCGTATCTCCGACGGCAACACTTTCTCCAGCCGTATCGAGAGCGTCTCTGAATACATTTGCATCGATGCCTACGATACCATGTCACCTTGTACAACTGCAAACAGCACTGGCGATTACAAGGATAGTATTTCACACGTCGTACAGGGCAATTAGTCAGATGATGCTCTATTTTGTATACACTCACACAGCGACAGCCTATGCGAACAAACTTCCGATAAATTGTAGCGCAGCACTTTCTCAGCGACTTGAAAGATCTCCATCTCCCATCACATGGTGGCAGAAGCTTCCCAGGTGTCCTTAGACGCCTTGCGTAACAGAACGGCCGTTTCCTTTGCTCAAAGTATTGATAAACGACATTAAACCGTCTATTTCTTATGCATTCGTACCCAAACAACCAAGACCGACGAGTCGGACATCTATGAAATCCACAGCATCGTCCTCCAGTCGCAATCTTTACGTGCTTCACTTTACAGCCACAGTTTCGTGTATCAACCACTCGTCGTACAACGATTGGAAAGCAGTCTCTTTTCGGACAGGGAACCAATGCCATGCGTCTCCAAGTATTGCATCTACGAGCCTTGTGGTTGTATACTACCCAGCATCTCTTTACGCATCGACATCTATATGACCGCCAGCTGCAGAATACACGAGCGCAATGAGGCAGCTTGGCTTTTAGCTGTTTGCGACTGTTGCATCGAGGACTTGCTCTCATCCGTCGATACACAATTCGTCGACACTTCCAATATTTGTATACGTATCTCGCATAGTGAAGAATCAGTCGTCCTCGATGGCAGATGCGCTTTATAAGCATTGGACGGCGTCGACATGACTTGTAGCCACGCCTGCCGTACCGGCGTCGTCTTCCATACCTGTATCTACGCCTCCTCTTGTATCGGTGTCTTCGACTCTTATGTCCGTATCTCTGCCGCCTGCCGTACCTGGATCTTCTTCCATGTGATCTCCGCCTCTTGCAATTATTCTTCCATCGGTAGATTGATCGCTGCCGACACAGACAACGGTATCGATGATACCTGGTTATCTTGTAGAGCTGATAGCAGCATTTCTTCGAGCAAGGATAGTACTTCACCTTCTTTTTTGAAGGACATTTTGGTAGGACACGTTTCAATTTGTACACGCTCATGCACCGACAACCGACTCGGACAAACCTACGATACACTTTGTAGCAACACTTCTTCAGTATTCTATAAAGCTTCCAATTACCACTACCGCATGGTCTCAGCAGTCGTTTCTCTATCTTACTAATACCCAGACATCTACCATTGACTTTCTTTTTGCGATATGTCGAATATATCACAACCCTCGTGTTTCCAATACAACGAACACTCACAACTAGCCGCCACCAGTATGGACACTTTTTGAAGCGACAACATCGCCTACGAATCCTAGACTTACGAACATAGCACTTGCATTTCCGTACTTGATAGCTAAAGTGAAAGTGCCAACGGTGACAATCTTTTGCACATGGCCCATATGACATGCGTTTACTCTTTTCGCAACGTCTCGCCTTATGGTTATACACTAGCCAGCACCTCTTTACACACCGACATTTATAGGGTCGCCAGCGACAGTACACGTGAACGCAATGAGGTAGCGCAGCCATTGAGAACACCTTTCTGTTGCATCGTGGAGGTGCCCTGATGTGTCGATAGACAATACGACGGCATTTACCATAACCAGTATGCACATATCTTACGTAATACAGAATCAACTTTCTTCTTCGGCACGCACGTCTCAATAGTCGGGGCCGACGCCTACACGACCTGTGATACGCTGCATACTGATAACCACCGTATCTCCGACGGCAACACTTTCTCCAGCCGTATCGAGAGCGTCTCTGAATACATTTGCATCGATGCCTACGATACCATGTCACCTTGTACAACTGCAAACAGCACTGGCGATTACAAGGATAGTATTTCACACGTCGTACAGGGCAATTAGTCAGATGATGCTCTATTTTGTATACACTCACACAGCGACAGCCTATGCGAACAAACTTCCGATAAATTGTAGCGCAGCACTTTCTCAGCGACTTGAAAGATCTCCATCTCCCATCACATGGTGGCAGAAGCTTCCCAGGTGTCCTTAGACGCCTTGCGTAACAGAACGGCCGTTTCCTTTGCTCAAAGTATTGATAAACGACATTAAACCGTCTATTTCTTATGCATTCGTACCCAAACAACCAAGACCGACGAGTCGGACATCTATGAAATCCACAGCATCGTCCTCCAGTCGCAATCTTTACGTGCTTCACTTTACAGCCACAGTTTCGTGTATCAACCACTCGTCGTACAACGATTGGAAAGCAGTCTCTTTTCGGACAGGGAACCAATGCCATGCGTCTCCAAGTATTGCATCTACGAGCCTTGTGGTTGTATACTACCCAGCATCTCTTTACGCATCGACATCTATATGACCGCCAGCTGCAGAATACACGAGCGCAATGAGGCAGCTTGGCTTTTAGCTGTTTGCGACTGTTGCATCGAGGACTTGCTCTCATCCGTCGATACACAATTCGTCGACACTTCCAATATTTGTATACGTATCTCGCATAGTGAAGAATCAGTCGTCCTCGATGGCAGATGCGCTTTATAAGCATTGGACGACGTCGACATGACTTGTAGCCACGCCTGCCGTACCGGCGTCGTCTTCCATACCTGTATCTACGCCTCCTCTTGTATCGGTGTCTTCGACTCTTATGTCCGTATCTCTGCCGCCTGCCGTACCTGGATCTTCTTCCATGTGATCTCCGCCTCTTGCAATTATTCTTCCATCGGTAGATTGATCGCTGCCGACACAGACAACGGTATCGATGATACCTGGTTATCTTGTAGAGCTGATAGCAGCATTTCTTCGAGCAAGGATAGTACTTCACCTTCTTTTTTGAAGGACATTTTGGTAGGACACGTTTCAATTTGTACACGCTCATGCACCGACAACCGACTCGGACAAACCTACGATACACTTTGTAGCAACACTTCTTCAGTATTCTATAAAGCTTCCAATTACCACTACCGCATGGTCTCAGCAGTCGTTTCTCTATCTTACTAATACCCAGACATCTACCATTGACTTTCTTTTTGCGATATGTCGAATATATCACAACCCTCGTGTTTCCAATACAACGAACACTCACAACTAGCCGCCACCAGTATGGACACTTTTTGAAGCGACAACATCGCCTACGAATCCTAGACTTACGAACATAGCACTTGCATTTCCGTACTTGATAGCTAAAGTGAAAGTGCCAACGGTGACAATCTTTTGCACATGGCCCATATGACATGCGTTTACTCTTTTCGCAACGTCTCGCCTTATGGTTATACACTAGCCAGCACCTCTTTACACACCGACATTTATAGGGTCGCCAGCGACAGTACACGTGAACGCAATGAGGTAGCGCAGCCATTGAGAACACCTTTCTGTTGCATCGTGGAGGTGCCCTGATGTGTCGATAGACAATACGACGGCATTTACCATAACCAGTATGCACATATCTTACGTAATACAGAATCAACTTTCTTCTTCGGCACGCACGTCTCAATAGTCGGGGCCGACGCCTACACGACCTGTGATACGCTGCATACTGATAACCACCGTATCTCCGACGGCAACACTTTCTCCAGCCGTATCGAGCGCGTCTCTGAATACATTTGCATCGATGCCTACGATACCATGTCACCTTGTACAACTGCAAACAGCACTGGCGATTACAAGGATAGTATTTCACACGTCGTACAGGGCAATTAGTCAGATGATGCTCTATTTTGTATACACTCACACAGCGACAGCCTATGCGAACAAACTTCCGATAAATTGTAGCGCAGCACTTTCTCAGCGACTTGAAAGATCTCCATCTCCCATCACATGGTGGCAGAAGCTTCCCAGGTGTCCTTAGACGCCTTGCGTAACAGAACGGCCGTTTCCTTTGCTCAAAGTATTGATAAACGACATTAAACCGTCTATTTCTTATGCATTCGTACCCAAACAACCAAGACCGACGAGTCGGACATCTATGAAATCCACAGCATCGTCCTCCAGTCGCAATCTTTACGTGCTTCACTTTACAGCCACAGTTTCGTGTATCAACCACTCGTCGTACAACGATTGGAAAGCAGTCTCTTTTCGGACAGGGAACCAATGCCATGCGTCTCCAAGTATTGCATCTACGAGCCTTGTGGTTGTATACTACCCAGCATCTCTTTACGCATCGACATCTATATGACCGCCAGCTGCAGAATACACGAGCGCAATGAGGCAGCTTGGCTTTTAGCTGTTTGCGACTGTTGCATCGAGGACTTGCTCTCATCCGTCGATACACAATTCGTCGACACTTCCAATATTTGTATACGTATCTCGCATAGTGAAGAATCAGTCGTCCTCGATGGCAGATGCGCTTTATAAGCATTGGACGGCGTCGACATGACTTGTAGCCACGCCTGCCGTACCGGCGTCGTCTTCCATACCTGTATCTACGCCTCCTCTTGTATCGGTGTCTTCGACTCTTATGTCCGTATCTCTGCCGCCTGCCGTACCTGGATCTTCTTCCATGTGATCTCCGCCTCTTGCAATTATTCTTCCATCGGTAGATTGATCGCTGCCGACACAGACAACGGTATCGATGATACCTGGTTATCTTGTAGAGCTGATAGCAGCATTTCTTCGAGCAAGGATAGTACTTCACCTTCTTTTTTGAAGGACATTTTGGTAGGACACGTTTCAATTTGTACACGCTCATGCACCGACAACCGACTCGGACAAACCTACGATACACTTTGTAGCAACACTTCTTCAGTATTCTATAAAGCTTCCAATTACCACTACCGCATGGTCTCAGCAGTCGTTTCTCTATCTTACTAATACCCAGACATCTACCATTGACTTTCTTTTTGCGATATGTCGAATATATCACAACCCTCGTGTTTCCAATACAACGAACACTCACAACTAGCCGCCACCAGTATGGACACTTTTTGAAGCGACAACATCGCCTACGAATCCTAGACTTACGAACATAGCACTTGCATTTCCGTACTTGATAGCTAAAGTGAAAGTGCCAACGGTGACAATCTTTTGCACATGGCCCATATGACATGCGTTTACTCTTTTCGCAACGTCTCGCCTTATGGTTATACACTAGCCAGCACCTCTTTACACACCGACATTTATAGGGTCGCCAGCGACAGTACACGTGAACGCAATGAGGTAGCGCAGCCATTGAGAACACCTTTCTGTTGCATCGTGGAGGTGCCCTGATGTGTCGATAGACAATACGACGGCATTTACCATAACCAGTATGCACATATCTTACGTAATACAGAATCAACTTTCTTCTTCGGCACGCACGTCTCAATAGTCGGGGCCGACGCCTACACGACCTGTGATACGCTGCATACTGATAACCACCGTATCTCCGACGGCAACACTTTCTCCAGCCGTATCGAGAGCGTCTCTGAATACATTTGCATCGATGCCTACGATACCATGTCACCTTGTACAACTGCAAACAGCACTGGCGATTACAAGGATAGTATTTCACACGTCGTACAGGGCAATTAGTCAGATGATGCTCTATTTTGTATACACTCACACAGCGACAGCCTATGCGAACAAACTTCCGATAAATTGTAGCGCAGCACTTTCTCAGCGACTTGAAAGATCTCCATCTCCCATCACATGGTGGCAGAAGCTTCCCAGGTGTCCTTAGACGCCTTGCGTAACAGAACGGCCGTTTCCTTTGCTCAAAGTATTGATAAACGACATTAAACCGTCTATTTCTTATGCATTCGTACCCAAACAACCAAGACCGACGAGTCGGACATCTATGAAATCCACAGCATCGTCCTCCAGTCGCAATCTTTACGTGCTTCACTTTACAGCCACAGTTTCGTGTATCAACCACTCGTCGTACAACGATTGGAAAGCAGTCTCTTTTCGGACAGGGAACCAATGCCATGCGTCTCCAAGTATTGCATCTACGAGCCTTGTGGTTGTATACTACCCAGCATCTCTTTACGCATCGACATCTATATGACCGCCAGCTGCAGAATACACGAGCGCAATGAGGCAGCTTGGCTTTTAGCTGTTTGCGACTGTTGCATCGAGGACTTGCTCTCATCCGTCGATACACAATTCGTCGACACTTCCAATATTTGTATACGTATCTCGCATAGTGAAGAATCAGTCGTCCTCGATGGCAGATGCGCTTTATAAGCATTGGACGGCGTCGACATGACTTGTAGCCACGCCTGCCGTACCGGCGTCGTCTTCCATACCTGTATCTACGCCTCCTCTTGTATCGGTGTCTTCGACTCTTATGTCCGTATCTCTGCCGCCTGCCGTACCTGGATCTTCTTCCATGTGATCTCCGCCTCTTGCAATTATTCTTCCATCGGTAGATTGATCGCTGCCGACACAGACAACGGTATCGATGATACCTGGTTATCTTGTAGAGCTGATAGCAGCATTTCTTCGAGCAAGGATAGTACTTCACCTTCTTTTTTGAAGGACATTTTGGTAGGACACGTTTCAATTTGTACACGCTCATGCACCGACAACCGACTCGGACAAACCTACGATACACTTTGTAGCAACACTTCTTCAGTATTCTATAAAGCTTCCAATTACCACTACCGCATGGTCTCAGCAGTCGTTTCTCTATCTTACTAATACCCAGACATCTACCATTGACTTTCTTTTTGCGATATGTCGAATATATCACAACCCTCGTGTTTCCAATACAACGAACACTCACAACTAGCCGCCACCAGTATGGACACTTTTTGAAGCGACAACATCGCCTACGAATCCTAGACTTACGAACATAGCACTTGCATTTCCGTACTTGATAGCTAAAGTGAAAGTGCCAACGGTGACAATCTTTTGCACATGGCCCATATGACATGCGTTTACTCTTTTCGCAACGTCTCGCCTTATGGTTATACACTAGCCAGCACCTCTTTACACACCGACATTTATAGGGTCGCCAGCGACAGTACACGTGAACGCAATGAGGTAGCGCAGCCATTGAGAACACCTTTCTGTTGCATCGTGGAGGTGCCCTGATGTGTCGATAGACAATACGACGGCATTTACCATAACCAGTATGCACATATCTTACGTAATACAGAATCAACTTTCTTCTTCGGCACGCACGTCTCAATAGTCGGGGCCGACGCCTACACGACCTGTGATACGCTGCATACTGATAACCACCGTATCTCCGACGGCAACACTTTCTCCAGCCGTATCGAGAGCGTCTCTGAATACATTTGCATCGATGCCTACGATACCATGTCACCTTGTACAACTGCAAACAGCACTGGCGATTACAAGGATAGTATTTCACACGTCGTACAGGGCAATTAGTCAGATGATGCTCTATTTTGTATACACTCACACAGCGACAGCCTATGCGAACAAACTTCCGATAAATTGTAGCGCAGCACTTTCTCAGCGACTTGAAAGATCTCCATCTCCCATCAAATGGTGGCAGAAGCTTCCCAGGTGTCCTTAGACGCCTTGCGTAACAGAACGGCCGTTTCCTTTGCTCAAAGTATTGATAAACGACATTAAACCGTCTATTTCTTATGCATTCGTACCCAAACAACCAAGACCGACGAGTCGGACATCTATGAAATCCACAGCATCGTCCTCCAGTCGCAATCTTTACGTGCTTCACTTCACAGCCACAGTTTCGTGTATCAACCACTCGTCGTACAACGATTGGAAAGCAGTCTCTTTTCGGACAGGGAACCAATGCCATGCGTCTCCAAGTATTGCATCTACGAGCCTTGTGGTTGTATACTACCCAGCATCTCTTTACGCATCGACATCTATATGACCGCCAGCTGCAGAATACACGAGCGCAATGAGGCAGCTTGGCTTTTAGCTGTTTGCGACTGTTGCATCGAGGACTTGCTCTCATCCGTCGATACACAATTCGTCGACACTTCCAATATTTGTATACGTATCTCGCATAGTGAAGAATCAGTCGTCCTCGATGGCAGATGCGCTTTATAAGCATTGGACGACGTCGACATGACTTGTAGCCACGCCTGCCGTACCGGCGTCGTCTTCCATACCTGTATCTACGCCTTCTCTTGTATCGGTGTCTTCGACTCTTATGTCCGTATCTCTGCCGCCTGCCGTACCTGGATCTTCTTCCATGTGATCTCCGCCTCTTGCAATTATTCTTCCATCGGTAGATTGATCGCTGCCGACACAGACAACGGTATCGATGATACCTGGTTATCTTGTAGAGCTGATAGCAGCATTTCTTCGAGCAAGGATAGTACTTCACCTTCTTTTTTGAAGGACATTTTGGTAGGACACGTTTCAATTTGTACACGCTCATGCACCGACAACCGACTCGGACAAACCTACGATACACTTTGTAGCAACACTTCTTCAGTATTCTATAAAGCTTCCAATTACCACTACCGCATGGTCTCAGCAGTCGTTTCTCTATCTTACTAATACCCAGACATCTACCATTGACTTTCTTTTTGCGATATGTCGAATATATCACAACCCTCGTGTTTCCAATACAACGAACACTCACAACTAGCCGCCACCAGTATGGACACTTTTTGAAGCGACAACATCGCCTACGAATCCTAGACTTACGAACATAGCACTTGCATTTCCGTACTTGATAGCTAAAGTGAAAGTGCCAACGGTGACAATCTTTTGCACATGGCCCATATGACATGCGTTTACTCTTTTCGCAACGTCTCGCCTTATGGTTATACACTAGCCAGCACCTCTTTACACACCGACATTTATAGGGTCGCCAGCGACAGTACACGTGAACGCAATGAGGTAGCGCAGCCATTGAGAACACCTTTCTGTTGCATCGTGGAGGTGCCCTGATGTGTCGATAGACAATACGACGGCATTTACCATAACCAGTATGCACATATCTTACGTAATACAGAATCAACTTTCTTCTTCGGCACGCACGTCTCAATAGTCGGGGCCGACGCCTACACGACCTGTGATACGCTGCATACTGATAACCACCGTATCTCCGACGGCAACACTTTCTCCAGCCGTATCGAGAGCGTCTCTGAATACATTTGCATCGATGCCTACGATACCATGTCACCTTGTACAACTGCAAACAGCACTGGCGATTACAAGGATAGTATTTCACACGTCGTACAGGGCAATTAGTCAGATGATGCTCTATTTTGTATACACTCACACAGCGACAGCCTATGCGAACAAACTTCCGATAAATTGTAGCGCAGCACTTTCTCAGCGACTTGAAAGATCTCCATCTCCCATCACATGGTGGCAGAAGCTTCCCAGGTGTCCTTAGACGCCTTGCGTAACAGAACGGCCGTTTCCTTTGCTCAAAGTATTGATAAACGACATTAAACCGTCTATTTCTTATGCATTCGTACCCAAACAACCAAGACCGACGAGTCGGACATCTATGAAATCCACAGCATCGTCCTCCAGTCGCAATCTTTACGTGCTTCACTTCACAGCCACAGTTTCGTGTATCAACCACTCGTCGTACAACGATTGGAAAGCAGTCTCTTTTCGGACAGGGAACCAATGCCATGCGTCTCCAAGTATTGCATCTACGAGCCTTGTGGTTGTATACTACCCAGCATCTCTTTACGCATCGACATCTATATGACCGCCAGCTGCAGAATACACGAGCGCAATGAGGCAGCTTGGCTTTTAGCTGTTTGCGACTGTTGCATCGAGGACTTGCTCTCATCCGTCGATACACAATTCGTCGACACTTCCAATATTTGTATACGTATCTCGCATAGTGAAGAATCAGTCGTCCTCGATGGCAGATGCGCTTTATAAGCATTGGACGACGTCGACATGACTTGTAGCCACGCCTGCCGTACCGGCGTCGTCTTCCATACCTGTATCTACGCCTTCTCTTGTATCGGTGTCTTCGACTCTTATGTCCGTATCTCTGCCGCCTGCCGTACCTGGATCTTCTTCCATGTGATCTCCGCCTCTTGCAATTATTCTTCCATCGGTAGATTGATCGCTGCCGACACAGACAACGGTATCGATGATACCTGGTTATCTTGTAGAGCTGATAGCAGCATTTCTTCGAGCAAGGATAGTACTTCACCTTCTTTTTTGAAGGACATTTTGGTAGGACACGTTTCAATTTGTACACGCTCATGCACCGACAACCGACTCGGACAAACCTACGATACACTTTGTAGCAACACTTCTTCAGTATTCTATAAAGCTTCCAATTACCACTACCGCATGGTCTCAGCAGTTGTTTCTCTATCTTACTAATACCCAGACATCTACCATTGACTTTCTTTTTGCGATATGTCGAATATATCACAACCCTCGTGTTTCCAATACAACGAACACTCACAACTAGCCGCCACCAGTATGGACACTTTTTGAAGCGACAACATCGCCTACGAATCCTAGACTTACGAACATTGCACTTGCATTTCCGTACTTGATAGCTAAAGTGAAAGTGCCAACGGTGACAATCTTTTGCACATGGCCCATATGACATGCGTTTACTCTTTTCGCAACGTCTCGCCTTATGGTTATACACTAGCCAGCACCTCTTTACACACCGACATTTATAGGGTCGCCAGCGACAGTACACGTGAACGCAATGAGGTAGCGCAGCCATTGAGAACACCTTTCTGTTGCATCGTGGAGGTGCCCTGATGTGTCGATAGACAATACGACGGCATTTACCATAACCAGTATGCACATATCTTACGTAATACAGAATCAACTTTCTTCTTCGGCACGCACGTCTCAATAGTCGGGGCCGACGCCTGCACGACCTGTGATACGCTGCATACTGATAACCACCGTATCTCCGACGGCAACACTTTCTCCAGCCGTATCGAGAGCGTCTCTGAATACATTTGCATCGATGCCTACGATACCATGTCACCTTGTACAACTGCAAACAGCACTGGCGATTACAAGGATAGTATTTCACACGTCGTACAGGGCAATTAGTCAGATGATGCTCTATTTTGTATACACTCACACAGCGACAGCCTATGCGAACAAACTTCCGATAAATTGTAGCGCAGCACTTTCTCAGCGACTTGAAAGATCTCCATCTCCCATCACATGGTGGCAGAAGCTTCCCAGGTGTCCTTAGACGCCTTGCGTAACAGAACGGCCGTTTCCTTTGCTCAAAGTATTGATAAACGACATTAAACCGTCTATTTCTTATGCATTCGTACCCAAACAACCAAGACCGACGAGTCGGACATCTATGAAATCCACAGCATCGTCCTCCAGTCGCAATCTTTACGTGCTTCACTTTACAGCCACAGTTTCGTGTATCAACCACTCGTCGTACAACGATTGGAAAGCAGTCTCTTTTCGGACAGGGAACCAATGCCATGCGTCTCCAAGTATTGCATCTACGAGCCTTGTGGTTGTATACTACCCAGCATCTCTTTACGCATCGACATCTATATGACCGCCAGCTGCAGAATACACGAGCGCAATGAGGCAGCTTGGCTTTTAGCTGTTTGCGACTGTTGCATCGAGGACTTGCTCTCATCCGTCGATACACAATTCGTCGACACTTCCAATATTTGTATACGTATCTCCCATAATGAAGAATCAGTCGTCCTCGATGGCAGATGCGCTTTATAAGCATTGGACGACGTCGACATGACTTGTAGCCACGCCTGCCGAACCGGCGTCGTCTTCCATACCTGTATCTACGCCTCCTCTTGTATCGGTGTCTTCGACTCTTATGTCCGTATCTCTGCCGCCTGCCGTACCTGGATCTTCTTCCATGTGATCTCCGCCTCTTGCAATTATTCTTCCATCGGTAGATTGATCGCTGCCGACACAGACAACGGTATCGATGATACCTGGTTATCTTGTAGAGCTGATAGCAGCATTTCTTCGAGCAAGGATAGTACTTCACCTTCTTTTTTGAAGGACATTTTGGTAGGACACGTTTCAATTTGTACACGCTCATGCACCGACAACCGACTCGGACAAACCTACGATACACTTTGTAGCAACACTTCTTCAGTATTCTATAAAGCTTCCAATTACCACTACCGCATGGTCTCAGCAGTCGTTTCTCTATCTTACTAATACCCAGACATCTACCATTGACTTTCTTTTTGCGATATGTCGAATATATCACAACCCTCGTGTTTCCAATACAACGAACACTCACAACTAGCCGCCACCAGTATGGACACTTTTTGAAGCGACAACATCGCCTACGAATCCTAGACTTACGAACATAGCACTTGCATTTCCGTACTTGATAGCTAAAGTGAAAGTGCCAACGGTGACAATCTTTTGCACATGGCCCATATGACATGCGTTTACTCTTTTCGCAACGTCTCGCCTTATGGTTATACACTAGCCAGCACCTCTTTACACACCGACATTTATAGGGTCGCCAGCGACAGTACACGTGAACGCAATGAGGTAGCGCAGCCATTGAGAACACCTTTCTGTTGCATCGTGGAGGTGCCCTGATGTGTCGATAGACAATACGACGGCATTTACCATAACCAGTATGCACATATCTTACGTAATACAGAATCAACTTTCTTCTTCGGCACGCACGTCTCAATAGTCGGGGCCGACGCCTACACGACCTGTGATACGCTGCATACTGATAACCACCGTATCTCCGACGGCAACACTTTCTCCAGCCGTATCGAGAGCGTCTCTGAATACATTTGCATCGATGCCTACGATACCATGTCACCTTGTACAACTGCAAACAGCACTGGCGATTACAAGGATAGTATTTCACACGTCGTACAGGGCAATTAGTCAGATGATGCTCTATTTTGTATACACTCACACAGCGACAGCCTATGCGAACAAACTTCCGATAAATTGTAGCGCAGCACTTTCTCAGCGACTTGAAAGATCTCCATCTCCCATCACATGGTGGCAGAAGCTTCCCAGGTGTCCTTAGACGCCTTGCGTAACAGAACGGCCGTTTCCTTTGCTCAAAGTATTGATAAACGACATTAAACCGTCTATTTCTTATGCATTCGTACCCAAACAACCAAGACCGACGAGTCGGACATCTATGAAATCCACAGCATCGTCCTCCAGTCGCAATCTTTACGTGCTTCACTTTACAGCCACAGTTTCGTGTATCAACCACTCGTCGTACAACGATTGGAAAGCAGTCTCTTTTCGGACAGGGAACCAATGCCATGCGTCTCCAAGTATTGCATCTACGAGCCTTGTGGTTGTATACTACCCAGCATCTCTTTACGCATCGACATCTATATGACCGCCAGCTGCAGAATACACGAGCGCAATGAGGCAGCTTGGCTTTTAGCTGTTTGCGACTGTTGCATCGAGGACTTGCTCTCATCCGTCGATACACAATTCGTCGACACTTCCAATATTTGTATACGTATCTCGCATAGTGAAGAATCAGTCGTCCTCGATGGCAGATGCGCTTTATAAGCATTGGACGACGTCGACATGACTTGTAGCCACGCCTGCCGTACCGGCGTCGTCTTCCATACCTGTATCTACGCCTCCTCTTGTATCTTTGAATCCTATGTCTTTGAGTGAAGCTGTCGTATTGATGTCGCCTTCGATGCGCGGATCGGCGTCTGCTGTTGTATCGGTGCCTTTCTGCGCTTCGGTCTTGTTCCTGAAGCTGTAGCCAGCGTTTCCTTAAGCTGTAGCGACTTTTCAGCATCTGCATTTGAGGTGGGAGTTTCAGACGATGCTCATGGAAGGATTTCTGTAGCTGTGCTCCAATTCCTTTTGCATATGACTTCGCATCATTCGATTGAACTTTAAAGCTGCAACGGAGTAGAAGAAATATGGTCATCATTTTGAAATGTCATGGCGAGAGGGAATACCGTATAACAACGGGTATCTGAAAAGATTATGTCTCATGGGTCCGGCGTTTCTTTGGCAATGTCATTCCAGGACATAAATACGAGGTCGTGATACAAAGTCGTGATCTAAATATGATCGAAATTTAACATTAGAAGACTCATGTCTATTATGATGTTCCGGAGAAATATACAGTCCTGTGGAGAATATCAGCATACTTCGTATAATAGCCAACATTTTTTTAAAAAGTTACTTATTTCTATCGAGATTCGAGCTGCTGATTAATATGGCATTCTGATACTAAAAATAGCTCATTGGGAATCCCACAGAGCAAAACCTATGGTATATTACAGTATAAGCAGTTCATTTCTTGAATTGGTTGCATATCTTGTTTCTCGTCATTTATCATCTTACGATGGGTAGAAATCGGGATATTTCAACCGAGAAAGTTGCTCAAATGGTAATTTCACATCAAGAAAGATTAGCGCAGAAACAAATAGCTGAAAAACTTCATGTTAATCAAAGTTTGGTGAGCCGCCACTTGAAGCGGTATCAATCTACTGGTACATTTTCGCCGAAGCGTCGAACAGGCCGACCGCGATCAACTTCGTTGGCAACTGATCGATTAATTCGCCGCCTTGCAGTTGCCCAGCCGACCTCAACATAGACTTTTATTGCTTCTCAGCTTCCATCACATGCGTCTGTGAGTTCATCTACGGTTGGAAGAGGACTTTATAAGGACTTTCGTCTGAAAGCCTACCGTCCGGCAGCTAAACCAAGATTGAGTTCCAAAAATATTAAGGACAGATTTGCCTTTTGCCATGAATATCGTCACTGAACCGAAAACGACTGGAGGAAAGTTATGTTCTCCGACGAAACAATGGTTCGGCAATTTAGTTCGCATTGTAAGCATGTTCGAAGACCTCCTGGGAAAAGTTACGATCAAAGATACACATCTTCAACTGTTAAGCATGCAACTTCTGTGATGATCTGGGGCTGCATAGCTGCGTCTGGACGAGGAGGATTATGGATTTCAACACCCAAAGAAACCATCACAGTGAATCCTTATCTATCGATTCTTCAAGAGAAGCTTCCTTTGTTTATGGAACTTCGCGGATGCACTTGCTTTCAGCATGATGGGGCACCGGCCCATACAGCAAAGAAAGTGAATAACTGGCTCAATGGATGGTTGTGTGAGAACGGCTGCACTTCATTGGCCCTTTTCGAGTTAGCGGTGAATTTTTTATTTTTTATTATAGCTTAATTCTATTCGAAACAGCTGCTAGTTTGTCAATTTCAGTCTCCTGATTACGAATCTGAGCTCAGATTTCACAAATTCACGGTCGCTTTTGAGAAATTCAAGTTTAAAGATAAAAGTGGTCCCGCTGTGAAGTTAGCGGAACCATCCAGCAGAACCAATTGCTGAGTCTCGCTGATTGACGCAGTAAATCAATTTCTTTTGGTCACTACCCGATCAATTTTGTTGTACTGATCACGAATATGTGCCTCATCTTTCAAAACAGTGCAGATTTCACCCGAAAATCTGAATTTCACTTTTTCTGCAAGCTGATTGTGAAGTTAGCGGAACCATTTTTCAATACAAAGAATTTCTCAGCGAAATCCATTCTCTCCTACTAATTTGAAGCTCATAATCACAAATCTGTAATCAGATTTGCAAAACTCGCCCGCATTGCAAAGATATTCCTCTATCTGGGTCCGCTGTGAAGTGCCCGGAACCACCTACTGGCATTAAAATTTCAAATTCTAATTTTTGCACAGAATCACTGCAATAGACATACCAAGAGAATGGAATTGCTTCACTGATCACGGTTTGCCGTCCGATTTCACGGGAGAATAAGTACTTGCCGAGAAAAATGGATTTTACGGTTATCATGGACTTTTCTGCAAGCTGATTGTAAAGTTAGCGGAACCATTTTTCAATACAAAGAATTTCTCAGCGAAATCCATTCTCTCCTACTAATTTGAAGCTCCTAATCACAAATCTGTAATCAGATTTGCAAAACTCGCCCGCATTGCAAAGATATTCCTCTATCTGGGTCCGCTGTGAAGTGCCCGGAACCACCTACTGGCATTAAAATTTCAAATTCTAATTTTTGCACAGAATCACTGCAATAGACATACCAAGAGAATGGAATTGCTTCACTGATCACGGTTTGCCGTCCGATTTCACGGGAGAATAAGTACTTGCCGAAAAAAATTGATTTTACAGTTTCCAAGGATTTCATCGGAATCTCAGAAAAAATCCAACCCTCTCCAGATCAGCCGAACCATCATTTATTACAGCACAATTCTATTGCACCATCACAATGTGTAATTACCTCTTGTGCGCTTTCCTTCTCGGTGCATGCTGTTGTGCCTCTGAAGTCATTAGATGTTTGAAGAAAACGCTAATTTCTCCATGTTTGTTGTTTGTAATTACGAGGTTAGTTAAAGAAAAACTTTCATGTTGTCCTAAAAAGGATTCAGAATCGCTTCATTGTTGAAAGATTGCAATGCTTTGTAGCTATTGTGCATATTAATTCATTGCGTATCAAAAAACATAAAGTCTTAGTAGGATAACATTTTTCGGTTCCATGCTGTCAAATCTCTGCAGCGGATTGGTAATTCATTAGTTGCATAATATCCTGAGGTGATAAAAGATAAGAAACTTGCTAATAAGTGCGATTCTTGCATAATGAAAAAATCACGTGTGTGAAGTTGGCGCAACCACTCAGCGCAACCATTTTTGTTTTTACTGTGCCACTCCCAAAAATCACATAAACCACACAATTCGAGGTCGCTGATTATGTGCCACTACTCGGTTTCACGAAATTCAGCCTCCTTTGGCCAGAAAACGCAATTCAAATTTCAAATTGGTTGCGCTGTGAAGTTGGCGCAACCAATTTTTCTGACTTTCATAAATTTAGCGCATCAAGCAACAAAACTCATAACAAACGATGAAATATCCATGCCTAATTATGTGCCACGCAAAAAATTACTAAAAATAATCGATCTTCATGTAAAAATCAAGTTTCAAAATTTTATTTCACCGAAGTGTGAAGTTGGCGCAACCAAATTTGAAATCAAAATTACTCAGCACACAGGCAGTTATGCTTCACATAAATAGTACCAGCGGATGTGCCAGGTCAACATTCATCAGAATCAATCAAACAAAAGCAGTCTTTCACCCGCTCTAAAAGAAAACATTAAACATCAAATCACATGACAAAGCTTATAATAAAATATTGCACAACCCGCGCAACCATTTTTCATTTCGAGTGTGCCACTCCTGAAATGCATGTTTCTAGTACAATTTGGGGTCGCTGATTATGTGCCACGCATCAGTTTTACTAAATTCGGCCTCCTTCACTCGGAAAACTCAATTCAAAGTTCAACTACATCACACAATAATTCCAGCGCAACCACTTTTCAAGTTGAAATTACTCTGCTAAAACGCCGTTTCACATCAAATAAATAGCACCATCGGGTGTGCCAGGTCAATATTCATCAGAATCGACCAAACACTCGAAATGAAAAATGGTTGCGCTGACTCGAATTGATCTGAGCTTCAGCTCGAATCATGTGTTTTTGAAGGATGATATTTTCTGATTTAGCAAGTGAATAGGTACGAGTGTTTGGTCGATTCTGATGAATATTGACCTGGCACACCCGATGGTGCTATTTATTTGATGTGAAACGGCGTTTTAGCAGAGTAATTTCAACTTGAAAAGTGGTTGCGCTGGAATTATTGTGTGATGTAGTTGAACTTTGAATTGAGTTTTCCGAGTGAAGGAGGCCGAATTTAGTAAAACTGATGCGTGGCACATAATCAGCGACCCCAAATTGTACTAGAAACATGCATTTCAGGAGTGGCACACTCGAAATGAAAAATGGTTGCGCGGGTTGTGCAATATTTTATTATAAGCTTTGTCATGTGATTTGATGTTTAATGTTTTCTTTTAGAGCGGGTGAAAGACTGCTTTTGTTTGATTGATTCTGATGAATGTTGACCTGGCACATCCGCTGGTACTATTTATGTGAAGCATAACTGCCTGTGTGCTGAGTAATTTTGATTTCAAATTTGGTTGCGCCAACTTCACACTTCGGTGAAATAAAATTTTGAAACTTGATTTTTACATGAAGATCGATTATTTTTAGTAATTTTTTGCGTGGCACATAATTAGGCATGGATATTTCATCGTTTGTTATGAGTTTTGTTGCTTGATGCGCTAAATTTATGAAAGTCAGAAAAATTGGTTGCGCCAACTTCACAGCGCAACCAATTTGAAATTTGAATTGCGTTTTCTGGCCAAAGGAGGCTGAATTTTGTGAAACCGAGTAGTGGCACATAATCAGCGACCTCGAATTGTGTGGTTTATGTGATTTTTGGGAGTGGCACAGTAAAAACAAAAATGGTTGCGCTGAGTGGTTGCGCCAACTTCACACACGTGATTTTTTCATTATGCAAGAATCGCACTTATTAGCAAGTTTCTTATCTTTTATCACCTCAGGATATTATGCAACTAATGAATTACCAATCCGCTGCAGAGATTTGACAGCATGGAACCGAAAAATGTTATCCTACTAAGACTTTATGTTTTTTGATACGCAATGAATTAATATGCACAATAGCTACAAGGCATTGCAATCTTTCAACAATGAAGCGATTCTGAATCCTTTTTAGGACAACATGAAAGTTTTTCTTTAACTAACCTCGTAATTACAAACAACAAACATGGAGAAATTAGCGATACCAGGGTTCCGATGGACGAACACTTGTAAACCGTCTTCTTCAAACATCTAATGACTTCAGAGGCACAACAGCATGCACCGAGAAGGAAAGCGCACAAGAGGTAATTACACATTGTGATGGTGCAATAGAATTGTGCTGTAATAAATGATGGTTCGGCTGATCTGGAGAGGGTTGGATTTTTTCTGAGATTCCGATGAAATCCTTGGAAACTGTAAAATCAATATTTTTCGGCAAGTACTTATTCTCCCGTGAAATCGGACGGCAAACCGTGATCAGTGAAGCAATTCCATTCTCTTGGTATGTCTATTGCAGTGATTCTGTGCAAAAATTAGAATTTGAAATTTTAATGCCAGTAGGTGGTTCCGGGCACTTCACAGCGGACCCAGATAGAGGAATATCTTTGCAATGCGGGCGAGTTTTGCAAATCTGATTACAGATTTGTGATTAGGAGCTTCAAATTAGTAGGAGAGGATGGATTTCGCTGAGAAATTCTTTGTATTGAAAAATGGTTCCGCTAACTTCACAATCAGCTTGCAGAAAAGTCCATGATAACCGTAAAATCCATTTTTCTAGGCAAGTACTTATTCTCCCGTGAAATCGGACGGCAAACCGTGATCAGTGAAGCAATTCCATTCTCTTGGTATGTCTATTGCAGTGATTCTGTGCAAAAATTAGAATTTGAAATTTTAATGCCAGTAGGTGGTTCCGGGCACTTCACAGCGGACCCAGATAGAGGAATATCTTTGCAATGCGGGCGAGTTTTGCAAATCTGATTACAGATTTGTGATTAGGAGCTTCAAATTAGTAGGAGAGAATGGATTTCGCTGAGAAATTCTTTGTATTGAAAAATGGTTCCGCTAACTTCACAATCAGCTTGCAGAAAAAGTGAAATGTTTAAATTCAGAAGGGTATTCGGAAGGGTTTCATGTTTAGCCTCTTCTATTTGTCTATCAAATGAAATACTTTAGACATGAATTCCTTCTGCTAGAAACGAGAAAACTCGAGAAAGTTACGTAGAATTGAATCTCAAAATTATTTTGATTGGTTAGATAGGCTTTTGCTCTAAAAGATTTATGAGAAGAATTTGGTTGCAACTGGAAATTGAGAAAGATCCAATGAAGGATTTAAAGGATTTATGAACCAGCCAACCGATAATTGAACATGGTTGTATGAAAATAACTAAACTTGAGATAGAAAGTTAAGAGAACACTAGAGTTTTTACTCTGTAACATGAAATATTCTACAGCCGGCACGTGCATTGCGTTATTTCAAACAGTATCGATGCAACGACATGCAGTAAAACAACAGAATATTAAAATTATGTTTTTACTAAATATATTGGTTGAAACTTAATCACAACTTACATGCGAGTGCAATTTCCTAATTTGTTTACAAACTTAGAATTTCCGGTTTTCCCAAAATAAGCGGGCTCTGACCGACTAAAAATTCCGCTGAGACCTTGACAAAGTTCATGTAAAAAGCACACATTTTTGCAAATAATCACCTTTTCGAGTTGCCAAAGTCACATCGATTTGGCAACTCGAAAAGGGCCATTGAGCGACTGGCCCGGTAGCTCGCCGGATTTAAACGTGATAGAGAACTGTTGGACATTGTTAAAGAAGAAAGTCTCATTGCTGAAGCCGACATCTCGTGTGGATCTGATAAATAAAGTCAAGCAGGTTTGGACACACGAAATTACTCAAAAGTACTGCGAGCGTCTTGTGGATTGAATGCCTCAACGAATCAACGCGGTTCTGTTAGCTAAAGGTCACCATTCTAAGTATTGAATGAACAAAGTGTACGAAGAGTTTTCAAGGTAAACAATTGTTGATTTCCCATTTCCTAACATTGTTATATTGTTCTGTTCCTTCATTATAGATCAATATTAGCAAAAAAGTGACTTTTAAAAAAATATTCTTATATTCTGCACAGGACTGTAGAGTCCTAGCGAAGCGGAGACGAGTCAATATGCGCACATCTCAGCCATAGAGGTAGCTACCTGATAGATCCAACGATTCATACTACATCAAATGTATCAACTATATGAGCGATTTTCATAATTTTGAAATACATTGCATTGCAAAAACTTAGAATCAAACAAAAATTTTCACAATTAATAGCAGTAGCATCTTCTCTGTGCCTGCGAAGCCTTCGGCGCATGCTCAAAAATAATTTACCAATATTTATAAATATGAAGTGTCATCATTCATTAGATTTCATGTAAATGTGATAGCTGTGCACAGCTTTCCGTCACAATGTCAGACGCTGAGAGTGAACAGTTTTACCGCGTGTGCTCGAATCACAGCTGTTTTTTCGAAAAATCAAACACACAGAGAGGCCGCACGCCCGCGCCAATCTCGACTTTCCCGCCGATAGACATAATGCTTTGCCTTCTCCAATAATTGTAATGAAATTCTACTTGTCTCATTGGAATAATCAGCAATTGTTGATCGAGGCGCGGTACCGTAATATAGAAAGAGAAAAGTAGCCCAATTGTCGCTGTCTTCGTTACTTATCAGAGATGCTAAACCATGACCAAAAGACGATGATGAGCGTTCGCCAATGAGTGCAGAGTAATGCATCTGACTCGAACACCAGATTCGGTAGGATTCCACATTTTACAAGTTAAATGATCCTATTTCACTGTGTGTTTGTAATTACAGCAAGTTTTTGAAGAATTTATCTCAAGAAGATGTTATGCGCATCAAGTCGGAAGATTGTATTTGTAGTGTTAAAACAGACGTTGCTTGACCGACCCACGGACATAACATAACTGGTAATTTGAATATAGTAGAAGATTCCAAGATTCGTGATTTCATGAGCAACGGTGCCAAGCTCCGTACATTTTGCCTTGGTCACGTTTAAAATCTGACTTATGTGAGACTGTTGATAGCCATATTTTAGAGTTGTCGAAAAGATTCAAGATTCCGATTTCTGAATTTTGACAATGGGCATACAGAGTCACCTGTATGATTGAATCGCGCATGCATCAATACCATTCAATTTTAAAGCAAGCTGCTATTTCTTCACGCAATTGGGCTCGTTGTCATGGCACCATACTTTCTTTGCAAGAAAATTTCACTATAACCACCGTTGACAAGCTTCTGTTAATTTTTCTTTTTCTTGTGAAAGGCTTTATCTATCTGTTTTATTGAAAGAACTTGCTTTGACATGCAATCATTTCAACCAGTGGGTAATATAACGTATTACCCTTGTTTAGCTTCTGCTCCTGACGTTGTTACAGATCATTGTGATGTATTAAAAGACATTTTGACACATCACGCCCAGCTTCAGATACAAAACTGGCTAAGCTCTTTTGGATTCCAAAGCTGCATAAAGAATCATATAAGTTTCGCTTCATCGCAGGAGTCCGTAATTGTATCACGAAGGGTCATTCTGTTATTCTCAATAGAGCCCTGTGAGTCATAAGATCTAATTTTGCTACGGGCTTGATTTATTCTGGAGCGTCAAATCTTCCACCGCATTTCTTAGCAAACTTAATGCGTGTAGTGTCAATAGAGTTTTCTGTACAAGTTTTTGATTTTTCAACTCTGTACACGAATCCCAACCAACAACAGGCTATCTCACATTTGTTTAGTCTATTTGATATTGTTTTCAATTCCACTTCAAGGAAATATCTGTGTTGGTTGGAACAAATCATTTTTTGCTAAGATAGTTTATAAAAGCTACACTTGTTTTAACGTTGTTAAGTTTGAGGAAGCTATTCATTACATTAGGCGGTTTCAAAGTTCCGCTTGATCAAACTACGATTGAGTTTCGGTCAACCGAACTAGAGTGTGATTAACGACAGGTGCCAGCTAACCAGTGTAGGGTTGTTTCAATCAACCGCATTCTGATTGACCACGACCTATCATTAATCAAAAGATTAACATTAATCAAAAGATTTCAAGATGTGTCTCAGAGACTTCTACCTAAACGAAAGTGTAGAAAAAATGTTTGCTACGGAGAAGAAGATAAAGACATGGAATGCTTCTCAAGCTCTTAGACATTGCTTTTGGACTTAAATACATGATATACTCGTACATGAACATCTTCAAAAATGTTTTTGTTATATGTGTATGGTTCAATAGTACATTGTTATCTGCTACTGACTTTTTAGTTGAATCCTTATGGAGAATGAGTGAATATATGTACATATAGGTCTATTTATGGAAGTTGTGTAAGTCTAAAGCTTATGGATAGAAAAAATTATATTCTGAATATGAAGTTGGTTACTTAAAAGATCTAATAAACAGTGAAAAACTTTTGCAACTAGGCCTACAGGGCTATCTAAAGTAAGGTATATCTAAAATATATTCTGTTTTTTAACAATTATTTAGTCGTGTTAATATCTGAAATATGTACAATTAATTTAGAGGCTGAAATGGATTTCGCGATTTCTATTGATTTCCATAATGCGGGCCGGGCCATTGGTGCAAAAATAAACTAAGCGCCTTATTTTCAATTTTTAAAGTATGAATATCTTTTATATCTTTGATATTGATCACAATGCACTTTTCATAACGTTCATGATAATGGGTAAAAATTTGTAAAAGTCAAGAAAATATATTTGAAAATAGTGTACAGATCGCCCTAATTTCTCAAAATTTTGTACAGAGCGCCCTAGGTGTCAAAAACGCCTGAGTTACTGCTATTTTGTACCAAGAGCCCGACTTTTCAATTATCGTGTGTACCAAAAGCCCGCATTATAGTAATAATAATAATTAGCGTCTATTGATCAGATAGACCACAATAGTGGAAATCATGTGGCCAGGAGCATGAATATACAGAAATAGAGTTGAAGAAATACACAAGATACGAAACAGAGAAAAAAAGGCACCATCAGAATCCATTATTCGCAAGTTGTGTCATCGTAATTATAAAAGATCTACTTCTTATCACAGCTCTGATCATTGGTAGTCGATATGTTTTTGAGTATGAATTTGTTTCTGGAGTTAGATAATGTAGAGGATGGTTGCTGTACTTGATCAAAGCTTTGAACAAACGCATACCAATTACATGCTTATATATTTGCGTAGCATGCATACAAAACATGCATCAATTAGGCCTATTATTATGTCCATTTAGGTCTAAACGGAATTAAACTTCTAGCTTGTTGTTTGGATCGGCTGTTTTGAATGACATTTTGAATTAATTGTCATTATTTCCGTGAAATTAGCCCGACCTCCTTTATTGCAAAACCTGTCTTATAGCCAACAATTTTGGCGGTCCCTTGAATTGGCAATAAGAGAGGTTCGACTGAATTATTATTTGTGTTACGCCGAAGGTGCACATGATATTTCATCATATTACGGACTTCTGCTCAATAAAGCAAATGGGACTTGGACCTTGGTCGGAGCAAGCGAGAGTGAGTCTATCAATAATGATTTCAAACATCCTGGGTAAAGATTCGAATTACACACTACAGTGCTATCTGACTGTACAATATTCATTATTTGAAAGGAATGCATGTGAAATACATGTGCAATACATGAAAGCATTGTTGCAGCGGTTCTCGGCCGGTGCAGTGTGCACCGAAATGCGCAAATTCCGATCAAATTTATATTTTACTGCATAGTTTCAAATATAATTGATTAATTTTATCTGTTTTCTAAATCGCAGCAAACATGGAAGGAAAATCATTTTGAGCAAGCAATAGGCCTATAATTCATCCAACTACGAGAGCACGATAAATTCAAATAGTTTAAGCACTTAATTTCTACATCATGAAAATGAAACGGTTTGAAAATCACTGCATACAATGCATTTCTTGATGTTGAGAAGAAAAAAGTGACGATAATTAGACAATACAAGTTCATAACCAATTATTTCAGTCAACGAAATATGAATTTGGGCGACCCTAGAATTTTGGAACCTCAAATGAATAATGCGTACTAGGACTGACACTTCCATGGAATTTTGATTTCACGGATTTACGAAATTAGAAATATTTTTAATTACTTCAAAAAATTCAAATTCGTAGCATATGAATTCCAAAATCATTGATAACTTCAATGATAATTTGCTCTTGGTAACATTAACAGAGTAGTGCATGGGTATCCCTACGACACGCGAGAAGTCGCTCAGGGCGTAATAATAAGTCTCATTTACTTCTACACGCTACAAGCGAAAATGGATTTTTCAACAGCGAGGTGTTAAACATTGCTTTTGTTGAACACAGACATCGCGATTAACCACATAAATTATATAATAGATAATGGATGATTTTAAGGTCATTATAGAACTTATTAACCGAAGGCCGATGGACCTGAGTGTTATAAAGTGCAGGGTGACCACTTCAGGAGGACCGAACATCGGACCATAAGACTGTCCCACAATGACGTCACATAGATTTTAAATTTTGATGATTTGACTATAGTAGTAGTCTACTTATCCAAATGAAATGTACACAAAGAAAAACATAGAATATCATGAAAAATTTCATACGTATTCCATCATCTCATATAAATATATATAATGTAGGCAGTAATTCAGTTAAATGCTGCAAAACAAAATGCAAATGCGACTCCCAGTCATGTCGAGAAAGCTTTAACAATAAGCTGAATGAATCGGCAAATATCAAATTACAGAATTACAGAATTAACTACCTGTAGCACATTTGCAAAATAATTCAAAGAGACCATTGAATTTGAAATACCAAAACAGTAATGGGTAAATCCAATTTAATCCACAACATTTGACGAAAATGTGTCTTTCATTTGTAAAATCCATATTTCTGAACCGATTTCAATAAATTTTTTTTTTAATCGAACCGTAAAGATCTCATCTATTATGGCATGGTTTTTAAAAAGTCACAAAGCCAAGACCTTCTTCACAAGTTGCCGTTTTTTGCCGAAAAAAGACCAAAAAAGAATGTCCAAAGTTGCAGTACTCTCAGTTCAACAGGGATTTTCGATTAGATACATTCAAATACACCCACTAATATTTATATCATCTGAAAGAAAATATCAGCTCTTTAAGACAGTCTAATTTTAAATATTATAATCAATATTAATCATTGAATTTTCACTGGGTTTCCATTGTCCAATGAAAAAAATGTCCTCTGACCGAGACGTTTTCTGTCCTCTGACCGAGGTACCTTTTCTCGAAGAATATTGATTCTTCCATTAAACGTTTTGCACCAAACAAATCCTCTAGTGTGCTAGTTTATCAATCCGTAAAGAAAATTCATTTTGATGCCGTTACAAGTGTGCAATATTGATTTAAAAATATTTTTATTCGTTTTTCGACCAGAGAATTTGAATATTCCCAAAAATTTCATATGGATGCTGAAACCAGAAATTTTGTCAGGAATCGATGAAATTTCGCAGCATAGGAGGGATCCATGTTTTTAACATCTATGCAAAAGAAATTTTTCATTTATATCAGTTAACCCTCTCAAAATCTCCAAAAACCACGAAAATGTCCTCTGACCGAGACCCTAAAAAATCTCGGTCAGAGGACAACGTTGAAATTGAAGATCTCGGTCAGAGTACAAGGGTCTCGGTCTAAAGACATGATAATGTATGCAATTACATTTAGATCACTTCGTTTTACACGTTCAAGTATTCGTCCAAAGTTCCCGCAGTCTCATGAACCCAAATGCACAAACCGAAGATTTTCCTGTTCGACATCAATTTGTCCTCTGACCGAGACCTTAAAAATCTCGGTCAGAGGACAAGGTGGGTCACGGTCAACGGACATTTTATGCAATACATTACATTTTGGTCACTTCGCTTTACGCATGCAAGCATTCATCCTAAGTTCCCAGTTTCATCAGTAACCCAAATGCAGAAGCCGAAGAGTTTCCTATTCGACATCTATCTGACCGAGATCAATTTGTCCTCTGACCGAGATGTAGAAAAAAATGGCTTTTTAAAAGTCCTAGATTTCTATGGAAAGTTTTTATTTGGTGTGGTCGCCGCTAAGATTTTCGTGTTCAGCGTAAAAAAATGAGTATATATGCAAATTTTCACGGAAATCTGAGACCCAAAGTTGAAAAGACAGAAATGTTGTGGAATAAATTGGATTTACCCTAATGAATACTAATACAGTTACTACATGTACGTCTGCTTCTTTATGGAAAGCGGAAAAATATGAAAAACAGATTGCATAGTTGATTGACTTATACAAAATAATTATGATATCAAAATAAATGGGTAATTTCAAAATTGACTCTCTATTTTTTCTGATCAAATACTCAATTCTAAAATGAATAGTCTCTGTCCCTTATTTCGCAAATTAACTACGATTGTTGAGAAGTTTATATCATTCACTTTGTAAATCAAAGCTATTACATAAGCTATTACAACACGTCATGATGATAGACTCAAAAACTGCTCAAAAATATTGGTCGCTAATAAACACACGAAAAAACAAGTAAAATGTTGAACTTTAACAAAAATGACCACGTAGTCGTATGAAGTAACTAAGAAAGTATTGTCATCTGTCGCAGATCGATATTATTCTAGATTAAATTGAGCCTCTACGAACAATTGAATGAAAATTGTAATTTTTTAAAATATTTCTGTTAATTACAGAATAAATTAATTCAATAAGCTGTTCAATGTTTATTTTAGGGTGAGTAGTAAGAACAAAACCCATGAATTACATAATTGGCAATTTCGGACCATTCCGGACCTTCCCCCGAAATTCTGACCAAATCGGACCAATTCGGACTGGTCCGATAAAGTGTTAATGACTGCATAAGCTAACCTCTATTTCATGCTTCTTACCTTTTTTTCTTGACTCAATTATATTGAGTGAACGCGTCAGCCAATGAGTGTATCTCATTCATTGTCCGCCTCCAGACATTGCTCAACGCCATATGGCAGATAGAGAACCAAGTGAACTGCTACGACTCTCCTCTTCCTCACCAGCTGCGCTGGTATCTGACATTTGCTCTACACAATCATGTATTGATAAATGCTGCGTTACATTACATTCTACGACTAATTGTGTGGTTCTTATTTTACACCCAATAAAACCATAACATAACATGGCGACCCAAGCGAAGTTACCTGCTGAGTTTATGACTGCACCTGATGTACCTTAAATGTCTACGGCAATTTACATAGAGGAATTGGAGAACTATTTGTTGGCAGCGGGAACCGACAAGTTCGCGGAAGTTCGGAAAGTTGCAATTTTGAACAACATTGTCGGGTTTCACGCAAGGAAAGTACTGCGAGCCGCTTCTTCGCGTACTCCACCTTCTACTGTTGCTGAATTCTTCGATCTACTGCGCACGTTATTCCCTGAAAATGTTTCGTACACACTCGCTAGAGACAAATTCAACAAGCGAGTACAGAAAAACAATGAGACAGTGCTACAATACTTTACAGAAATCTCTGAACTTTCAAACCAGTGTAATTTCGGATCTATGAGAGAAGACCTCATCAAAGATAAATTAGTACTGTGTCATCGAAATGAAATTCGTGAAAAACTGATTCTTGAGCAACCTACAACCATGAAAAGTGCCCTAGACCTTGCACAAAAAGTTGAAATTGTGCATCAAGAACTACAAACTACGTTTTCTTCAAATACGGTAAATGGTTCAGTGAATGTGTGATGTACTATTTTACTTCATCGTGGATATCCAGCCCATTGTAGTGAGACTACGAATATTATTCCTGAGGAAAATTGGTGGAAGAATCATGCGGTAATTAAAATCGTACGGGAGTAAATGTTAGTCGGTCACCGAGTTCTTTCCTGATCTGGCGCGTGCTATGATGTAATTAAGAATCAGTTCAAACGTTCGCCCCTCGGAGCGGGACAGTGTGTCTCTGTAGGACGGCAAATAACAAATATCAAAACATTAACAAACTTGCCGGAAATTGACCATGGACATGACAGCGGAGCCTTTGGTGCTCGTGTGTTCGCGATTGCATAAACTTAAAATTATGTCATCGGAGGGAATGGTCGGCATGGATCTAAAGAGAAAAGCGTGAGAGACCGAAGAAGGGATATGGCAATTTAGTGGAAAATGACAGCCAGTCTCCGCGGGGCAACGGAAAATGTTGACCAAGATTGGTCATCGGAACTTGGCGGCCCACATCAAAGAGTTACGAAATTGGGAATAAGCACCATGAATCAGCAACGACCAGATTGGCTAAGGAAAAACTCATATGGGGATTGGTCTGTAAGACTTTCAGTGCTCATGGCGAGAGATGCTAGCGAGCTATCCAACATCCAATATCTATCGGACCAGTGAATGAAAATGAAATCCCAGAACCGTAAGTGGACATCCAATGGAGCGAGGAATAATGACTTTATAAACTGATACCCAAATCATAGAAGGGACGGCGATTCGAACTTCGATTCTGACTTAGCTTTACTCAGACTTCGGTCGACGTGACTTTGTTGAGTTAGTCAGTCTTGCCTGGCTAACGGAGAGGAGACTTGGTGGAGTGACTTACAAACCGGAGAGACAAGTAGTGGTAACGTACATGTCAAAATTCATCTCGATAACTTTTACAAGGACTTCCAAGTAAACATTTGTAGTAGCTGTTCAGTCAACTTTTAGTTAAATTCTGTTGCATTCATAAACCGGTTGTTTGATATACATGTATCTATTTCATGAATAACGAACCGTGCATCTCTATTCCGTTGAACTTGTTTTGATCTTATCTCTATAGCAGCAGCAGTCAGCGCGGGAGTTAGCAAAGGGACTTCTTAGCAATCAGTGACATTAAATACTTAGCTACGTTCCCCTTTGCTAGCACCCGGCCCGAACCAGATCTTGGAATCAAGTCTGGTCATGCCCGTTACACCAGGAACCATCGCTACAACTAAAAAGAACTTGTGTATCTAGCCTTCTCCGATACACCAATACACCGATACACTCTCTCGAGGCCGACAGCGCTTAAGGTCACGTAAGATAGGAATAAATATTCGGGGTATGTTTGCAGCCCCGTTGAGAAGTTAATAAAAATTTACACATCCCTGTACTCAGGACATTAGAAAGTTTGGGCTCACCAAGCGTACTTATTAACATCATCCAGAATTAAACATAACCATCACATTTAAAGAGTTTCGAATACACCAACCACAATAACAAGGTAATTAAATTAGTTATCCGACTTGGAAGTGTAACAAAAGTCCTGAGTAATACCAGCTTGGACAATACGTGTAAAATAGTAGCGGGAGGTACCGTAGATAACAACCTGGTCCACAAGACATCTCAAAATACGTAACGTAACGCCCTATCGTATAAAGGGGAGCGTTACAAATGCAGTTTCCAATTCATTCCGTCAGAAAAATCCTACGCCTAAAGGTAATCGTTCTCAAGCACGCCCACAATCATGCAATCAGACCGCTCCCAATTCAAGACGCCCTCCTACAACATCGAATTCTGTGCGACATCATTCGAAAGTGTGTTTTCGCTGTGGTAGTTTGGCGAATGACCCTTCCTGCCGTGGCCTTGACTGCGAGTGTCACAAGTGCGGTGTTCGGGGCCACTTCGCAAGGATGTGTTTCGGTTCTTCTAAGGAGAAAGCTGCTGAAATCCAAAATGGCGTCCATTCTCTTACAAAATCACCTGCGCTATCGAGTGGTTCCTGCTAGGGGTGTTCAGGAATATCATAATATGCATTCCCGTTCCCGAACCTTGTTCCCGTTCCCGAAACTAATTCCCGTTCCCGAAAAATTCATTCATACTCGGTAATGATACAGTGTACATTCGCATGATATAAAACTCAAACTTCTAATGTAATTTGTCTTTTAAAAACATACACTTTGCGAGAGAAGAGCTGGAGAGAGAAGCCCTTTCTCTGCGTTTCAAAAATCCAGCAACGCTAAAGGCAGACTCAGACGGCACAGAGGTAGCAGGGGAACACATGTACAGTTTTGAAAGTTCAGCCAGTTCTGAAAGACTTTTTCGAAAAGTTTTCCAAAATTCAATAGCCGGCATCTCGTTATTTTGATGGGCTAGCGTACGGTACAATTGAAATTGAATGTTCGCATTCAACTTGGCCTGCTTCTTCGTGTCCGCCACTGTCGCTGTCGAACCTCGTTTTCCGCATTCCACACGTCCACTCCCGGTAGGCCTACTTGAAGATCCAAACAAGCCAGTCGAAGATAGGAAACTTGTCAAAAGTGACTTTGAGGTCACTTCTTCCGAATCCGCTATGAAAGGAGTGATTTACACTATAAATGGACACAATTTGTTGATAAACTAATAATGGTTCACAACTGAAAGAAATATGCTATATTCATTGAATAAATCGGCCGGCTTAGCAACATTATAAGAACGATTCCTTATGATACCTTAAATAAATATTGACATAACAACAAAAATGATTGATGTTCTCCTTTCTGCAATAGATCAGCTAGATACAAGCTTATGTAACAATCAGGCACGGTAAACCAGGACACATCAGATCAACAGGCTGTTTTCCCCATCAATTGATGCCGGCAGCGTTGCACATCGGTCAGTGTAATCGTTAACAATAATCAGATTTAGACCGCTGAATTGGCCTCTCCATGAGAGGCCCGACTCTGGCATGTGGCTTGACCCATTGTTTGTCGATTGATAATTTGATTACTCAAGGAGGTAATCACGGAGAAGATCTTGTGGTTTTGTATTTGGCAAGAATTCACAATAAATTCCCGAACGTTCCCGAAGCCAATTCCCGTTCCCGTTCCCGAAACCAATTCCCGTTCCCGAAACTGATTCCCGTTCCCGAAAGATTCCCGTTCCCGAAACTGATTCCCGTTCCCGAACACCCATAGTTCCTGCAGTGATAAAGTGTGCTCTTTTCCTTCTGAAATGAAAATCGTAGATGTTGAATGTTCCACTGTTCAGTGTGATACAAGTAGTAACGGTGATTCATGTAAAATATCTTTTGGAGTCGATACTGGAGCTTCAGTTACACTGCTCCCAAATCGTGTGTTAAGACGTAATTTTTCTGAGCTTTCTGAGTTAAAAGCTGATAAAGTTCTGCGTGATTTTTCTGGAAATGATTTACATGTACGAGGTGCTATTTCATTGCACTTACGTTGGTATAGTTTTTCGTGTACTGAACAGGTTTACGTAGTTGACACTACAGGTCCACCTCTGTTAGGAATTCATGCCTTTGAAAAATTGAAACTTTTTCGACTGTGGTCTGATCTGTCACAAGATCATAGAGTTAATCCTATAGGTTGTGTCTCAAAGTACATGCATGAAATTAACGTACGTCCTGATACGGTACCCGTTAGGCAAAAACTGCGTAGAATACCATTGCATTTGTGTGCACAGATTTCCGAGGAATTACAGTCTATGGTCAAAGACGATATTATTGAGCCAATTCAAGAAAGTGACTGGACAAGTAACATAGTTGTCGTCCAAAAGCCAACAGGAAAATTGAGAATTTGCATAGACCTTCGAGATGTGAATAAGTCTTTGATTACGCATACATTCCCTTTACCGCATATGGATGAAGTGTTTTTGACATTGAAAAATTCTTCAATGTTTTCCGTTATTGACTTAAAGCATGCCTTCTTACAGGTCCCACTACATCCCGATAGCAGACAGTATACAGCTTTCATTACGCATGATGGTCTGTTCCAGTATAAAGTAATCCCAATGAGACTTGCGAGTGCACCCTGCGCTTTCCAGAGGTTAATGTCTGACATCGTGGGAACTCGGGAAGGAATCCAAATCTACATGGACGATATCCTGATAGGAAGTACACGTGAGGAACACGACGATAGATTGACTTACGTTCTACGTACGTTACAGGATGCAGGATTCCAGTTGAATACAGACAAATCAATAATTCGAAAACCTGAAATCAAATTCATGGGTCACATAATATCTGCGGATGGAGTGCGCCCTGACCCACAGAAAGTTGCTTCAATCGTGTCCTTACCACCACCAACTAATGCATCTGAAGTGAAATCTTTCATCGGTATGACAGCTTTTTATTCGAAATATATCCCTAACCATTCTCGTGTCATCGAACCTCTGCTGCAACTTACAAGAAAGAATGTTCCATGGACATGGACTGACGTACATCAAGTCGCATACGATAAGCTGAGGAAGTTGATTGCAGAACGGACTACCTTGAGTATTTTCAATCGGGAGAGATCTACAGAGATCCAAGTTGATGCTTCTGGATCTGGGTTAAGAGCCGTATTACTGCAACATGATTCAGAAAACAATACACATGTTATCGCATTCGCTTCCAGAACGCTAACGCCTGCTGAAAAGAATTACGCAATCATAGAGCGCGAAACACTTGCCATTACATTCGCAGTAGAGAGATGGAAAATTTTCCTCTGGGGTAATACCTTCAAAATTGCTACTGATCATCGACCGCTGGTCTCGATTTTTAATTCCAGGGACACACTGCAAGTCAACCAACGGATTAGCCGATTAGTTCAAAGATTGCTTCCGTATCAATACACGGTTTATTACAAGGCTGGATCCGAAAACGTTATCGCTGATTTTTTGTCACGAGTTCTAATTCCTACCGAGTCACAAGTCGCGGAGACTCCTCCTGATTCTGATAGTTTCCTCGTCAATTCAATATTGTCAGATACGTCCCTCTCCAGACCTGACTTACAGAGAGCCACGCAGGCAGACACCGAAATGCAGATAATACAGAAATGGCTTACTGGAACTGCTCTGTCCCAAGATGAAACTAACTTTGTCTCTGAGTACCAATCTGTGAAACACGAACTAAGCTTTGCGGATGGTGTATTACTTCGCGGTACAGAGAAGATAATTCTACCAAAACATTTAGCTACGTAAAACACTTATACAAATTGCACATGAGGCTCATCAGGGCCAAACGCGTACCTCTTCGCAATTACAACTACATTATTGGTGGCCTGGAATGTTCAAAGAAGTACAGGAATATGTTAGTGCATGTGCTGAATGCAACGCGTCTGCGAAGACTACGAAATTCGTGACTCCAGACCCTGTCAAGATCGACATTCCGGAACAACCGTGGACAAAAGTTGGTATTGATCTGATTGGACGAATGTATGAATTACCTACGCGAAATCGTTATGCCATAACCCTTATGGATTATACGTCTAAATTTCCTTTCATGCGATTCATTTCCGATCCGGATTCGCCCACGATAATCGATTTTCTTACTTCTGTATTCTCTGTGGAAGGATTTCCTCACACGTTAGTTTCTGATAACGGTCCCCAATTCATCTCAAAAGAATTTACAGACTTCCTTCGACATAATTCAATCAATCATCTTCGAACCCCTGTGTACCACGCCAGGGCAAATGGGTTAATTGAGAGATGGAATCGTACTATAAAATATCAAATTAATATCGCCAAACAACATCGGAATTTTTACAAGTGTATATCAAACTTCCTTGCCGCATACCGTTCAACACCTCATGGTGAGACGAAAATGACACCGAGTCTTATATTTCACGGGAGACATATGAGATGGTCTCATAATACCATGGTCTCAACTTCATTGGAACCGCTTAGTTACATCCCGCCCTCTGATGAACGTCGCTACCGACATCCAACCTATGTTCCCGGGGAAGAAGTACGAGTAAAATTACCGGATGGAATTTCTGCCCGAACAATCCGCAGGAAAGTGGGTCCACATACATACGAAACGACGGATAAGCATACATGGCACGCATCCAAATTATCGAAGAAGAAATTCGAACCCAAACCATTAAACCCTCAACGTGATCCAATTGTCAGGGTACCTCGCCCGCGCTATCCCGGACGTAACAGAAATCCTCCATCTAGATTCATCCTACAAGATACGTAAAGTACAGTTTTGTGTATACAATTGGTATAGATTGTTTAAGCTTTATTGCTAACTTTTTGTTAATGTTAACGTTCTAGCTATGGTCATTTAATTATATTGTTGTTGGGATTAGTATATTTTCTACATGATTTTTCTACAGACTAGTTTTAATCTCAGTGTTCTGCAGTATGCAATGTTATCTTTTCTGCGAGGGGGGATGTTATAAAGTGTTAATGACTGTATAAGCTAACCTCTATTTCATGCTTCTTGCCTTTTTTTCTTGACTCAATTATATTGAGTGAACGCGTCAGCCAATGAGTGTATCTCTTTCATTGTCCGCCTCCAGACATTGCTCAACGCCACTTGGCAGATAGAGAACCAAGTGAACTGATACGACTCCCCTCTTCCTCACCAGCTGCGCTGATATCTGACATTATCTCTACACAATCATGTATTGATAAATGCTGCGTTACTTAGATTCTACGACTAATTGTGTGGTTCTTATTTTACACCCAATAAAACCATAACATAACACTGAGTAATATAATAAGTTCTATATGACCGAAATAAATCATCCATTATCTGTTATAATGCATGCTATGGATATGTTTCAGAAGAGGTTAATAATTTCCATAATTACCTCTGTACATGGATATCGCTCTGTATCTTGCTATTTCACAAAATTCTAATTAGCATTTTTCCATTATGAAACATGACAGGTCACCATACTATGATAAATTTCACATGATTATCGAGATTCAAACTTCTAGAGAAAGAAAGCATGCAATTTCTAGTAGCACCTTCATAAGGATGTGTCAGTTTACAAGCTGCATAATAGCAATAGTCGGTCGGTGAACAGAAAAATGTAAGATTTTATTTGTCTCATGGAAGATGAACAAAAGTAAGCGATAGCCTGATTGCATGCGCAAATATCTGAATAGCCTTTATTTTGCAAGCCTATTCCTATTGTGCGTTTATCAGAAAAAAATATGCAAAGCATCACTTAGTATATTCCAGCAGCTCGTATTTGAAGTGGAGGGTCAATACATCGACGAGATGGATATACTGAATTTTGATGCCATTTTAAATGGCATGATTTTTGGTGTTTGATCTATTTTGGAATAGTGAATGGTTGTCAATGTCATAATTTTCACAAAATTCTGATCAACATTGGAGAAGGTTATGTATTTTAACACAACCAAAATGACATTTGACGGATTGTGACAGATGTATAAATAATGGACAGGTTGCAGTCGAAAAACCAGCCAAGATGGCTAGCGAAATTTTGTAAAGGAATGCAATGTATTTGGTTGATCACGCTCCAAGCACTAATAACGGAAGCAACAAGAGGAAAAGTTCTGTTTATCATCCAAAGAAAGGCTCTATAGCTCCATACCGATTGCTAATGACTTGAACGTAGCATGTAGTTGATATATCTCACCCTTAATGAGCGCACGAACAGACATTCATTACCGCAGCAAAAGCAAAGTGATCGATTGTAAGTCCATTAGAGAACTTTTCAAACATAATTCTAATTTCTATTTCTATTAGGTTTAGTCATCATATCGGTGCAAAGTAGGTAAATTATTCAGGTAAAATATCAAGGTAATTATGGTGCTATATAACGACCTGATTGTGGGAATTATTAGCCTGGAGACATAGAAAGCTACACAATAGCATGCATTATTTAATAGATAATGGATGATTTTGAGGTCATTATACAGAGTTGATCATAAAAACGGGCCACCTAAATTATGTCAAGCTTGAATCGATTCTCCTACCTTTCTGCTTCATTTTACATTCAGTGTCATATGTGAAAAGACGTGAGCAAGACAATGAATCAGACACAAGCGGCCGCATTAGTAACGAACTACCTAAAGATAAATGCAAGTGCAGGAAATTTGGTATTAGTAAGGTTCACCGGATGGTAATTTCCTTAAGCTTCGGGTAAAAATGACCGTGAAAGTCTACCCACACACATGTGTAGGTAGGAAAAACAGGGTGATGGAAATTGATTCCTAGTTGCTATCTGTTTAACATGATGAGTTTTTAGCAATAAAGTACGAACTCGCCAATAGCAGTGTTTTTCATGGATCGACTTCTTACAAATGTTGGATCATTTAAAATGGAATCCAATTCAATTTCTTTAATTAGTCACACTCATTGGTACCGGTACTCAGGGAAATAAACATTATCTACAGTAATGTTTTAGTGATGGAATTATTGTATTAGGCTTCAGGAAAATGTTACCACCTCCGCCAAGGGTAGAATACGCAAAAACATTATCATCTGAATATGCATATGCCTACATGTTCATGAAATCATGTTCGATGATCCGGTACAATTCCGCTTTATGCATCGTTTTTATTAATATCAATCTTGTTTGCATAATCTGAATGAATATACAGCATGCATAGGAATATCACATTTTTATTAGACGGATAAAACTCCAAATGCTCAACTTTCTTCAAAGAATAGTAAGATTTTTATGCTACAACAAATGCGATAACACCCTCATGCTACAAAAAGCCTTTAATACTTGAGCTTGTATATTTATTTATATAAAAGAATTTTCTTGTAAAAGAGAAAACTAAAAGTATTACTGCCAAATCTTTGAATTAACTTGGTAGCCTCCATGCAACAGAGGTCATGCACTGAATTTTCGGCTGGTCAACTTGCTTTAAGGGTTAAGTTTTGAGCAGCAGCACACTTGATTTGGTATACTGTAGGCACGAAATAGCTATATGAGTAATTTATGGATTTGTCAGCAAAGCTATAATAAGTTTCCTCGTTTCTTGATTTTGATATGCTGGTAAAACGTAACTACGATATTATACTTTTGTTTTTCTGTTTCTTATGCTCATTATTTCAAAATCAGATATTAGCAGGGACATCTATGATCAATATAAGATATCTAAGGGACGTTCAACTCCCATACCATGTACTGGACTGGAGGCCAGTGACTTTGGTAGATTTGATTAATGACGGTAGTTTTTGCACATCTGGAAAGAAGTTATAAACAATTATCCAGTACTCTAATGCGCGCATTCATACAGGGAATCTGCTGAAAGAAGATTCTGGAACCTGTCAAGAAGAGACTAAAGAATTACAAAACTCCCACAAGAATATGCAACTGTCAATAACAGCTGCAATATCAACTGCCAGTTATTGAAATTGTTCACCTACGGCATGTTGCATAAATGGCTATTGGTGCGGATTCTGTTCATTTTTTGTGAGATTTGCAGGCTTATTGCAAAAAAATTGCTTGCGAAAATTGATTCAGCAGTGTGTTTTTTTTGGAGAATTGTGACAGCTTTCTGGAAAACTTTTGATAATCTATTTCCTTTGCTCAAAGGAGTCATGGACTAAATGATAACTGATCAGTGATGATTTTACTTGCTACTACAATCATTGCAGCAATATGTCCATGCCTTATTCATTGTTACACAAGTAAAAGACATGATTAAAATCTAATGAAAATCTACCGATGATGTAATCAGAAACGAACACAAAACAAATTGAAACGTCAAAAATTGACAATTTGATTGGTATAACTAATGAAAATGCTAAAAGTTAAGCAAGAATCGTTTGAATTTCCATTCCTTCGGAAGATCATTTATCAAGATTTTGGTGGAAAAGTGCTGTCTTTCCAAGTGTGCTTCCTCATAATGAGTGGTTGCCAATGTCAAAATATTTTTATCTCTTATTAGACATCTCGTGATTATAGAGCATCACCTGTGAGGCCTTCAAATTATATTCAAAACTCCGACGAACAAATAGGATGTCATTGTGATGTCAGTGGTTCATTGCGAAGATCATATTGAATAAAAAGCAAACCAAGTGGTGGTGATTGATGACTATCCACGATTTTAATTTCCTACCATATTGGGCAATTCAGGAACAGCATTGATAAGGATTTAAGTTGATAAAGAAATCCGTATAAAAATCGTCGGTGAATATGAAAACATTCGCGCATCACTGTGATAAAAATAACCATCAATTTTCGTTTAATGAAAGTTCAGTAATTCAAGGCCGAAATAAATCACACTTTTATATCGCTTCATTGCTCTTGAATTCTCGAATAAAGTCCACCAGTATATACAGGAAGAGGTTTTAGATAAGACAATGGGAAATCAATGAATGTCGAAAGTCACAATTTATTTAAAATTGACCATCGATGCTTGTATGTGAACAATGTACATGCACACTACACGGGTTCTCTCGACAATTTCACTTCAAGACTGGACCGGGCGTATTAATTAGTATGTACAGCAATCAATTCAGCTGGATTCTGATGTATTTTGCAATAATTAAAATGAATTGCTTGCCACCTTTTTCCATGGTTTTATCCAGATACACATTACCGTCATTAATCAAGTCTACCAACGTCACTGGCCTCCAGTCCAGTACATGGTATGGGAGTTGAACGTCCCTTAGATATCTAATCATAGATATTAATCATATTTGAATCAGATTCACAAGCATAACACATACACACGCAAGTGTCACTTCTTTTATCCATATGACCACAAAAATATTTCAAGCTGAAAGCCTATATGCATATTACATTACAACATTTAAGTAATTCTGACCTATAGCTTTGGAGAAATACGGCTTGACAAAACACCTGATTTCAAAATATTGAATGCTTACTACTGAAGACTGAAAGAATTTCTTCACGCGCAGTCATGAGTCTGTTTCTCAGCCATTGTCTAATTAACCCTTTCGATGCCATCGACGATATATTCGTCCGGGACTGTCATCCATTTTACTGCCGCATGCTCTAGCAATAGAAGGCCATCTTGCTGCCATTGACGAAATATTCGTCAGTATTCAACGATATTTTCTATGCCACTCAATATCAGGATACTTGTTTTTTGCAATGCCAATGACGAAATATTCGTCACTGCTAAATATGCGCTCAGTGCCAATACAATGTGTAATAGAATGTTTCCTCAGTGCCAGAGAATTGCAGAAAGAGCAAGAATTTTAGAACAAATATATCTACTTGCTTATTCACAACATGTACTGCCGACGTACAGTAAATAAGTGCATGGTAATCATCACTGAATACTAGCTCGTACCAATGAGACAAACATTACTACTTGTATTTCATTACATGTGATTACGAATAGTTCACTCGCGTGTGGTAAAGTTCAAAGCAAGGCACAATACACAAGGGAATGGAACTACAATGTGCACAGCAATATTTTGTGTCTTTGCGGATTTTCTTCGATGTACAAACGGCACATCGTCGAAAGGTGCTCTTGTTTTCCTTTTGTGAAGGAATTAGTTTCGGATAATGAGCATTCTTGAATTGAAGCCGTATAGGTGTATCACCGTTGAAAGATCTTGCAGGTCGTCTCACTGAGCTCATAGAAGTCAATTGATTGATAAGGTTAAGTAAAAATTGTTTCTTTGACACATTGTGATCAGATGAAAAAACCACGAATGAGTTATGAATTACAAAATCAAGGAGCATGAAATAGAGCTTTTTGTACCACTTTGTCGACTTTCTGACTATCGTATAAGTGTCAATAACCTGCGCCAGTTTGAAAAAGAATCGGAATGCAGCAAGCTCACTATCAAGTGTTTCGTCGATCCCAGGATGAACAGTGAACGGAAATGGAGGACGTAGCTCTACATTATCGGACCATGTACCAGTAAATTCGTCTTCTTCACTATCACTCTCGTCGTGTGAAACAGAAAACTCCGAGAGATTGCTTTCCAAATCACTTTCGTCAGTACCAGACGACATTAGGACGAAAATGACTTCAAATACGGTGTCTAAGGTAAGGAGAGAGTCTATTTACACGTAGGTCATATCTAAAAATAGGAATTATATCAAACCAGGTATCGAATGAAAGCTCTCACCATAACGCAGTTCACTGTGCTGACGAAACAGCATGTTATTGACCTCGTTAAAAAATATTCAGGATCGAAAGCACTTTAAACGCCAATGACGAGATTATCGTCATTGGCAATTGGTTGCAAATTTACTGCAGACGAAATATTCGTCTTTGGCACTAAGAGAAAGTATAAAGGAAATTACCTGGCACATGACAATCATTTAGTTAGTGACGAAATATTCGTCATCGGCAGACACAAGCCAATCTATTCCAATCATCAATAGCAGAGAGTGATGGTGATATTATCGACCAATATTTCGTCTATGGCAATAAACATAGTCATCAATTCCAAATACATGTGGCATCGAAAGGGTTAAGCACCACCGGGTTTAGGAAAGATTTCCTATTCGGAAATGAAGTTTCGAATGATCATATAATCGGGTCAACCTCTGGTGCTAACAAGAAGTCGCAAAATTTAGAGGTTCAAACTTCAAAGTAGGTCGTCCGTTTGATTTTTTAGTGTACCATATCCAACAAAGTTTGAGGATGCGCTAAAACTAAGTCACAAAATCTGTAGCTCGGTCATCTTACTTTTAAGAGGACCTTTGCCGGGAACATTGCCACTGGCATTCTCAATAGAATCGAGTTGTTTGGAGTGATGAAGCTTCTGTCAGTCTCACAGGTCGCGATAGCCGTTTGAGGGTTTGGTTGAAGTCAGGTGACGCAATTCCTGATATGGATATGATAAAGATTGTTGATTTAGGCTGCGATATGGATGAATGCCGAACTGAGCTCCATATCCAAAGGGATAACATGAATTCCGATGGATATGTAAAAGTTTCGCTAGGGCACATTTTTCCATTGTCCTCCCTTTTGACCTTCCTCCGACTGGATTTATATGGACGACAACTCCACTTGATACAGCAGTTGTGTAAATAATTCATTCAGAGTTCAAACCGGTATCCGAACTTTGAAATGGCCCGCTTGCTCAACAGACCTGAATCGAATTGAAAATGTCTAATCTACTGAAGCGCGGTGTGAGGCGATCAATTCTTCCTGGAGATGGTCTTTCTCGACTTGAAGCTTTGCTAAAGCAAGAGTGGGAGAGTTTAGATCAGTGGTTCTCAACCGGGGCCCCCGTGGCAACCCCCATGAGGCCACAGAACAATTTGTTGGGGGCCACGAGAAGACCTCGGAATATAGTATGTAAGGCATACCTAGTAAGTATGTTTTGTTTTGTACTTAATCAGCTGATCAATCAACTGATTTCACGCTCGTGAAGCACATGTGTAGCCATCCCGCCGTAAATTAAGTGAGGAAATTGCGAGAATATCATTGGACAAGAAAACAAGAAGAGCTATATTTCACAGGTGTGTGCGGTAGGAGAAGAGAATTTAGTCTTAATCAAAACTAAATATAGAAATCACCTTGATGTTCGGAGTGACATCCGTATGTCTACTTCAAACACAAAACCAAATAACAAAAAGCTTTTGCTTCAGGGACAGGAACAGAGATCCCATTGAATTTTTTGGTGTTACTTTTTCTGTGTAATTGTTCTGCCAAATTTAACTCAGATTATTGTTCATAATGATTTGTTTTTATTAAAAGTGAATGTTTGATTTGTTTAGCCTGCCACCTACAAATTTAGAAGAAAAAACGAAAAAATAACTTGAAGAGTCCTTCGGTTTACAGTATTATTCTAAAATTCATTCAAGTCTCTTCAAAATATAGTACTTACATGTACACTAACTTAAATCAACCGAGAAATGAAAAGAGAGCATCCATTGTAAAATAAAAATCGAACATTGACATGAGGTGTATCAAGGAAATAATGAAGACATACAATTTGATAGCACCTCAACAAAGGAATTGAAAGAAGAAGTAATTAATAGGGTGACCAAAAGTCAATAAAGTCAATGAAGGTCAATAAAAAGTCAAAAAAACGTTTTTAAGTCAATACAGTAAAAAAACGCATTATGGGTCAAAATATAGTCAAATTCCGCGATTTTGCGAGCAATCGTGGATTAACTTCTGTTTTGTCCAGAGTTATTAGTGATGTGAAGCTTTCTGTGTAGACCAAAGAGTATGGTGTAGACGCATCAGCAGTCGCCTGCATGCGCTCTCAACTCGGGTGAATGTTGCGACAGTCGTATTATGACGTTGATGACTGACACTGGTTGGTCGCGGAGAGATAGGGAAAATTATTCTTCTCGTGTACGGAGACGGATGAAAGATCGATACAATTCGACGACGGTGTCGTCAGTTCATCACTTTCAACATGCCTAAGTCAGCTCAATCGCCGCTTTCTAAAGTTTTGTCTTACGTCAATGAATTTCCGAAGGATTTCGTCAAGTCACCGCGGAATGAACTGTACTGCATTTTATGTAATTCTATTGTGAAACATGATAAAAGATTCTTTGTCAATTCATACATGGAGTCAGCCAAGCACCAGAAAGCAAAACAACAGGAAGTAAACAAGGCGAAACAACACTTCTTGCCAACTGTCAGCAAGGACTTACTGCCGATGTAGTTCGTGCTTTTCTTTCTGCTGACATCCCCTTGAAGAAACTTCGAAACCCAAATTTGCGGAAATTGTTTATTCAGATGGGGAAGCCACTTCCAAGCGAAACATCCTGCCGTGACAAAACCACTCAACTGGCCGATGAAGAAACTGCTCGTGTCAAGATGATTCTTGCGAACAAGGATATCTTCCCCTTTGTGGATGAAAGTGACATTAAAGACAACAAATTCCTAGCCATTCTCGGTGGAGTGATTGACGATCCCTATAAAACTTTTATGATTGACTGTATTCCTTTTAGTCAATCTCCTAATTCTCAAATCATCCCGCATGCCATAGATGATGTACTTAAAGGACTGGGAACAGAGAGACAACAGTTTTGCACTGTTGATAAGTGATGCAGCTGCCTATAGGGTTTCTGCTGGCAAACAACTCAAATTATTCTACCAAAATATGTTCCACGTTACTTTCTTGTCCCATCTCCTTCACAACGCTGCTCTGAAAGTGAAAGCAAACTACGAATCAGTAGACAACCTAATTTCATGCGTCAAGGCAAGCACTGTGAAGAACAAGACCCGCAAGGGAATGTTTGATGCAATCGGAGTGCCTCCACAACCTGTGGTCACTAGGCGTCGAGTTGGTTGAAAGCGGCTTTCTATTATGCTGACCATTTCCCAAAGGTCTGTGAGAGAGTTGGACAGTTTCATGGGGATGGATTAATCGTGAAGCAAGCAAAGCAGGCTGTCGCACAACCTGAACTTCCTGTATCGTTGATGGAACTCAAAATTTCTTACGCAAGTTTGGCTGATCTTGTCATCCAAATAGAGTCGGACGAGATCACAATCGAGTCTGCTTATCGCCAAGTAAAGCAACTGGACTTTGGTTTTGATCCATGGCATGTGAAACCGTACTTGGACAAGCGCCTGAAAAAGAATGACATTACCGACATTGTAAACTTGTCAAGAAAAGACATTTCTCCCACAATGTATGGAAAATTACGACAATATTTGCCCACCTCAGCTGCTGTAGAGCGTTGCTTTTCAATGCTTCACAAAATAATGGCCAAAGATCGCAATTTCAAAGCGGAAAATGTTCGCAAGTACATTGTTCTGCACTACAATTCGGTGCATTGCGATTTAGATGCTTGACTTGTGCTGCTAACTGCATCTCGTAGAAACTGATATTATGCACCGGTACTGTACTTGTAATAAATTATAGTTACAGTCTGTAACTAATGGAGAAATTAAAATTTTTTAGTGTATAATAGCTTTGTTTTTGTTAGGTCAAGAAAAAGTCAAAATTACTCAAACATGAAGTCAAAATTTGTGAGTTTTTGGGTCAAATTTTGGTTCTTTTAGTAATTAACCATCAAATCAAGTAGCCTATAGAACAAGGGGCCACAGAAGAATGATTAACTTGGACGGTTGAGAACCACTAGTTTAGATCAAGAAGTAATCAACCACTTGATCAAAAGCATGCCTTCCCGGATTCAGACCAACCAGCCGATTCGAATTTTAAAAAAGCGAATCCTCAATTTAGGAAAGCGAACCCATAATTTTTACATCAAGCAATGTAGCATAGCGTTAAAACGACACAATATGCCATCAAACCATACTGCCACGAATACTGCGAACCTGTGCAAATATTCCTTGCTGTTACAAAAAAGGTTACTTGACGGAGTACCTCCTAGGAGGTGTTTTTCTTGTTTAGGAGCTTGTTAAACGAATGCACCAGACCATATTTATACATAAATTAGCTTTTGCATTCTATTAATGACCGATCAGACATCAATCGATTTAGATTGCTTAAACTTTAGACAGATAATGTAGATTCCAAGAGTGTTTCATAGGATAGTTGAAACACAGTGTTGAAAAAATCAACAAAAATGCTGCTAGAAAATTCAGCAGAATGAAGATGATTTTATCATTTCTAATGTGGCTGAGGAAATTTCTCTTTCTGTCATGCTTTTACTAAATTAGGCTAAAACTTTGACCATCTCTTTTATCTGAATATTACAAAGCATATTGATATTTTCAAGTATTTAGTAGATAAAGGTTTATCAACTAAAGTCATGCGAGGTACATCATATCACGAATAAAGGATCCTTAATTAGGTTTTACAACAATATGGCAATTATTTCATACAGTGATGGAATGTACACCAAAGGTTTTATCTGATAATCACTAGTATTCTTCAATCAATAACTCAGAAAGTTTCATGTGGTTATATAAAAATAGGCTACACATGTCCGATCATATCAGCATCATATTAATGTCTTCATTAGTAAATGCAAAATGATTATTATACACATCAACGTTTTGCCTAGCAACACGTAGGCCCCACTTCACGAAAATCACAGTGAAAATGACAGTCTAATAAGAAAATCAACGGAAAATATTCCATTGTGTTAATCATCATATCAATTTCTTAGGCCCGTTTATCAACACTATGCAATACACCTAACTCATTCGCATAAACTGAACCGTTTGTTTCACTAATCTTCTAAGAAGACTCGGTAGTAGGCCTCCCGTGAGTCTCAGGCAAGCCAGCATGGATTAACGTCTCGATTCCTTGACTGATAAATGCGATGACATTCATTTGTAGCATGTAACCCGTTCGTACTTTCAACATGCATCCATTCAAACTCGTGTGAACGCTATAGCACCATGGCCTCAAAGTTACCGTAAAATAATTGTGCATGCACCGGAACGCAACACGACAAGGCTTTGTCTTCAGGAATAGCTATAACATGACGTTTTTGCTAATAAGAGTACATTTTCCAATTCCTAAATGTCACTACATAAGATTATGCAATTGTTTAATCCGAATTCAATTGTCAACACATGGATGATAGCATGACTAAAGTAAATGACAACATGAAATTAAGTCACGTTGTCAACATGTAAAAAAGGTCTGTACTACGAAGCACTTTTTTCTTGCTCAACCCAAAAAAACAAAAAAATAAACGAATTCCATTCGATAAAAGTGAAAATTCAGGCATATTTTCGAAAAAGTGAAAAAACCGAATGTCTGGGTAGCCTGCGGATTCAACAAGTGATTGAACTTTTGGGTGAGGTTACGAAATATTAGGGACCACCAGCGAACGTACCACGGGCGCTTTTAAGGGCCAACTGGCTTTACAGAGCCATTGAACAAAAAAATTTTATTTCAATCTTTATTCTTATTTAACTGCCAAATTTGTATATGAAATTGGTAAAATTTCATTAAATACGACAAAATTTAGGTGGTCCACTTTATATGATCATGCCGCTAGACCTGAGGTTAGTAATTTCTATATGATCGAAACAAATCATACATTATATGTTATAATGCATGCTACAGATATACTTCAGATGAGGTTAATAATTTCCATAATTACCTCTGTACGCGGATACCTCGCATAATTACCTCTAAACGCGGATATCTTGAAGTCTGCATCTTGATATTTCGCAAATTTTTGATTGACAATTTTTCTATTATGAAGCATATCAGGCACCATACTATGGTAAATTTTACATGATTATTGAGATTCAAATTTCTAGAGATAGAAAGCATTTCTAGTAGAACATTGATGAGGATATGTCATTTTGCAAGCTGCAAATAGCAATAGTCGGTCGGTGAAAAAAAATGTAAGATTTTATTTATCTCATGGAAGATGAATAAAAGCAAATGTCAGCCTAATTGAATACGCATGGATCTAAATAGCCTTAATTTGGCGACCTTATTCCTATCATGTGTTACATCTATTTAAATGATATGCAAAATATTATACACCAGCATCTCGCATTTGAAGTGGAAGGTCAATACATCGACAATATTGTTATTATGAAATAATTTTGAATAATAATCCTTTTTAGTGGCATGATTCTGGGATTTCATATATTTTAGAAGAGTGAATGGTTGTCAACATACCACTGTCTAATTTCCACAAAATTCTAATCAACATTGCAGAAGGTTAATTTAATGTATTTTAACCCAATCAAAAAATGTTTCACGGATTATGATAGAATATATAAACATTGGACAAGCAGGATAGCTAGCGATATTTCATAAAGGAATGCAAGGTATTTGGTTGATCACACTGCCCGTAATAGTGACGGAAGCAGCAAGAGGAAAAGTTCTGTTCATCATCCAAAGAAGTGCTCTAGCTCCACACCGATTGATAATGACTTGAACGTGGCATGCAGTTTATTAATCTTACTACAAGATTCATAAAGTTCTTTCTACATGCATTATCCACGGTAGAACTACATCTGCACCTAGTACGCACAAAGGAAGACAATTATCGAACTTGGCACCGTTCAACAAAATGGTTGCCCTCAATGAGCGCACTAACAGAAATTCATTACCGCAGCAAAATCAAGGTGATCGATTGCAAGTCCATTAGAGGACTTTTAAAACCTGAAGGCAGTTAGTCACCAGCACCTATGTCGCTGCTAATAATCGTTACTAAATAATCAAGAACAGAAATACTACCTAATGTCGTTACAAAACAATCTAGGTAATATATCTGGGTAATTATGGCGCTATATAACGACCTGGTTGTGGGAATCATTAACACCAGTAGACACAGAAAGCTACACAATAGCATGCAATATTCAAGATCAGAATGAATCAGGCAATAGACTTACAGAGATGTCTAACCAAGATATCCATGAAATGAATATCTTTCTTTGGCATAGAAGTATAGCTCATCAGCGACATTTAGTTGAAGGTAATGTTGAGAAAGTAACGTTGAATATCAATTATTAGACGGCTACAATTAATTCATTCATTAAATGTCAATATTTTTTAATGGAAAAAGAACGTTTCTCTTTGGTACAATTGTAGCACATGCCCGAAACTTTCTCTCAATCACTCGAATTTTCAAAAATGTCTATAATGTCCTAATCAATAAAAACGGGTACTCTTTTTCTAAGCTCGCTCCCGACTAGATATCTTACAGCATCAAAATTTTTATCCACAGTCGTGCTCGTGTTTTGGCTTAAAAATTTCGAGTCGTGTTGAGGACAAATTTCCGACGATTCCAGACCTCGGATATACATGCATATCCATTTATCCAAACATCAGTGATTTTACAAGTCAGGAAAATAGCATTGAAATGCGACGGCACGAGGATCCCGATAAATTATCGAAAAAATGATTTAAGAACAATCAGACGATGTAACGAAGTTCAACTCTATTTCTAGAAGGCGGATTGCCTACAAAAGTTTTGCAAGTACGCTGAACTGATATAAGCCAATTCGGGAATACATCGATTTGGAAGTTGCAAAAAAGCACGATGTGTCAATTTCGAATCTTTTATTAAAAAAGTTCATTAGTTGATCGAATTGAGAGAATACGGTTAGATCCTGCACCGTTTCGGAACCGGTTCTACCAAAAAATTGGGAGCTCCAACACCTCTTTCCCTAGAACTGCAACCGCTTCTGGTACAGGTATCGGAATTGTTTGGTACTAGAATTAAGCTTCTAAACCACGTTTATGACATAAAAATAAATTAGACGCTTTTTTGTGTGAGCGCTCTAGCCCATGGTCATCAACGACGTCTCCATCCAGAACGTGTGTGAAGTTGGCAGAACCAACCTGCGCTCAGAGTGGTTCCGCTAACTTCACACACGTCCATCCAGATTGTAACGGGCCTAGACTACTGTCGCCTGTTAGTAGAGCAATATCTAGCTGTGAGAGTCATATGAAACTTTCGACTTCAGTTTCCCTCAGAAATCTGTGATTGGTGTGATGAGAACAACATCACAGTCTGTCCTCAGTTTTCCATCTAGCAATTTCCTCAGAAACCATTATTGACAATAAATCCAACCTCGGTAGACTGTGAACTGTGTTTCTCAACAACTGGCAGTTTCTCTCGGAAGATAAGATCAAGACTATGTTATTAATCGTTAGACATGCTTGTGTTTTCAAAGCAAAACCTCTCATCAAAACAAATAGCCATGACTTCATACTTAGGCTTGTGAAACTATGAATTGTGAGTCCTCGTATGATCATGCAGCATTATATCATGAATTTTTAGGGCAGAAATATCAGACATAGACGAGACTGCGTTAGCAACTGACTGTCTGATATTTCTGTCCGCAAAATCCATGATATAATGTTATTGTTTATGCACTTTAGAAGCATCTGAAATTTGCATTCTTAAACTGCTTCTAACAGACAGTGACGTGATGTAGATTTTTTTTGATTGACTTTTATCGAAGTCTATGAAAGTTTGCTGTCTCAATAGATTTCAATTCATGAAAAGCTTGAAAGTCTATGAATTTTCGCAATCTGGATGCATTTGAATTTCGGATTTCTATCTAAAAAATTATCTGAAATATGAGTATCCATTCACTAATTCATTCATTTAATGGATTCTCAAGCGGGAATGACGAACGACGGTTCATGGCTACATCGTGCGGTAAGAATGCTTGAGAAATTGGCGGGAATGAAATGGTGTCCTCCAATGCCGGGCAGAAATGCATTTCAAGCTCATTTCGATCATTTCTATGACCTCCAAAGCCATCGAAAGTGACATGCACTAGTATTTTCTTATGCATTGGCAACGAATTCGGTAGATAAACAAACATTATGAGCAGTGCTCATTTACAAATCATTTATTTGATGATTTATCATAAAGTTGATGTAGGTTACACCACGGAGAAGTTATTATCGCTGGTACCACTTACTTGTGACGTTTTTACAAAAGAAATGTAGCTATCTAACATATATAAATCGTCTGTTGCTCTTGAATGTTGCAGCCGTTCTTTTTGTTTGAATAGATGTCACACAAGCATAAATGGAAGCAGAAAAATAATACTTACCACAAAACAGAATATAATATTACAAACAGTAGCCATTGAAGGTGAAAATCTCGACAACGACCAGCCATGGTGCTGGTACTGCAAATAGATCATGTCAGCTCCCATTCTTTTTTCAATCCCAATATTCCGCACTTACAAATCGTGAATTTAATTTACTGTTTCGCATTTCAACGTCTACGTGACTGAATATTACATCTGCTTTATAGCTTCCGATCCAAACAGACGTTTAGTAATTAAATGTTCAACCAGCAGTAATTTATTGTAAGGTGTAGGATAATTTAATATTTCTGTCGCATCAGAATTTGTCATTTTTGTCCATAAACAATTTGCAGTCGACATAGAACAGAACCACTCACTGATCACTATTTTATTTGTGATTGTTACACTATTAACTTAAGTGCAGCCTGTGCAACAGATTTGGAAACAAAGAATACTGCTTTTCACGCGAACCAGTATGATTGTTATCCTATTCACCTGAATTATCTTCAAATACGGATATGACGCGAAAATTAGGTGTTCATGCAAATCTCCTTGAAAAAGTGTGGATAAAATCATAACGTAAACTGAACATGGTGAGCTTTTAACAAAACCAATGCCACTGACGAGATGTAATTAAAATATGAAGCAGCTGCGTAAATAGTTTGAGAAATTGTCAAAGAAATAGAAAAATATAACCTTATCTATAAACTAGGTGCAATAACCACATCTTCTACTCAATTCTGCCGTAAATATTTGGTAATGAATATACAGGGTGATCCCGATGTCGCCACAGTTTTTTGTCCTCATTTTTAATTGACTTGAAAGCGCTCCGTTTCAGCTGCTTTCTGTCTAACTTGTCATCTCAAAACAATAAATCATTTCGCTGCTTGTAAATCATGCATGTGTCAAACCAAACCTATGGACGAAGCATGAGGAATATCTATATCTCAAATTTCAGATCAATGAATTTATTGAAGAGAGAATGGTGACACATTGATTAACTTTTGTGACACAATAGATGGAATATCGCGGTTTTGAGACATTGAAATTGCAGCAATTGTTTCGTTTGCAATTACATTCAGTTGTGAAGAAGAATGTTTACTGAGAAATTTGGAAAAGAGCAGCCGGCACTCACTCAAGTAGTAACCCCGTGGCAAATTCAATTCCAAAATGTGAAATGCTGAGTCATCATGCTGACTCAGCCCCCCTCTGGAAGGAAGGTGAGGGAGATGGCCAAGGATGTGCTGGGAGGAATGGGTCCGAGAGGAAGAAACTGTTCCCTCCCCCCCTCTGGAAGGAAGGAGTTTTCCAGCAAGGGAAGGAAGGTGATAGGAATGTGGGAGGGATAGAGTGTGGAAAGGGTGGATGTTGGTGGTTTTGGGATGAGAAAAGTTGGAAATCGACAGGAAGGAGTGCTCGGATGGGAAAACGGAGGCCAGATTCGGAATCTACGTGAAATTTTGGGTTAGGAAGGATGTTTCCAGCGACATTGGAGAGAAAAAGTTTTGAGGACGTCCCCCTGCCAAACTTCCAACTTTGGTGTGAGAAATCGTAGAAAGTCGTGCAATAGCTCATTTGACAGCTGAGAATGAGAAAAATGCAGTGGAAAGCTCAGTTTGGCTCACTTTTCCTGGGTTTAGGGAGGAAAGTGGCAGGAAAACGTCAGAGTTGGAAAAGGCAGGTTTTGGAGGTTTTGGGATGAGAAAAGTCGTTTTTCGGGCAGAAGGAGGTCTCGGATGGGAAAACGGAGTGAAAATTCGGACGTTTTGGTCAATGTTGGGTCTAGGAACTTCTTCCCAACTCAATCGGAGAGAAAAAGTTCTGACCCCCCCCCCCTCGGCAACGATCTTCCAACTTTGGTTGTAGACATCGTAGAAAGTCGTGCAATAGCTCATTTGAAAGCTGAGAATGAGAAAAATGCAGTGGAAAACATGGCTTGTTCCTACCTGCCTTCGTTTAGAGGTGAGACGTTATTGAAAATTTGGGACATTGACGAAGAAACGACAGAGTTAGAATGTTTATGAAAATCGCTCTAGCGGGTGAAGCAAGCCTCGGACGGGAAAACAGAGACCAGATTTGGAATCAGCGTCAAATTCTACATGGAGATGGAGAATTTCCAGCTCAATCGGAGCACTAGAACCGGAGATAGACGGGTTTTTAGTGTTTGAATGATGGGTATTACGTCATCAGCTGATCGCCACACACTATATAAGCGGGAACCGACAGAGACTTCTCATTTAGAGGAGAGCGATTGTCAAAGGTAGGTCGTCTCTCTGAGCTCCGATGATAGCTTCGGACATTCCAAATTCCGGGTGACTGAAAGAAACCGACTTAGAAAATTTCATTGCTGAAGTCAGCTAAGGCGTCAGACTTAGAGGTTCCCCAGGAGATGGCCTTCGTCTCCAGGCCATAAAAGACTCCAAAACCTTAAAGGCTTGTAACTTTGCTTCTACAAGTCCGTTTGACTTGATTCAAAAAAGGTTCGGTTGCTATTGACCTGCCCTAAGTGATAGACTACTTATTAAATTTCATAAGTAGTGCTAAAAAGTTGAAAATTTTAAATTCACTAGTTTTGGAGGTTTTCTGGGGCTTTCGACCCTGCTGAAGTCAATGAAAGGATTTTTAGTGATGACTGAGCCAGTCTTCTCATGTTACAAGCAGCTTTTCACTGAAAGCGAGCAAGACACGGAGAGTTTTGCTGTAATATTCCACTGACAGGGTGTTCCTTCGGGACGGCGGACGATGCCGTAGTGATAAGTGTGGCAAGGGAGTGTGTCATAGTTTAGACCGAAACCGCTGGGGCAACTCATGTCTCATGTTGGGCATTTGACACAGTTCTCAACGTAGCACTTTGAACGCCAATCGGTTGAGTCTTAGCGATCTTGTCATGGGTGGCCTCTAAACATCTCCATTGCAAAACGCTGGTGAATCAAGCTCTCTACGGCTTGCTATCAAGCTGATCAAAGCAACGACTTGGGATGTTTCCTCTTGTAAATAACTCCACCGATTTTTATGTCAAAATCGGGGCCCGGATACCAACACAGTGACATGACACACGCTCTGTCCGCCCGAGGTTGGATTTGTGGGTCGAGGCCTTGGAGCTGGGATAAGATCCCCTCTGAGCAATGCCTGTAACGGATTCAAGAGCTTAACACCCAAACGGTTGCTGACTTGCTATCCGTCCTTTTTCGTCTAGCCTCAGTAACTCAGGGTTGGCAACGTCTATCGTTTGTCATTGTAACTTGGTAAAAAATGAGATGGTTACTGCAGGCATTGACGTCAAACCTTTTCGCGTCATAGGGGAATCCGTCTTTGTGTTGGGAGTTGGTAACGGAAAGCACGGTGACTGCCGATGTCCATACATGGTAAAACTGCTGTTGTCAAGTTAAAAGCATGGCCAAATAAAGAAGGTCTGAATCATGGCTTTGTGCTCGCTGGGTATATAAACCGCGACTTTTCTCTAGTCTTCACTCCTGTTTCAAGTTGCAAGACGAACGGTGAGTGCTCTGACAAGGTTTGCTATCAAACGTTGCAAGTTAGGTCTCTCTAGACTTCGCTTCTATTTCCTAACGAACAGTGAGTGTAGTGACAACGTTTGATATCAAACGTTGCAAGCTAGGCCTCTCATGTAGATGATATTATTCCTTTGGGATGATAATTATTTTCTCAATCTCACAAACTACTTTATCTCCTTGCAGATGACCGACATCACCATTTTCAAGACAAGTCAGTGCAGTTGTGGTAAAATCTTGCGCTCACACCATATGCATGCGCATAGAGAGACATTTTTTAATGATGACAATCACCACTTAGGCAAGGTATTTATTATTTGCTATCGCTGTCGAATGATAAAAACCAGTGAGAAGAATAGAGAGTGGTTGATGGAGCATAAAGCATGCGTAAATGAGAATAAAATTGATGAACATGTATTCGCCATGTTTGCAAATGCAAAGACCTCTGAATATGTTTCCATGAACAGTAATGCTCACAAAGATTTGCTTTTGAGTGACGACAAGGAGGCTGATGAAGCGACAAGGGCTGTGGAAAACCTACTGAAGGCAGTGAATGAAAACAAAGAAAATGAAAAGAATAGGAAGGAGATGGAGATTGGAAAGGAGGTGTGTGAAAGAGATGAACAGGTTGAAGGGCAATTGATGGTAAACAGTGATGAAGAAAAACATGTAATAGAAGTAGAGCAGCTTAAGGCTGATTTAGCCATTACATCAGATGAGGATCATTGCATAGATTTAGATGCCATTTGAAAGCGGAGAGCTCCTTTGACATCAACCAACAAGCGAATCATGACAACCTGCAGTAAACTGAAACAGCGTCGCTTAAGTAAAAGTGAGGCCTTTCATCCTTCGAAGGATAGGGCCCTTGAAGAAGCGAAGGGGCAGGCGGCATTATATAAGGCTATGTTTGAAGATAGTGAGATGGAACAGCTGTCTCGAACTAGAGAACTAAAAATCACCTTGCAAAAAAGCATTGAAAAAGTTACGTGGGAGAAAGATCAAGCGAATGAGGGGAGAAGGATCAATAAAGTAGAGGTTGAGAGGTTGCAGAAAGAGTTGCATCTGGTTATGGAGGATAGAAAGGCGAAGGAAGAGGAAATTGGGAATTTAAAAATTGAGAGTCAAAAGTTGAGAGGGGAGAAGACCATGAAGCATGGGCGGTATACTTACGAGTTACATGTGCCTACTCGCTCACCAGCCCACATCATTCAAGCGCCATTTTTGTTTGAGTGCAATCCATCTGCACCTATATGCTGTTATGAGAATCCGAGTAGAGGAATTTCATATAATCATCTCATTGTAAAAAGTCAAGGTCCAATAGATGAGATCATACTCAGAGGCAAGCATGAAATAGGTAAGTTATAGGAAATCAAATAACATTATGTTCTCTAATGAATTTTCTTTTTATTTCAGTTGATATCCCCGACTTGTGAGGAAGCAAGCAGCAGTCCCGAGAACGACCCATGGGCTCTTTTAAGGGCCAACCTTCTAATGCAGCTAAAGCGGTCCCAAGCCTGCCACATATCTTCGGATATGGAATGCAGAGGGAAAGAAAAATGATGAATGGAATGAAGGGAGGACATTCATGCGCCACACGCAACACATCACAGATTTCTCTCTTCGCTAGTGAACAAGCTCTTGTCAGTGTCGTACAAAAGTTTTACTGCAGCACAGGTTGATGTATAGTTAGAAAAGTTTGATCATGACGTTTATTCGTAAGTCTAGTCAGAAAGTGTATCATGGTTTGCAAAGTTAGTGTAGTCAAATAATTTTACTGTGACACCCGTTTGAGAAAATAAAGTTTGATCATGACGTTTATTCGTGAATGTCGTCAGAAAGTGTATCATGGTTTGTAAAAGTTTTACTGCAGCACAGGTTGATGTATAGTTAGAAAAGTTTGATCATGACGTTTTATGAAACACACATGTCATAAAATGTAAGCGCTAGTGTAGTCAAATAATTTTACTGCGACACACGTTTGTAAAAGTAAAGTTTGATCATCGACGTTTACGAAACACAAGTGTCATGAAATGCAGGCGTCAGTGTAGTCAAATAATTTTACTACGACGCGCGTTTGTGAAAGTAAAGTTTGATCATTGAAGTTGTATTCGTAAGTCTAGTCAGAAACTTTATCATGTTGTACAAAGGTTTTACTACAACACAGGTTGATGTATAGTTAGAAAAGTTTGATCATTGAAGTTGTATTCGTAGGTCTAGTCAGAAAGTGTATCATGGTTTGCAAAGTTAGTGTAGTCAAATAATTTTACTGTGACACCCGTTTGAGAAAGTAAAATCTGATCATCGAAGTTGTATTCGTGAGTGTCGTTAGAAAGTGTATCATGGTTTGTAAAAGTTTTACTGCAACACAGGTTGATGTATAGTTAAAAAAGTTTAATCATGACGTTTTATGAAACACACATGTCATGAAATGCAGGTGTTAGTGTAGTCAAATAATTTTACAGCAACGCACGTTTGTGAAAATAAAGTTTGATCATTGACGTTGTATGACTGACCGAACTCACCACAGCACTAGAAAGTTTTAGAAGGTTTTACTGCACAGTGTAGATTGTCTTGTAACTTACTTTCACAGTGTTAGAAAGTTTTATTGGAGACAGTTGCGAAATGTTTCCCAATTAGAAAATTCAAACTTCATGACTGTTAGATTAGTTTCATCAGGTTTACTAAAAGCAGTTTTCTACTGCAGTAAGACTTAGAGTTTAGAATGTTATATGAAAAAAGTGTTCACCACAGTGCTAGAAAGTTTTACTGCACTGTGTAGATTGTTTCACACAAGGTCTTATAGTCAGCGTTGAATGTTTTATAAAACCAGATGTTGTTACAAACGTTGAGTGTGTGAGAGCTAGTTCCATGACATTGAATCGCATGGGTTGTAGAGTTCATCATCCAAGGCTAGGCTCCTCTACGGTTGGATTTAAGGTTTTATATTACATGCGTCAACCGTTCGTGTAGAATATGTGAAGCACATGTTCGCTTAAATGCAAATGTTGAAATAAGTTTGTAAGAAGTCTTTGACAGGTTGTTGTGAAACGTAGCGAACGTTGAAAAAAGTTTTATGAAATGTTTCTGCAGTCACACTCGTTAGCGTACCAGCTTTACTAAATGTGTTGTTTGCCTTTATCAAATTGAATGCGTGTGTTTTTTAAATAAAGACAGACAGCGTGTTTGCACTCTGCATCGACAGCATACAAGTATATACATAACAACCTGTAACGTTGTTAGTCGAATGCATATGAGATAGGAAACACTCAAAGCATGTGTGAGATAAAAATCAACCTGCTAGATGAAGTGAAACACAAAAGTGTCACAACTAGTTTACGGGAAATAAAGGAGAACTGTGACAACGTTTACACTCATCATAGACAGATGAACATATAGTCTAACTTTCTAACATTCAAATGAAAGTCGTAAACATGAACTGCGGTGTAAGAAACTTTATGTCAACAACTTTATGTTGGTAAAACTTTCATAGATTGCAGGCGTGTTTAAAGCTGATATAAAGACCTGTAGAAACGCATAAGTCTTAGCTCAACGATTCGACCCTTGAACTCACACAATGAATACGTCTGTGTAGAAAACTCATTTGTAGGAAACAGCATTTTCTGTGTGAATGCAGACGATGTAAACATGACATTTAACATGGCTTGCAATAGTCAACACGCTGCCATTCAAAATGTTTATCATAAAACCTATCAGTGAAAAAACCTCCTGTGCACACAAAGAATCATAAGTGCACTCTGACGCCTGTTTGTCTCGCTAGCCCCTCAGCAGATAGAGTAGAACACAAAGATGAATGACAGCGCAGCCGGTGGGCGATCGTCTGTCGCGCTAGCCCTTCAACAGATAGAGTAGAACACAAAGATGTACGCTCTCTCTCTCTCTCTCTCTCTCTCTCTCTCTCTCTCTGACGCCCGTCTGTCACATGAAACAGAGAGCTATCACATCTGTCCCAGGATACAGGAACGTATCGTTACCTCCCACCTAGCTGATTCCCACACAGGTCATTGCTATCGCGTCGGAGAGGTTATCGTGGGCGGCTGAAAGGATTCTCACGTTGACAATTCTTTACTGTGCACTCCGCGCGCGCAAGAAACCATTTGCTGCTAAAGCATGGACACTGCCGATTTGTTCAATTCTTCAATGTCTTGCTAGCCAGTTACAAAAATGTGGGAGAAATATAAGGGAGAGGTTCACACTCATTCATCAATTACAAGTCGTTTGAAGCAATGTCTTTCGATATCGCTTTCTTTGACATGAGTCGAACCTTCGAGCTCCGCTGTGGATGCAGGGTGAAGATGGGGAAAGTCTTTCTCCTGGTTGCTTTGCAGGCAGAGAAAGGCGAAGCAATTCGCTGCCCCGTCCATCTTATTCCACATGAGCTTGTGGAGAACCCTTTATTTAGGGATATGGCGCTAGAATATCTGGCGTTGCTGAGAATTCAGCGTCCGGAATACTTCGAGTAATCGAAGTATTCCATCGGTCCTTCCGGGGGCCCGGTCACCAATTCGTTGGAGGCCACCCTATTAACAAAGAAAAGTTACAGACTGTGCCACACACAAACACTAGATTCAAGGATCTCTATCTTTCTTAGAAAATGAAGAAGCTCTCATTAAATTCATCTGATGAGAACTCAACTTCATGACAAGTGTTAAACTTGTCCAACACATCTTCAAAGGTCTAACTGCCATGAAATCATTATGTTTAAAGTTTTAAAGCCTCTATGATAAGTAGCAAGGATCTTTTACATGGTATGAAATATAAACGTGTGTAGAGAGAGGTTTTGACCTGAAGTCATGAATTTATTTCTTCGCTACCCTTCAAATGGAAATAGTAAGGGTGGTGGAAGAATCATCAGAGTAACATGTTGTATAGTAATGCAGGCAATGACAGTCACGGTTGGACTTAGAGATTTAGCGTTTTATATGACATACATCAATGATAACTGTTGTTGTAGAGTGTATACATGCATTTATTAACTTAGCCATTGGTCAGTAATGGCCAAAAGACCGTTCCAGGACAAGCCATTTTCTCAATTTTTTTGCACCTTTAAAAACGACTAAATTTATCAATTTAGGTCATTATTTCAGGTTTTTAAGACCTAAATTCATACATTTAGGCGTTCCAGGACACCGTAAAATTCAGAAAAATTGGTATCTTTAAAAACGACTAAATTTATCAATTTAGGTCATTATTTCAGGTTTTTAAGACCTAAATTCATGAATTTAGACCGTTTGAGGACAAGACAAATTCAAAAAAATGGTATTTTTAAAAACGACATAAATTCATGAATTTGAACCCTTTTTCATGTTTTTAAGACCTAATTCATAAATTTAGGCGTTTTTAAAAATACCCAATTTTTCAAATTTTTCAAAATCTCAAATTTGAGAATTACAATTTTTTATCTCGAAAATCATGACCGTTCCAGGACACCGAAAATCATAAAAGTTAAGAATCTCAAAATTTGAGAATTATAATTTTTCTTGCTCAAATCATGACCGTTCCAGGACACATCAAAAAATTGGTATTTTTAAAAAAGTCTAAATTCATGAGTTTAGGTCTTAAAACCTGAATTTTATCCATCTTTCAGGTTTTTAAAATATGAGATAACTAAAATTATGTGTCTAAAAATATTTCTTTAAAAATGGAAGATGAAAAAACAAAAGAACCATCAGCCCCTTTATATCCGATATTGGAACAAATGGATAAAGCAAAACACAAATATAGAACGGCATTATCTTCTTTTCATTCTTCTTAACTTTCATAAATTACTTACATTCACTTTAAAAGTATAGTCTGAAAATACACTTGCAAAGTGAGAACGTTGTTCTCAACTTTAAATTCTCCAGCAGAACAAGGTTGAAATAAATTACTTACATTCACTTTAAAAGTAAAGTCTGAAAATACACTAACGGCGTTCTCTGAAGTCTGAAAATACAGTTACAAAACTTCATAAATTTAACTCGTCTATTTCTTGAGTTACACCAGTTCTTTTTCCCCAAATTTTATCAGAAGATTCCAACAGTCTTTTTTCTTTTTCATTTGTGAGAAAGTCCTCAATTTGGTTCAAGTGCTTTTTAACAAAATGAATACTCAATGTTGAAGTATTGAGCTTCGGGAATTCGAGAGATACAACTTGATTAAGAAACTAACATACGTTCTAGAAAAATAGATTTGGTGTTCATCATTCAAACATTTAATGAACTTTGCAAATGAACACTTGATTAATGTTTTCAACTTACACAATACCTTACCTTGATTAATATATGAAATTAACAATCTTTGGTTACCTCTCTTTTCTGTCAAAATTAGTTTTTTCAACGAATCTATACAGGTAGGAATAGAAAAATAGTCCACTTTCTCCGGATAAAATTCCTCCAACTCTGTATCCACAAATGAATTTGAAATAAGGTATTTCACTTCCTTCTCTTTGTTTTTGTCAACACTTGCTTTCTTCTTTTTCAAATTTTCTTCAATGAAGTTTACAGCCAAATCTTTAAACAGTGCTTGCTGGTCAGGAACTATTAGAGGGAAAATTGAATCGCAGAAGATTGCAAATGCTCGTTGTAGAGGTGTTGATGACATATTCCAGGATGAAGACATGAAGTGATTGCAGACAAAGTCAGTCTCGTAGAACACTCACAGAAAAAATGAAATTGTCAATACGCGGCAGTTGTTTAGGCAAGCTAGTTGTGGCAGCAACTGTTTCTGAGAAAGAGAATCTTTATGACCTTTGCTCCCAGCGAAGCGACTAAAGCATACCCGCATATGGCGCTATTGTCTGCCACAAGCCGCAGCTGCTACCACTTCAATTCATACTGGCAAACAATTCTTTTGATAAAAATTTATGAAATAGATTTTCTTCATTAAAAATGAATGGCGAAAATCTGACTGAGTTATCTCCCAGAGCTTTTGGTCTGACTGATTTCTTAAAATTTTATGGAACGCAAACAACTACAAATTTCGATCTAAAGGAAATCGCTAATCAATTAGGAACAAAGAATTTTCACATATTGATGAGAGATGAATTACAATTGATTAAAAATCAGCCAACTCTAAATTTCATAACCAATCTTCACACATCAGATGAAAAAGGAGTACATTGGTCTGCGGGACAAAGCAATAAAAACGGTTCTAATTGTTATTTTGACCGCCCTGAGGCTGAGAACTATTATTTTGACTCTTATGGACTTCCACCTACAAATGAAGTAAGAGAATTACTTGGAAATGGAATTTATAGTACATTTCAAATTCAAAAACCAGGAACAACTTATTGTGGTCAATTATGTCTTTATGTTTTATTGAAATTACAGGAAAGAGTACCATTTCTTGATATTATGTTAGAATTGAATAATAATAATGATAATTAAAAATCGCTTCGTTGTAATTCATTCTGATAAAGTCGGCCTCTGATATCTTCATCATCTAAATCTTTGATTTCGTAAGTAATCGGATAAGTTTGATTTATTTTAGAAACTTCAAATATTTCTTTAGTCCAATAGCCAACAAAGCCTTTTTCAAATTTATTCTTATACTTAAATATTCTAACTCTATCTCCAATTTTAAATTTCGGCTTAAGTTTCTGCAAATTCGGATTACTCTCATTCGAATAATTATTCTCGAATATTTTTTTTCTTATCAAATCAGGGTCGTCAGAAGCATTCTTTGGGGTTTCTTCAGTACCTGAATGAATTTTATTGTTATAATCCTCAACAATTCCTGGTAATATCTTCAACCATTTCTGATTTCCTTGCTCAGTAAATTTCTTGAAAATTTTATTTTTTAACGTTCTATTGAATCGCTCTATTACTACAGCCTTTCCTGCATTTTCAGTTGAATAAACAGTTTCAAATAGTGGCTGAACGTTTCGGTTATAAAATTCCGACCCTTTATCAACAAACAATTTTTTTGGCTTTCTATTAGTTTCTCTAAAGATTTCTTCAAACTTATATTTAACTGACAGACCACTTTTGTTTTTTAAAGGCTTTACCCAAGCGTATCGTGTATATAAATCTATAACGGTCAATGCGTATTTGTAGTCCATTTCATTCGGCATATGAATAAGATCAGCACTCCAAATATCATCTTTATTAAATACTTTTTCTTTCAATAGATATTTCGGCTTTCTATATTCCTTGCGGAATTCGGAGGCATAAGTTTCACTATGCCGATCTAGGTCATTCGACATTTAGGAGGCATAAGTTCGAGCGTTGCTCTCAGACAGCTTTGCTGTCGTTTCATCTATCCCCTGACCGAATAATATTTTAGCTTGTAAAGCTTTCTTAACAAACATTCTTTCAATTCTTTCTCTAAATGTAGGATTTTGAATACTATCTAATTCTTGAATCATCTTCTTATCAGCTGCATGACGAGATTTTAGGTCATGATTTCGATAAGCTAAATCATGCCTGTAAGCTGCGGCATCTACTCTATTTATTGGTTCTTCACCTGGTTTTGGATTATTATTCTCATCTAGTCTTATATCTAATCGAGTTCCTGGACCGGTATATGAATGACCAGGAAGATGTTTTTTTTCGAATATTTACTCCAAATAAATCCAGGAAAGTTTTCAAATGTTTTTTGTATGTCACCTCCGTAATGCTGACAATTTGAGGTCTTACGTACGTTTAACAGATAATTCAATAAATCTAAATTAGAAATTTTTAATTTAATTAAATTTTTGGAATTTGTAGAATTCATTTTAAAAGATAAAATAAATGTCTTACCGAATCATACTAGGACTTAGATATATTCCAGAACCATCTTTAGTTTCTTTAATTTCAATTAAATCATCAACATTGTGTAGAATGTTTTTAAGAACTCGTTTTCCTTCATCAACTAAATTTAGTTTACCAATGAAATTATCTACTACTCCTTCACCCCTAGCAACTTTCTCTAACTCTCTATTATGACGTTTTTGTTCTTCTAATGCTGCCTTCTCTGATTTATTTTTATTTACTGCTTGGACAATACCAGTTGTCCTACCTGCAACACTTCCTGCTGCTGCTATACCTCCTATTATTAGAGGAATTAATGGGAGAATCCCGCCACTCTTTTCTTCTTGTAATTGAATATTCTCTATCATTGGTTTACTTAAGTAATACTTTTTTTGTTAATCGTAATAGTTTTAGGTGTATTTTTGTCAACAATATTAGGTAATTTTAATTCAACAGTTTTATTATTATTACTTTTCGCTTGCGAGATTTTTAATAAAAAGAATTTTAAGTTATCAAAAATTTTAAGTTAGGAAAAATTTTAATCTAAGAATTTTAATTAACTTATAGAACTTTGTTCAGAGGCTTTAGCCGATCCTAGCCATCTTTCCATTAAGAATTTCAATAGAATATTTTACATCTTCTAGCAATAAACCATAAGCCATCAATGAAGTTGTAGAATCTTTCATTTCAATATTAATTGTTACATCACAACCAGTCTTGATAATATCTTCAGATTGTGCACTTAAATCGAAACAGAAAACAGAATATAAATGTCTCCAATCTCCAGGAGTTAATTGTGGTTCAACTCCAAATTCTATACAAAGATTTCTATAAGAATCATATCCTTCCATAAATTGATTATTGGTATCATCGAATCTTAATGGATCAATTGGATATCGGGTTTGATTTAATGAAACTTGTAAATTTCGAATTGTATCAATATGAAAAAGATTATTGTTCTTATCAAAATTTGGAGAATTATTTCTTTGAAAAGTTAGTAATAAATATCTTGGAGTATTCGCAGTTCTAGTAAAATGCCAGTTAAATCTTTGTTCGGAAAAAGCTACTGAACTAGCAGTACGCTTTAGAAAATTTACTGGAATTGGTTTGTTAGTATTTAATCTTTTTTTAATAGCTGTTTCAACCTCTAAACTAATATGCTTTATCCACCATTCAAGTCTATCAATTTTTAAATATGCTTTTTTTCCAGTCTTACCAAAAAAGATTAGTTCATTATTTGCTGTGCGATGAATTATTAATTTAAATTTTAATTGATATGATATTTTATCATAATCTAAATATCCGAATAATGGAGACAATGACCAATTTACTGTCTGTTTACTTTTCTTGTTAAATTCACGTCTTTCTTTATATGCACTATAGTTTGTTTTATTTAAATGTTTTGCAATATTCTCTACATCTTTCGCAATTCCTGCTGCATCTGTTACAGCGTGAGTTAAATCATCAACAATTGTACCATCATTAGTATCAGGAAACCAACCTTCGATTTCATACTTTTTATTATTTTCGCCAATTGTTACAAATCTATGCATTGTATCAATTACACCTGGAGAATCACTTATTGTTTCTATATTTTGAGTTGCAACATCTAAACGCATTTGTGTAAATAATTTTGAAAAAAAATTATTCTCTAATGCAATATTATCGTTATCTGATAATGGTGTTGTAAAATTGGCATCACTATATAAAGAATATTCACATTGTAAAAATGAATCAGGTAGATATATATAACTTTGTTGATTATCAACTTCAACAATCAAATCTCCTCCAGTATTTACTCTACTAGAAGATCCGGGATTCATAGCAATTCTTATATAGTCATTCTTTTTTTGATTGTAACTGACGAACGGAGGATCGTCTAATCTAAATTTATTTTCGATAAGCGAAGACATTTTTATAAAAAATAATTTGACCTTTTTGTTTTTCTCACACATAGAAAAAATTTTACTAAAAAATATTTTGCTAAAAAATTTTACTAAAAATATTTTATTAAAATATAATTTTAGAATTTTGCTAAACCAGCTCCGTTACAGCTTTGCTGGTTAGACCGAAGGTTGCTGTTAACACCATTACCTCTTATTTCTTCAATTGAACGAACCGTAGGCTCAATTGAACGAACCGTAGGTTCTATGGCTACGCCTGATTTCTTCTTGTGTTTACCATCAGACGGAGCTCCGCTCCTCAAGGTTTCACCCCCCACAGCTATGTTAGCAATTTCGTTTTTTGTTTCCTCTGAAAGTTTTTTAATTTTTTTAGCTCTTCAGAATCATTCCTAAGTTTACGAATAGCTTCTAGTTGTTTTAATTCGTTTTGAGATATAACAGCATTTGATATTGCAGTAGCTGTACTACCTATAGCAGCTGCTCCTTTTGCAGCAGATGTAATCAAATCTTTATTATTTTTAATTAAGTTAAAGATACTTCCAATACCAGAAAAGATGCCAGCCCCTTCTTTTTGAATTGTTTCTACACTGTCATAATGGTAAACAGATCTCATAGATGGTTCATGAGCAATTTTTTGATTTGAAGCAAAATGTTTTAGATTGTGTTTATAAATTATAGGCATTTTTTAGGATTAAATTTGACTTTTGGGAAAAATATTTACGTTTATGATTGGTTAGTAACCTGAGGACCTTTGGTCCGATCGGTTAAAGCCTCTGAACAAGATTATATCAAGATTTACGTGTGTGAATGTCCAACAACTTCGTGATAACTTTATTAATTTTCCGTTGCACTTTATCTATCGCGTCAAGCAGCGTGTGATGTATTTTAATTTCTTTTCTATTAACTTAAATTTTCTCCTGATTCATCTTCAACGCCGTTTTAAGAGCATTCAATTTAACTTTAAGAACATCTAATTGTCTTTTAACAGCATCTAAATGTTCTTTATTTCCTTTAGAGTTTTCTTGTAAATTTTTCTTTATTTCATTTTCTAAATTGATTTTAAGAGTTTTCATTTTATCAACTTTTTCATTAAGTGAGTTTACTTCATTGATTATTCTATTCATCTTTTTCATTTGTTGAAAAAAAACACTTTTTTGGAATGTAGTTTGTAACTGCTTTAAATTTTTTTTAATTCTTTCAAGTAGTTTTTCTATTTCATCTTCTAATTGTTCTTTCAATAATTTTATCTGTTGTTTATTTTTAATGACTGCAGATTTTGAATTTATAGAAAGCAATATTAAAATTTTTGATTGTTCAGAAATATTTTTAAAAAGTTTTGCTATATCTGCTTCTAGCTCTCTATCCTTTTTATCAAATTTTAATAATTTTTCGTTTAATGATTTGTCATTAAGTTTAAGCAACTTTAATTCATTCATCAGTGGAACCAAAACATCGTTTATATATTTTTCTTTTAAGTCATTGATTTTTGTATCAACATATTCTTTATTTGTTAACTCTGTATTTTGTTGCGGAAGAATAGAAAGATGCAATGGACCAGATCAAACGTCTCCTGTTTTCATATAATTTTCTACTTCTATTTCTAATTCACGATTATTCGGGATATATGCACCTCCAGCAACATTTGGTAACATCATTTTTAAAACAATAAAGTAATTTTTTTTATATAATGAGAAAAAAATAAATTTTTTTCTAATATAAAAAAATGGATAAAGCAAATTTAAAAAAATTATATTCGCCCGCATCATCCTGTTCTTCTTATTCGACGGGATCAACGGGACTTGAAAATAAATGTTTTGATAATCATAATAATCCATGTATAGATGTTAATATTTTATTTGGATTACAAGCCGAAATATTTAGAGAACAAACTAAAGGTTTACCTTCTATAGAAACTAACTATTGTATATTTCCAGGTGATCCATTTATTAAATTTATGGATATTGCAAGTAAGTATAATGATGTGGCTTATGTAGAACTAAATAAAGAAAATATGGTTATAATAGGTCATAATAATGTTTATGGTTTTATTAGGGCAGTGTTGCCAATTAGTAATACTGATTGGATAGAAACTAAAATTATCAATTATATCAATATTAGAGAATTAGTTAAAAAATTAAAATCTTTTTCGAAAGAAAAAATTAGATTATTTGTTGATGAACATAATCAATATAATATTCATATAGAGAGCAAAAAACATAATGAAGAATTATTATGTAAAGTTTATTGTAGAGATACTGTTTATAAAAGAGAAATGGTAGAAATGCCTCAAAGATATGATAATGATACTTATATAGGATTATATTCAAATTTAAATATTAATTTATTAAAATCTTACAATAATGGTTTAGCTCAACAAGAGAAAATTTATATGTGGACAACACCTTATACTATTAACAATGACCATAATCATAATTATAATAATTTTAAAGAATCTTATAATAATAGTTTTAAAGAATCTTATAATAATAATAATGATAATAATATAGATGATGATAATATAGATGATGATTCTGGAACATCTGAAAAAGGTGTAAATGGTAAAAAAGATTATGAAAATATTAGTAATTATAAAAATTTAAGTGAAGAAAAATTTATATCTCAACATGATATTAATACTACATATAATCAAAGTTTATCTAAATTTCATTTTCTTACAATTGAAAATAATAATAATGATGGTGTAGTTGAAGATACTGTTAGACAACTATGTGTCGGGTCTACAAAATTTAAATTAGGATTTACATCTAATCAATTTAAAATTTTATCATCTTTAATAAAAACTAAAAATGATTCAGATTATGGTGGTGTTATTTTTTTTCTAAAAGAGATCAAAGACCAATATTTTTCTCTATGATATTATTATCAAATAATAAATATAATTTGGAATTAGATATTCCTATCAGGGAATGGCATCCTATCAGAGAATGGCATCCAATCCCAAAAAATGTAATTTATGATGATGATGAAGAATCAATTTATGATGATGAAGAATCAATAGTTAGTGAAAATGAATTTAAATTGTCTTTTGATAAAACGTTATATGATAAAACATTATATGATAAAGAAAATAAAATAACTAAGGAACGTGAAATATATAATAATATAAAATAACACTCAAGATCTTCATATTAGAATGTTTATATCTAAAATTAAAACACAAATTTTTTCTTTAAAAAATAAAAAAAATGGAAAATACCAAGTTTTATTGTGACTTATGTAAAAGACAGTTGCAAAAAAAAAGAAGTTATCAATCTCATTTAAATAGTAAAATGCATTTACAAAATGTAGATCGAGTTGATGAAGGAAATATATTAAAATTCAATAATTATATAAACTATCTAGAAACATTACCTACTGATATAAAAGTTAAAAAAATATTTGATGATTATTCACATTCAGAATATAAAAAAGTTTTTAATAGTGAAGATGAACATGTACCAGATGGAAGATATTTATTTAGCGATACTGATGAATTTAACGAAATAGATGAATTTGATGAAGCCGAACGAACCGAAGGTTCTAGGACTTCGCCCATAACAGATATAAAATATTTATTTAATGAATCTGTACGAACCGAAGGTTCAAGTGCTTCGCCCGTTGAACATAATGAAACCGATGAAACTTTTTATAATGCATTAACAAAATTTTATAATATATTTAAGAAATCTTTCAAATGTTATATGAATGTAGAAGTACTTTATACAAAAAATGGACCTGATGGAATTCCTGAAGAAATAATACAAGGACATTTTACAAATTCACAAGAAATTCATAATGTAAATGATATACAACCCATATTTGAACAAATGATACTTAAATTAGAAAATTGTATAATTGAAGCCCAGTTACGTGAATCTGGTTGGAGATTTGTGAAAATACTATCTAAGAAAATAGTAATTGATAAATATAAAAATAATACTGATGGTAGTTATGTTCCTTTGCTTTTCAGTTCACCACAAATAATCAACATAAAAAATGAAAATGATTATTGTTTTCTGTGGAGTATTATAGCACATTTACATCCTGCAAAATATCATAAAGAAAGACTAAATCATTATAATAAAGAAGAATATATAAAGGAATTTGATCTCTCTGATGGCTTACATGAATTTCCATATGATTATAATAAGCTAACAAAGTTTCATAAAAAGAATAAAAATTTAATAGAAGTATATGTTTTTGAATTAAATGTGAATTATGTTTCTATTGGTAATATTACTCCATTTTACTCAGATTCAAAAAAAATTTATTTGAATAATAAAAATTTATGTCAATCAGAAATAGTATATAATGACAGAGGAAATTACATGCATCATAATATTTTTTACCAAGGAAATATAATATGTACTGAAAAATTTGAAATTGTTAAAACATTATCACCAATAATGATTAATCATAATAATTATAAAGGACGTAATTTAAATTATGATTATGATTCCCATTATTCATCTTTATCTTTAGAATATACAAACACACAAAACACACACAGAATATACAAAACATACAAAATTTACATGAAATTTTACAAAATTGTAAAACAGAATATTATCATCAAGTAAAAATGTTAGTAGAAGAATATCACCATAAATATCAAAATAAGATAGAAACGATTCAAGAATTAAATAAAGACAATAAAGAATTAAATCAGGACAATGAAGAAATAAATGAATGTTTTAAAAAATGTCAACAGCAATATAACGAACAATATAATAAAGAATATGAACAACAGCTACAAATATTAAATCAAAATTATCAACAGTCTGAAAAAGATTTTCGAAGACAAATTCATTTAACACATGAAATGTATTTTGATTTATTTGAAAAATTAAAACAAACAAAACAATCAGCACAAGCAAACATATTAAAACAACCAGCACAAGCGAATATATTATATTATAAGGGTCATTTTATATTGTGTAAAGATGTTTCTATATTTACAAAAACTTCAGATAATACAAATTTTCCATGTCTTCAATGTATGACAAGTTTTAGAACTTTAGAAGAAATGAATAGACATTTGGAGAATTGTCAACAAAATGAAGCAGTTGAAAATACTTTTCCTAAAGATGATTATTTAATTTATAATAGACATTATTTGAAAAATAAAGTACCCTTTACTATTTATTGTGATTTTGAAGCATATAATGTTAATATGACACAAAATTCTGAAAATGATATATATGAAAATGATAATTATGAAAGAAGTGCACCTGAACAAAGTAAAGAAAAATATTTATTTGAACAAAAACCATTATGTTGGGGAATGTACATTCATTCAAATTATCCTGAATTATTTAAATCAGAATATTATCAATACGATGGTGAAGATAGTTCAGAAATGTTTACAAAGAAAGTAGAAGAATTACAAAATTATTTTTCACAATTGCTTGAAATAAATATACCAATGATGCCATTAATAGAAAAAGAAAAATTAAATTTTATTAATGAAACAAAATGTTTTTACTGTGGAAAAGAATTTACAAAAAATTATAAAAATGGCAAAGGTTGATAAAGTAAAAGATTGTAAGTAAATATTGATAAAGTAAAAGATCATGATCATCTAAATGGATTATATAGAGGTGCAGCACATAATTCTTGTAATCTTGATGATAATAAATTTAAATATAACTTTGTTCCTTTATATTTCTACAATGGTTCTAAATATGATTTCCATCTAGTAATGAAAGATGTATTTTCATCTGAAAAATTACGACAACAACAAATAAATGTACTATGTAAAACAGAAGAAGAATATTTTTCAATGCAATTAGGTTGTATTAGAATTTTAGATGCATTTGGATTTTTCACTCCTTATTCATTAGATGTTATGGGAAAAACTTTGAAACCTGAACAATGTAAAATATTAAATAAATATAATTTAAAACCTTTAAAAGGAATATTTCCGTATGAATATATAACTGGAGATATGAATAGAATAAATGAAATAATGAAAGAACAAAAACTTCCTCCAATAAATAAATTTAAATCAACATTAAAACAATCACAATTATCTGAAGAAGACTATGCAGAAGCTGAAAAGAATTGGAGAGAGTTAAATTGTAGAACAATGTATGATTATACAATGAAATATCTTCAGATAGATGTATCAATACTTGCTGATCTTTTTGAAAACTTTCGTGATATGTGTTTAGAATATTATGGAATAGATCCATGTTATTGTTATTCTACACCAGGTTTAACATGGTTAGCAGGATTAAAACATACTGGTGTTAAACTTAAACATTATAAAGAAAATACATATGATAAATTATTATTTTTTGAATCTGGAATTAGAGGTGGAGTTTCATCAGTTTTAGGTAATCGTTATGTACAGTGTTACAATAAAAAAGTAAATCCTGATGATTATGGAGTAATGAAACCTTTATCTCCAGAAGAAAGCGATCAGTTTATAAAATTGTTTAATCAAAATATAGAAGGACTTATACCAAATGAAGAGAGTCAAGCAGCAGTTAATGAATACATGAGAGAAAACTAATTTGTTATATTATGATTTTAATAGCTTATATTCTTCTTGCATAATACAAGAATTACCAACAGGTGAGATGTCATGGTGTAATATTCTAGATTATCAAAAAACATATGATGGAAATTGTAATCATGGTTATATATATGAAGTTGATTTAGTATACCCTGATGAAATAAAAGATAAAACAAAATATTTTCCTTTCTGTCCCGAAAACAAAATTCCCAATATAGAAGATTTTTCAGATTATCAAAAATCTATAATTCCTAAGAAATACAGACCAACAAAAAAACTTATGTTAACACAAAGTAATAAAGGAAAGTATGTTGTTGAAGGAAGAATGCTAGATTGGTATTTAGAACATGGAATGATTCTCACCAAAATACATCGAAAACTATTTTATCAAAAATCTAAATGGCTAAAAAATTATATAGAGTTCAATATTGAAAAACGTAAAATAGCTAAAAGAAATAAAGATGATTTTGGAAACGTGTTCTTTAAATTAATGAATAATGCATTTTATGGTAAGACTCTAGAAAATGTGCGTAATAGACAAAATATTGAAATAGTTTATGATAGAGATAGGTTTCAAAATTTAACAAGGAAACCTACATATAAAAGAACTACTAGATTTAGTGATGAACTATGTGCTGTACATTTACGTCGAATCAGCGTAAAACATGATAAGTTTAATTTTATTGGATTCACTATATTAGAACTAGCTAAGCTATTTATGTATAGATTTATATATGATTATTTAGCACCTGCCTGTGGCAAAAACTATAAATTACACTTTGCAGATACCGATTCTGTTTTCTTAGAATTAACAATACCGTATAATTCTTCACTTGATGAAGAAATTAATAAAATAAAAGATATCATTCATTCTTCTGATTTATGTAAAGTAAAAGATGAATCAGAAGGAAATGAAGATTTCATAACAGAAGCTATATTTTTAAAATCTAAATGTTATTGTTATAACACAACTAATAATATTAAAACACATAAAATATTAAAAGGAATTTCAAAGGCATCAGTGGCTAATCAAATAACATTTCAAGATTATAAAAATCTATTATTTAATAATGAAATAAAAACAGTATGTAATTATAGACTTAATTCAAAGAAACATAAAATGTATTTAAAAGAAGAACATAAATTAGCATTAGATCCATTTGATGACAAAAGAAAAAATTTACCTGATGGAATAACTACTTTACCTTTTTAATTTTCTAATTTCTAAGATAGACAAATTTGATATATACATAAAATAAAAAAAATAAAATATTATAACACTATATTTGTATATTTTTTTATCACTCGGCAAACAAATGTTCTATAACTCTATCATGATTTTTTTTATCAATATTAATTGTAATGAAGCCATAATCTTTTGACCAAGCATTGTTACACGATTGTTTAAATTCATCTTTATTTCTTACGCATAAATCTCTTAACAAATCACTTAAGTTTCTTGCATTTATTTCAAATAGTATAAATATATTTGCATTCTTTCTAATAACACTTCCGTCTAATGAATACATACTTTGTGTTAAATAAAAAACACTACAGTTATTATGTCTACCTCTTGCGAAATAATTTCTCTGAACTGACTGATTTCTGTCATTAACGCAATCATCAAAAATTACACAATGTTTCATTCTTTTATCTAGTTTACTAGGATCTTGCGTATTACCACTATCATCTATTAATTGTATCTTTATATGCTTATTTTTATTGGATTCAACCAACTGATTATTTTTTGCTGCTTCTTCACACCACGAACTTATTTCTTCTTCATCTTCAGATTTTTCATATTCTTTGAATAATGAAGCAATTGCTGTTTTTTTAAGATTATTTTCAAATCCATATTTTAAAAATTGATAGACGGGTTGTTCTGCCGTTGTTGTATAAATTATAAGATTGTTATAATCCATAAAATTTGGAGTCCTAAAAATTTTAAATAATAGATATGTTTTTCCACAACCTGATCTTCCGCAAATAACTGACAAAACTTTATTAGATAAATTTGGATTATGATAAAATTTGAGTTTTTTCAATTTAATGGGGACACTTCACTCATTTTTTAATAAAAACTTTTAATTTTAATTTTTTTTATTTTTAAAGAAGAATAATAAGAAGAAAATTAAACTTCTCTAGCTTCACGTGGGAGTTTATACCTCCCAAACCAAAAGATCTATCATAATCTCTTCACCTCCAAAATTTATTTCTTTTCCTTTCTCATCAGTGATTCTAATGTTAATGCTGTTAATAGTTTTTCTTGTAATAGGGAAATATATTAATGTTTGGGGAAATACATTTAATCTATAACCAATGGGTACAGTAAAAGCTGGAAAACTGAATATTAAATTTGACAATTTACCATTTATATATCCTCCTTCAATAATGTCACAATGTACAACAATTGAATTTATTTCAGTTATTTTTGGAATCTTCTCACCTAAATGATAACCTTGACTATAGGTTTGTTTATTAAATCCTAATAGCTTTGACGATGATCTATCATGATTAAAATCAACTTGATGATTTTCGTCTCAAGTAAGAGAAAATTTATTAACTGCCGGTTCAACTGCAAAATGTAATTGTTTCTTATCTTTAAATGGTATACCTAAATGTCTCTTAATTTCATTTGATATTGTTTCAACTTCGTAAGAACCAGGAAGAAAAGTTAGTACTTTCCACATTTTGCCATTATCAGTAGAATATCTAAATTGATCATTCACATCTTTGATAACGTTTTGAATAGTGTTAAATGTAGAGAAACTAGTCAATGCAATTTGATAATTTTTATTTTGTTCCAAATGTAGAATGGGTTCTAAATTACAAGTGTGTGATGAAGTAGTTGTTATAATTTTTAACGTCGTACTTAATTTTGATGAACCCAAAATCTCTGTTAGATTTTCTAAATGATAATTAATTTTGTCTAAATCTGCTGAACACATTTTTTAGTTAAAATTTTGAATAAATATCTTTTATAAAAAAATTAAAAACAACAACATATTTCAGCAATACTTTTATAATCCTCTTCATTTAGAATCTTCTTTTCTAGCAGTCTTTTCAATATAGCATGAATTTCATTGAAACTAGAATTATGTCCTTCTTTTATTGCAGATATTAAAATAATTTATCTATTTAGTAATTCTTGTGGATCATCTGGTAAAAATACAGTTATTTCTGTTTTAATACCTTTCCCTACTTTAACTCCCGTTGATAATAAAATTTCTAATTGTTTATAACGTCTAAGAGATTTTGCTGCACCAACTCTATCTAACATAGCTTTATATTTTGTGAGATCTCCTACAGCATAATTTTTTAAATCTGCTCCTCTTAAAAGATCAACAAAATTTCTATCTAAACTAAAAGGAGATTTATCTGGTGAAAAAATTAAACCTCGAAAAGGTTGCGGAAATATTTCTCTTTGTCCGAGATAAAATCTAGGTATTGTTTTTCCATCTATAAATGAAATAGAATGTTCAAATTGCATAGATTTTGGTAATGTCTTATTAATGGTTGATTCTAGTAATCCATAGTCATCTAATATAGTTTTGTGCTCTGGATCTGTTATATTAATTCGTTTATCATTATTTGTAAGTTCTTTTTTTAAGAGTTTTAAATGGTTTCATAGTTTTCTCAAAATCAGTTTTTACTTGCTCGGTTTGCTGCATTTTTTCAAACATATCAGATTGAATACCAGCTTTTATCATTCTATGTTGAAGATGATTTTCTTTCATAATATTTGTTTGTTTTATTAACTCTTCTAATTGTTTTATTCTTTTAAAATTATCAGCTCTAATTTTATCCATTTTTTAAAATATAATATTTGAATTTTGTGGTAAAATTGGAATACAACAAAAACATTTTACTGAACAAATTATTTTTTTATTGCTTTGTTGTCTGACATCTTTTCGTTTAAAGTTTTCTCGTTTTAAGTTTTGTTTGATAAAGTTTTGTTTAATAAAGTTTTGCTTAAATTTTCGCTTAAAGTTTTTAGCTCTTCTAAAAAAACTGTATCATTTTCTTCATTAGAAATTTTACCATCATCAGAAATTTTGCCATCCTGTTTATTCTTATCATCAACTTTTTCTGACTGTAATTGAAATGATATTTGATTTACTGCATTAACTATTTGATCAATTTTTTCAATCTCATTTAACGTAATAACATTATCATCACATACTCTTTGAAAGTAGTAATGTAGTTTATCATAGACTTCTTTAATATGTAAATGCTTAGTTTTTAATGATTCTCGTTTCTTAGTTATTAAAGATTTATCTAACATTGTAACAAGTGAAGTTGCAAAAACACCCGTACCTGTTAAAGCTGTAGCAACTACTGGAATTACTAAAACACCAGAAGATATAACAATTGTTAAAGCACCTAAACTTATTGTTAAGAATATGCCAATTCCTTGTGTTACATTCTTAACTTTACTCCATCTCTTTCTTAATTTTTTATAATGCTCTAATCTTAATAATAATTGAGATTCCTTATCTTTCATATAACGTACTCTATCTTTATGTTTTTCTTTATTCATTTTTTCAATGTCCATTAAAGTAGAACTACGTTCATATGATAACGAAGGATATATTCTTGCGGTTTCTTCTATTTTCATTTCATCCACTTTTGTTTCTTCCATTTTTAAAGAAATATTTTTAGACACATAATTTTAGTTATCTCATATTTTAAAAACCTGAAAGATGGATAAAATTCAGGTTTTAAGACCTATACTCATGAATTTAGACGTTTTTAAAAATAACAATTTTTTGATGTTGTGTCCTGGAACGGTCATGATTTGAGCAAGAAAAATTATAATTCTCAAATTTTGAGATTCTTAACTTTTATGATTTTCGGTGTCCTGGAACGGTCATGATTTTCGAGATAAAAAATTGTAATTCTCAAATTTGAGATTTTGAAAAATTTGAAAAATTGGGTATTTTTAAAAACGTCTAAATTTATGAATTTAGGTCTTGAAAACCTGAAAAAGGGTTCAAATTCATGAATTTATGTCGTTTTTAAAAATACCATTTTCTGAATTTGTCTTGTCCTCAAACGGTCTAAATTCATGAATTTAGGTCTTAAAAACCTGAAATAATGACCTAAATTGATAAATTTAGTCGTTTTTAAAGATACCAATTTTTCTGAATTTTACGGTGTCCTGGAACGCCTAAATTTATGAATTTAGGTCTTAAAAACCTGAAATAATGACCTAAATTGATAAATTTAGTCGTTTTTAAAGGTGCAAAAAAATTGAGAAAATGGCTTGTCCTGGAACGGTCTTTTGCCCATTACTTTGGTGAATGACATAGCTAAATTGCTAAAGTCCATCATCTAAGGGGTAGGGTTATCTACCGTTGGATTTAGGGACTTAGAACTTTGCATAACACAAATGAACGATCTCTTTTACTGTAGAATACGTGATGCATATGTTCGCTTTATAAAATGACTTTGAAGGCAAGACTTTATTTTTGTAATGAAAAGACAGATTTCATATCATTGATGAGAGATAGGTACATGCTCATTATGTTATACACTTTACATTTGATGTGGTCAGCTGAAAGGTGATTGATGCATGTTCAATAGAAGCGTTGTATGTAACTTAGTGATTGGAATCATAAGTGTGTAAAGAGTTGATGAGGAAAATATATAATAGTCAACGCAGGAAAGTTTCTTGTTATCCAAGCTAGGAGTATATGAACATCATTCATCAGTCAGCGTTGTATTTTAAAAGTTGTATGCTGACAGAGACATAAGTTTACTAAATTATACAGCAAAACTCCTAAATCCATAGGATAGGTGTCCCTGTGTTGAGATTTAAGGATTTAGCGTTTTAAAAGTGTAAGTTACATAGATAAATCACTAAGACCATAGCATAGTCAAGCCTATGACAAGACTTGGCGTTTTATATGATCCATGTTAGTAATATCTGTTTGTGTAGAACGTGACTCAATGCGTTTAGTCAGATAATGTATCATCAATGTCATTCACTTGGTTAGATGATGAAGAAAGTGTGAGATAGAAGTGAAAGCGAACTCATAAAGTTTAGAACACATAGTAGTAACATTGCAGGAATAAGTAAAGTGAAAAGTTATGTCGCATAAAATGAGTGATACAAGACTAGCTCACATTGAACTGAATTGTTAGTGTAACAAAAAGCTGTGTGGGTTTCAATAACATATAATGTACATACTGTGTCGTTTCTTTTCACATAAAGTTGGGCTTCAAACAGAGTGGATTGACTTAGTAATAAAGTTACAACCATTTTACTGTTTGTAACGTTAGGAATAATATCAGAATCCTTTCAGTGTTTGTAAGATAGGCGAAGTATAAAATAAAGTCAAGACCATGTCACTGTTTGTAAAGTTAGGAATAATATCAGAATCATTTCAGTGTTTGCAAGATAGGTAAAGTACAAAATAGTGTCGCAAGCATTTCACTGTTTGTAACGTTAGAAATATAGTTGACGTTTGTAAAGTTAGAAATAAAATTGATGATTGCAAAGTCAGAAATAAAGTTATAACCATGTCACTGTTTGTAAGATAGGTGAAATATAAATGAAGTCAGATTCACTTCACTGTTTGTAACGCTAGAAATAAAGTTGATGTTTGTAAAGTTTGAAATCATGTTAGAATCCTTTCAGTGTTTGTAAAGTTAGAGATAATAGGTTTAATAAGTACGTTAGAGAGTTGACCGTACTGAGATATAAGGATTAGGTCACATTAGAATTCAAGTGATTGAATGTCATCTTAATGAAGATAGAAATGTGCTTGTGGTTGCATGTGGTGCAAGAGTGTCCTCCCATTTCATTCCATTCATCATATATCCTTCCCCTCTGCATTCCATATCCGAATATATGTGGCGGGCTTGGGACCGCTTTAGCTGCATTAGAAGGAAGTTCTTATAAGAACTCATGATGCATTCACGAGGAAATGTGGTGAAACAGTGTGCTGTATGTGTGCATAATGATTTTATGAACTAAAGAACGCCCATCACTCACTCCATCACTGAAAGAAAACATGAATGAGTTGAGATGATAGTCATTCGTATGCATGTGTAAAACTCTTACTTCATCATCCGATATCACAATGACATCCTCACTTTCCATGTTATCACCTTCCGACTCCTCTCTTTCGACCGTCTCGCTCTCTCTGGTTGCCATCTCGGCCTCGCTCCCCACCGTCTCGGCCTCACTTGCCTCCATCTCGGCCTCTTCTCGCACTCGTCGACTCAAATCTTCCCGTAGGGTGAAGTAAGAACAATACTTCACAAATTCCACAGTGATATCCTCACCATAGATATCACTGTGGAATTCTTCACCGCGGTGTATGATGCGAAATGGCATCACGCACGCTGTCGGTTTCTCAGACATGATTATGATAGTAAAATGCACGAGACTCTGATTTATATGAGAATGATATGGCCTTTCAAATGTCTGGTTCGTGCAATCATATTGCTCTAAACTTATGGTCGGAGGAAGAAAAGGGGAGACATATTTTCATTGACTGTCATCCTCAGCCACTCAACAAACTTAAATGCATTTATCGCATGAATCTCTCTACCGACGCGATAGCAATGAGCTGTGTGTGTGTGTGTGTGGGAATCAGCTAGGTGGGAGGTAACGATACGTTCCTGTATCCTGGGACAGATGCGATAGCTCTCTGTTTCATGTGACAGACGGGCGTCAGAGAGAGAGAGAGAGCGCGTACATCTTTGTGTTCTACTCTATCTGCTGAGGGGCTAGCGCGACAGACGATCGCCCACCGGCTGCGCTGTCATTCATCTTTGTGTTCTACTCTATCTGCTGAGGGGCTAGCGAGACAAACAGGCGTCAGAGTGCACTTATGATTCTTTGTGTGCACAGGAGGTTTTTTCACTGATAGGTTTTATGATAAACATTTTGAATGGCAGCGTGTTGACTATTGCAAGCCATGTTAAATGTCATGTTTACATCGTCTGCATTCACACAGAAAATGCTGTTTCCTACAAATGAGTTTTCTACACAGACGTATTCATTGTGTGAGTTCAAGGGTCGAATCGTTGAGCTAAGACTTATGCGTTTCTACAGGTCTTTATATCAGCTTTAAACACGCCTGCAATCTATGAAAGTTTTACCAACATAAAGTTGTTGACATAAAGTTTCTTACACCGCAGTTCATGTTTACGACTTTCATTTGAATGTTAGAAAGTTAGACTATATGTTCATCTGTCTATGATGAGTGTAAACGTTGTCACAGTTCTCCTTTATTTCCCGTAAACTAGTTGTGACACTTTTGTGTTTCACTTCATCTAGCAGGTTGATTTTTATCTCACACATGCTTTGAGTGTTTCCTATCTCATATGCATTCGACTAACAACGTTACAGGTTGTTATGTATATACTTGTATGCTGTCGATGCAGAGTGCAAACACGCTGTCTGTCTTTATTTAAAAAACACACGCATTCAATTTGATAAAGGCAAACAACACATTTAGTGAAGCTGGTACGCTAACGAGTGTGACTGCAGAAACATTTCATAAAACTTTTTTCAACGTTCGCTACGTTTCACAACAACCTGTCAAAGACTTCTTACAAACTTATTTCAACATTTGCATTTAAGCGAACATGTGCTTCACATATTCTACACGAACGGTTGACGCATGTAATATAAAACCTTAAATCCAACCGTAGAGGAGCCTAGCCTTGGATGATGAACTCTACAACCCATGCGATTCAATGTCATGGAACTAGCTCTCACACACTCAACGTTTGTAACAACATCTGGTTTTATAAAACATTCAACGCTGACTATAAGACCTTGTGTGAAACAATCTACACAGTGCAGTAAAACTTTCTAGCACTGTGGTGAACACTTTTTTCATATAACATTCTAAACTCTCAGTCTTACTGCAGTAGAAAACTGCTTTTAGTAAACCTGATGAAACTAATCTAACAGTCATGAAGTTTGAACTTTCTAATAGGGAAACATTTCGCAACTGTCTCCAATAAAACTTTCTAACACTGTGAAAGTAAGTTACAAGACAATCTACACTGTGCAGTAAAACCTTCTAAAACTTTCTAGTGCTGTGGTGAGTTCGGTCAGTCATACAACGTCAATGATCAAACTTTATTTTCACAAACGTGCGTTGCTGTAAAATTATTTGACTACACTAACACCTGCATTTCATGACATGTGTGTTTCATAAAACGTCATGATCAAACTTTTCTAACTATACATCAACCTGTGTTGCAGTAAAACTTTTACAAACCATGATACACTTTCTAACGACACTCACGAATACAACTTCCATGATCAGATTTTACTTTCTCAAACGGGTGTCACAGTAAAATTATTTGACTACACTAACTTTGCAAACCATGATACACTTTCTGACTAGACTTACGAATACAACTTCAATGATCAAACTTTTCTAACTATACATCAACCTGTGTTGCAGTAAAACCTTTGTACAACATGATAAAGTTTCTGACTAGACTTACGAATACAACTTCAATGATCAAACTTTACTTTCACAAACGCGCGTCGTAGTAAAATTATTTGACTACACTGACGCCTGCATTTCATGACACTTGTGTTTCGTAAACGTCGATGATCAAACTTTACTTCTACAAACGTGTGTCGCAGTAAAATTATTTGACTACACTAGCGCTTACATTTTATGACATGTGTGTTTCATAAAACGTCATGATCAAACTTTTCTAACTATACATCAACCTGTGCTGCAGTACAACTTTTACAAACAATGATACACTTTCTGACGACATTCACGAATAAACGTCATGATCAAACTTTATTTTCTCAAACGGGTGTCACGGTAATATTATTTGACTACACTAACTTTGCAAACCATGATACACTTTCTGACTAGACTTACGAATAAACGTCATGATCAAACTTTTCTAACTATACATCAACCTGTGCTGCAGTAAAACTTTTGTACGACACTGACAAGAGCTTGTTCACTAGCGAAGAGAGAAATCTGTGATGTGTTGCGTGTGGCGCATGAATGTCCTCCCTTCATTCCATTCATCATTTTTCTTTCCCTCTGCATTCCATATCCGAAGTTATGTGGCGGGCTTGGGACCGCTTTAGCTGCATTAGAAGGTTGGCCCTTAAAAGAGCCCATGGGTCGTTCTCGGGACTGCTGCTTGCTTCCTCACAAGTCGGGGATATCAACTGAAATAAAAAGAAAATTCATTAGAGAACATAATGTTATTTGATTTCCTATAACTTACCTATTTCATGCTTGCCTCTGAGTATGATCTCATCTATTGGACCTTGACTTTTTACAATGAGATGATTACATGAAATTCCTCTACTCGGATTCTCATAACAGCGTATAGGTGCAGATGGATTGCACTCAAACAAAATTGGCGCTTGAATGATGTGGGCTGGTGAGCGAGTAGGCACATGTAACTCGTAAGTATACCGCCCATGCTTCATGGTCTTCTCCCCTCTCAACTTTTGACTCTCAATTTTTAAATTCCCAATTTCCTCTTCCTTCGCCTTTCTATCCTCCATAACCAGATGCAACTCTTTCTGCAACCTCTCAACCTCTACTTTATTGATCCTTCTCCCCTCATTCGCTTGATCTTTCTCCCACGTAACTTTTTCAATGCTTTTTTGCAAGGTGATTTTTAGTTCTCTAGTTCGAGACAGCTGTTCCATCTCACTATCTTCAAACATAGCCTTATATAATGCCGCCTGCCCCTTCGCTTCTTCAAGGGCCCTATCCTTCGAAGGATGAAAGGCCTCACTTTTACTTAAGCGACGCTGTTTCAGTTTACTGCAGGTTGTCATGATTCGCTTGTTGGTTGATGTCAAAGGAGCTCTCCGCTTTCGAGTGGCATCTAAATCTATGCAATGATCCTCATCCTCATCTGATGTCATGGCTAAATCAGCCTTAAGCTGCTCTACTTCTTTTACATGTTTTTCCTCATCACTGTTTACCATCAATTGCCCTTCAACCTGTTCATCTCTTTCACACACCTCCTTTCCAACCTCCATCTCCTTCCTATTCTTTTCATTTTCTTTGTTTTTATTCACTGCCTTCAGTAGGTTTTCCACAGCCCTTGTCGCTTCATCAGCCTCCTTGTCGTCACTCAAAAGCAAATCTTTGTGAGCATTACTGTTCATGGAAACATATTCAGAGGTCTTTGCATTTGCAAACATGGCGAATACATGTTCATCAATTTTATTCTCATTTACGCATGCTTTATGCTCCATCAACCACTCTCTATTCTTCTCACTGGTTTTTATCATTCCACAGCGATAGCAAATAATAAATACCTTGCCTAAGTGGTGATTGTCATCATTAAAAAATGTCTCTCTATGCGCATGCATATGGTGTGAGCGCAAGATTTTACCACAACTGCACTGACTTGTCTTGAAAATGGTGATGTCGGTCATCTGCAAGGAGATAAAGTAGTTTGTGAGATTGAGAAAATAATTATCATCCCAAAGGAATAATATCATCTACATGAGAGGCCTAGCTTGCAACGTTTGATATCAAACGTTGTCACTACACTCACTGTTCGTTAGGAAATAGAAGCGAAGTCTAGAGAGACCTAACTTGCAACGTTTGATAGCAAACCTTGTCAGAGCACTCACCGTTCGTCTTGCAACTTGAAACAGGAGTGAAGACTAGAGAAAAGTCGCGGTTTATATACCCAGCGAGCACAAAGCCATGATTCAGACCTTCTTTATTTGGCCATGCTTTTAACTTGACAACAGCAGTTTTACCATGTATGGACATCGGCAGTCACCGTGCTTTCCGTTACCAACTCCCAACACAAAGACGGATTCCCCTATGACGCGAAAAGGTTTGACGTCAATGCCTGCAGTAACCATCTCATTTTTTACCAAGTTACAATGACAAACGATAGACGTTGCCAACCCTGAGTTACTGAGGCTAGACGAAAAAGGACGGATAGCAAGTCAGCAACCGTTTGGGTGTTAAGCTCTTGAATCCGTTACAGGCATTGCTCAGAGGGGATCTTATCATAGCTCCAAGGCCTCGACCCACAAATCCAACCTCGGGCGGACAGAGCGTGCGTCATGTCACTGTGTTGGTATCCGGGCCCCGATTTTGACATAAAAATCGGTGGAGTTATTTACAAGAGGAAACATCCCAAGTCGTTGCTTTGATCAGCTTGATAGCAAGCCGTAGAGAGCTTGATTCACCAGCGTTTTGCAATGGAGATGTTTAGAGGCCACCCATGACAAGATCGCTAAGACTCAACCGATTGGCGTTCAAAGTGCTACGTTGAGAACTGTGTCAAATGCCCAACATGAGACATGAGTTGCCCCAGCGGTTTCGGTCTAAACTATGACACACTCCCTTGCCACACTTATCACTACGGCATCGTCCGCCGTCCCGAAGGAACGCCCTGTCAGTGGAATATTACAGCAAAACTCTCCGTGTCTTGCTCGCTTTCAGTGAAAAGCTGCTTGTAACATGAGAAGACTGGCTCAGTCATCACTAAAAATCCTTTCATTGACTTCAGCAGGGTCGAAAGCCCCAGAAAACCTCCAAAACTAGTGAATTTAAAATTTTCAACTTTTTAGCACTACTTATGAAATTTAATAAGTAGTCTATAACTTAGGGCAGGTCAATAGCAACCGAACCTTTTTTGAATCAAGTCAAACGGACTTGTAGAAGCAAAGTTACAAGCCTTTAAGGTTTTGGAGTCTTTTATGGCCTGGAGACGAAGGCCATCTCCTGGGGAACCTCTAAGTCTGACGCCTTAGCTGATATCAGCAATGAAATTTTCTAAGTCCGAAGCTATCATCGGAGATCAGAGAGACGACCTACCTTTGACAATCTCTCTCCTCTAAATGAGAAGTCTCTGTCGGTTCCCGCTTATATAGTGTGTGGCGATCAGCTGATGACGTAATACCCATCATTCAAACACTAAAAACCCGTCTATCTCCGGTTCTAGTGCTCCGATTGAGCTGGAAATTCACCATCTCCATGTAGAATTTGACGCTGATTCCAAATCTGGTCTCTGTTTTCCCGTCCGAGGCTTGCTTCACCCGCTAGAGCGATTTTCATAAACATTCTAACTCTGTCGTTTTTTCGTCAATGTCCCAAATTTTCAATAACGTCTCACCTCTAAACGAAGGCAGGTAGGAACAAGCCATGTTTTCCACTGCATTTTTCTCATTCTCAGCTTTCAAATGAGCTATTGCACGACTTTCTACGATGTCTACAACCAAAGTTGGAAGATCGTTGCCGAGGGGGGGGGGTCAGAACTTTTTCTCTCCGATTGAGTTGGGAAGAAGTTCCTAGACCCAACATTGACCAAAACGTCCGAATTTTCACTCCGTTTTCCCATCCGAGACCTCCTTCTGCCCGAAAAACGACTTTTCTCATCCCAAAACCTCCAAAACCTGCCTTTTCCAACTCTGACGTTTTCCTGCCACTTTCCTCCCTAAACCCAGGAAAAGTGAGCCAAACTGAGCTTTCCACTGCATTTTTCTCATTCTCAGCTGTCAAATGAGCTATTGCACGACTTTCTACGATTTCTCACACCAAAGTTGGAAGTTTGGCAGGGGGGACGTCCTCAAAATTTTTTCTCTCCAATGTCGCTGGAAACATTCTTCCTAACCCAAAATTTCACGTAGATTCCGAATCTGGCCTCCGTTTTCCCATCCGAGCACTCCTTCCTGTCGATTTCCAACTTTTCTCATCCCAAAACCACCAACATCCACCCTTTCCACACTCTATCCCTCCCACATTCCTATCACCTCCTTCCCTTGCTGGAAAACTCCTTCCTTCCAGAGGGGGGGAGGGAACAGTTTCTTCCTCTCGGACCCATTCCTCCCAGCACATCCTTGGCCATCTCCCTCACCTTCCTTCCAGAGGGGGGCTGAGTCAGCATGATGACTCAGAATTTCACATTTTGGAATTGAATTTGCCACGGGGTTACTACTCACTCACCCTTCATGACCGGAAAGCGAGGTTTCTCGACACTGCGGTCGTACCTCGGAAACCTGTCGGTGATCATCGAAACAGAAGAATATCAACAGAGAAAAGAAAAGATATTGTTGCAGAATTCAGAGACAACTCTTTCACTTTTTAGAGTGTCTAGGTGACCCAAGAAGTTGGTCTAGCAGAATCCTCTGTCAACAAGATTCTGAAGCCATTCTAAAACCATAGAAGATAGCGTCTGTTCAAGAATTGCTTCCATATGACCCAAGGAAACGATTGGAATTCTGCAGGATTATGGCAACGCTGTTTGAAGTGATGAACGAAGCACTTTTCCACATAAATAGCTGTGTCAACAAACACAACCGTTTCATCTATGCTAAGGATAATTCGAAGATGATTTTCTGAGGATAAGACGAAATATTCTTCTGGTATTGCGTTTTGGGCTATGCTGTCACCAGACATTGGTTTCGTGTATGAGCTGGATACCACCATGAATTCATAGCGTAATAAGCGCATTCTTCTATTCATGTAATCCCGCTTCTAAGCAGTTTCGGTCTATAAGAGAGTATTTTATCAGCAAGATGGATTTCCTCCGCATTTTGCGACAGCAGTTCGACTGCTGCTCGACAATCAACTAGCAATGGATTGGTGGTGTTGGATCTACCCAGTAGCCTCAGAGAAGTCCCGATCTTTCAGTTCGTGACTCCTGGTTGTGTAGATACATCTGCAAAGATCTGCACAAGTCCCGGAGACGATCTACAGCCGTGACACTCAGGCGCAGAATTTTGTTTTATTCCATTCTACACTAAGTGACTGAAAACGGCGAGAAGATCGCGATCATCCTGTATAGGGTGATTAACGTTAGTAGCCAGATTTTCTGATCCTGTGACGCATCGATCATCAGATGAGAAGGAAAGCGATTTCATACTTGAACCGTCGATTTTCTTTTGGACACTAAGAAGCAGTCTAATGCATCTATTTTTTCACTCAAGCGATTGCCGTTCATCTATTTAATCAGAATTCCTATAATTCAGTTATACGCCAGTTCACGGTACAGCCTGTCAACGATCCAATACGCGTTCTCTCTTGAGGAGAAGGCTAAACTCATCAGAACTTCTGAAATTCCCCGAGTAACGAGAGATGAAAAAGACAGTTGACACTCGATTGCTTTCTTCCTTAGATTGAAGTTAGATTGAACTGTTGTTCCGTGTTTTTCAACTTAAGGAATACATGTAATAGATTGTTTTTCACTAAGAATAGATACAATGCATATTGATGCTTTTCTATCTTAAACCCTAAAACGGGATGGTATTTGGAGCCTTATAGGCTCATGTACAAGCGTCACTAACAGAATAACGAAAAATTAGTGAGATTAAATGAGATGATTACATGAAATTCCTCTACTCGGATTCTCATAACAGCGTATAGGTGCAGATGGATTGCACTCAAACAAAATTGGCGCTTGAATGATGTGGGCTGGTGAGCGAGTAGGCACATGTAACTCGTAAGTATACCGCCCATGCTTCATGGTCTTCTCCCCTCTCAACTTTTGACTCTCAATTTTTAAATTCCCAATTTCCTCTTCCTTCGCCTTTCTATCCTCCATAACCAGATGCAACTCTTTCTGCAACCTCTCAACCTCTACTTTATTGATCCTTCTCCCCTCATTCGCTTGATCTTTCTCCCACGTAACTTTTTCAATGCTTTTTTGCAAGGTGATTTTTAGTTCTCTAGTTCGAGACAGCTGTTCCATCTCACTATCTTCAAACATAGCCTTATATAATGCCGCCTGCCCCTTCGCTTCTTCAAGGGCCCTATCCTTCGAAGGATGAAAGGCCTCACTTTTACTTAAGCGACGCTGTTTCAGTTTACTGCAGGTTGTCATGATTCGCTTGTTGGTTGATGTCAAAGGAGCTCTCCGCTTTCGAGTGGCATCTAAATCTATGCAATGATCCTCATCCTCATCTGATGTCATGGCTAAATCAGCCTTAAGCTGCTCTACTTCTTTTACATGTTTTTCCTCATCACTGTTTACCATCAATTGCCCTTCAACCTGTTCATCTCTTTCACACACCTCCTTTCCAACCTCCATCTCCTTCCTATTCTTTTCATTTTCTTTGTTTTTATTCACTGCCTTCAGTAGGTTTTCCACAGCCCTTGTCGCTTCATCAGCCTCCTTGTCGTCACTCAAAAGCAAATCTTTGTGAGCATTACTGTTCATGGAAACATATTCAGAGGTCTTTGCATTTGCAAACATGGCGAATACATGTTCATCAATTTTATTCTCATTTACGCATGCTTTATGCTCCATCAACCACTCTCTATTCTTCTCACTGGTTTTTATCATTCGACAGCGATAGCAAATAATAAATACCTTGCCTAAGTGGTGATTGTCATCATTAAAAAATGTCTCTCTATGCGCATGCATATGGTGTGAGCGCAAGATTTTACCACAACTGCACTGACTTGTCTTGAAAATGGTGATGTCGGTCATCTGCAAGGAGATAAAGTAGTTTGTGAGATTGAGAAAATAATTATCATCCCAAAGGAATAATATCATCTACATGAGAGGCCTAGCTTGCAACGTTTGATATCAAACGTTGTCACTACACTCACTGTTCGTTAGGAAATAGAAGCGAAGTCTAGAGAGACCTAACTTGCAACGTTTGATAGCAAACCTTGTCAGAGCACTCACCGTTCGTCTTGCAACTTGAAACAGGAGTGAAGACTAGAGAAAAGTCGCGGTTTATATACCCAGCGAGCACAAAGCCATGATTCAGACCTTCTTTATTTGGCCATGCTTTTAACTTGACAACAGCAGTTTTACCATGTATGGACATCGGCAGTCACCGTGCTTTCCGTTACCAACTCCCAACACAAAGACGGATTCCCCTATGACGCGAAAAGGTTTGACGTCAATGCCTGCAGTAACCATCTCATTTTTTACCAAGTTACAATGACAAACGATAGACGTTGCCAACCCTGAGTTACTGAGGCTAGACGAAAAAGGACGGATAGCAAGTCAGCAACCGTTTGGGTGTTAAGCTCTTGAATCCGTTACAGGCATTGCTCAGAGGGGATCTTATCATAGCTCCAAGGCCTCGACCCACAAATCCAACCTCGGGCGGACAGAGCGTGCGTCATGTCACTGTGTTGGTATCCGGGCCCCGATTTTGACATAAAAATCGGTGGAGTTATTTACAAGAGGAAACATCCCAAGTCGTTGCTTTGATCAGCTTGATAGCAAGCCGTAGAGAGCTTGATTCACCAGCGTTTTGCAATGGAGATGTTTAGAGGCCACCCATGACAAGATCGCTAAGACTCAACCGATTGGCGTTCAAAGTGCTACGTTGAGAACTGTGTCAAATGCCCAACATGAGACATGAGTTGCCCCAGCGGTTTCGGTCTAAACTATGACACACTCCCTTGCCACACTTATCACTACGGCATCGTCCGCCGTCCCGAAGGAACGCCCTGTCAGTGGAATATTACAGCAAAACTCTCCGTGTCTTGCTCGCTTTCAGTGAAAAGCTGCTTGTAACATGAGAAGACTGGCTCAGTCATCACTAAAAATCCTTTCATTGACTTCAGCAGGGTCGAAAGCCCCAGAAAACCTCCAAAACTAGTGAATTTAAAATTTTCAACTTTTTAGCACTACTTATGAAATTTAATAAGTAGTCTATAACTTAGGGCAGGTCAATAGCAACCGAACCTTTTTTGAATCAAGTCAAACGGACTTGTAGAAGCAAAGTTACAAGCCTTTAAGGTTTTGGAGTCTTTTATGGCCTGGAGACGAAGGCCATCTCCTGGGGAACCTCTAAGTCTGACGCCTTAGCTGATATCAGCAATGAAATTTTCTAAGTCCGAAGCTATCATCGGAGATCAGAGAGACGACCTACCTTTGACAATCTCTCTCCTCTAAATGAGAAGTCTCTGTCGGTTCCCGCTTATATAGTGTGTGGCGATCAGCTGATGACGTAATACCCATCATTCAAACACTAAAAACCCGTCTATCTCCGGTTCTAGTGCTCCGATTGAGCTGGAAATTCACCATCTCCATGTAGAATTTGACGCTGATTCCAAATCTGGTCTCTGTTTTCCCGTCCGAGGCTTGCTTCACCCGCTAGAGCGATTTTCATAAACATTCTAACTCTGTCGTTTTTTCGTCAATGTCCCAAATTTTCAATAACGTCTCACCTCTAAACGAAGGCAGGTAGGAACAAGCCATGTTTTCCACTGCATTTTTCTCATTCTCAGCTTTCAAATGAGCTATTGCACGACTTTCTACGATGTCTACAACCAAAGTTGGAAGATCGTTGCCGAGGGGGGGGGGGTCAGAACTTTTTCTCTCCGATTGAGTTGGGAAGAAGTTCCTAGACCCAACATTGACCAAAACGTCCGAATTTTCACTCCGTTTTCCCATCCGAGACCTCCTTCTGCCCGAAAAACGACTTTTCTCATCCCAAAACCTCCAAAACCTGCCTTTTCCAACTCTGACGTTTTCCTGCCACTTTCCTCCCTAAACCCAGGAAAAGTGAGCCAAACTGAGCTTTCCACTGCATTTTTCTCATTCTCAGCTGTCAAATGAGCTATTGCACGACTTTCTACGATTTCTCACACCAAAGTTGGAAGTTTGGCAGGGGGGACGTCCTCAAAATTTTTTCTCTCCAATGTCGCTGGAAACATTCTTCCTAACCCAAAATTTCACGTAGATTCCGAATCTGGCCTCCGTTTTCCCATCCGAGCACTCCTTCCTGTCGATTTCCAACTTTTCTCATCCCAAAACCACCAACATCCACCCTTTCCACACTCTATCCCTCCCACATTCCTATCACCTCCTTCCCTTGCTGGAAAACTCCTTCCTTCCAGAGGGGGGGAGGGAACAGTTTCTTCCTCTCGGACCCATTCCTCCCAGCACATCCTTGGCCATCTCCCTCACCTTCCTTCCAGAGGGGGGCTGAGTCAGCATGATGACTCAGAATTTCACATTTTGGAATTGAATTTGCCACGGGGTTACTACTCACTCACCCTTCATGACCGGAAAGCGAGGTTTCTCGACACTGCGGTCGTACCTCGGAAACCTGTCGGTGATCATCGAAACAGAAGAATATCAACAGAGAAAAGAAAAGATATTGTTGCAGAATTCAGAGACAACTCTTTCACTTTTTAGAGTGTCTAGGTGACCCAAGAAGTTGGTCTAGCAGAATCCTCTGTCAACAAGATTCTGAAGCCATTCTAAAACCATAGAAGATAGCGTCTGTTCAAGAATTGCTTCCATATGACCCAAGGAAACGATTGGAATTCTGCAGGATTATGGCAACGCTGTTTGAAGTGATGAACGAAGCACTTTTCCACATAAATAGCTGTGTCAACAAACACAACCGTTTCATCTATGCTAAGGATAATTCGAAGATGATTTTCTGAGGATAAGACGAAATATTCTTCTGGTATTGCGTTTTGGGCTATGCTGTCACCAGACATTGGTTTCGTGTATGAGCTGGATACCACCATGAATTCATAGCGTAATAAGCGCATTCTTCTATTCATGTAATCCCGCTTCTAAGCAGTTTCGGTCTATAAGAGAGTATTTTATCAGCAAGATGGATTTCCTCCGCATTTTGCGACAGCAGTTCGACTGCTGCTCGACAATCAACTAGCAATGGATTGGTGGTGTTGGATCTACCCAGTAGCCTCAGAGAAGTCCCGATCTTTCAGTTCGTGACTCCTGGTTGTGTAGATACATCTGCAAAGATCTGCACAAGTCCCGGAGACGATCTACAGCCGTGACACTCAGGCGCAGAATTTTGTTTTATTCCATTCTACACTAAGTGACTGAAAACGGCGAGAAGATCGCGATCATCCTGTATAGGGTGATTAACGTTAGTAGCCAGATTTTCTGATCCTGTGACGCATCGATCATCAGATGAGAAGGAAAGCGATTTCATACTTGAACCGTCGATTTTCTTTTGGACACTAAGAAGCAGTCTAATGCATCTATTTTTTCACTCAAGCGATTGCCGTTCATCTATTTAATCAGAATTCCTATAATTCAGTTATACGCCAGTTCACGGTACAGCCTGTCAACGATCCAATACGCGTTCTCTCTTGAGGAGAAGGCTAAACTCATCAGAACTTCTGAAATTCCCCGAGTAACGAGAGATGAAAAAGACAGTTGACACTCGATTGCTTTCTTCCTTAGATTGAAGTTAGATTGAACTGTTGTTCCGTGTTTTTCAACTTAAGGAATACATGTAATAGATTGTTTTTCACTAAGAATAGATACAATGCATATTGATGCTTTTCTATCTTAAACCCTAAAACGGGATGGTATTTGGAGCCTTATAGGCTCATGTACAAGCGTCACTAACAGAATAACGAAAAATTAACTCACATTCAGGCTTAAATGAGCTGGAACATTGTTATTCCCATAAAAGCAGGAACTTCGGATAAGCGGGACAGATTCGCTCTCAAGCCGTCCCAACTTATCCGGAGTGTACTGTACTTCAATAACTTGCCAGGAAAATCTACCTTCAGCGCCCCGCGGATCACAGCCACTTTTCACAGCAGGTCTCGCATGTGTCTGAGAGGGCCTAGGTTGCTTTGGTGTGACACGCCGGCATTGTCTGAAAGATGAAACACTGCATTGAATGGCATTTTTAATGATTGTACGTGTTTCCCCGATGATCAAGAATTTTGAAGAAATATTTAATGGACAAGCAATTCTTCCACCTATTAACATGCTTCTCGAAAATATCCTTACATCTGATTGACAATTTACATCCAAAAGTTCCGAATTTAGTTGTCAAATAACATAGAAAAAGATGCATGTACTACTGAAATGGATACCAAAACTAAAATAGAAGAAAATCTTATCAGGGGGCAAACATATGGGGAGCCGGATCTGATGATCTTTCAAAAATATCAAAACGTCGATTTAATCCGAATTGAAGCGGAATTCTGATCTTATGCAAGATCAGCAAGCGTGGATCACCATATGGAAAACACACGGCTACAAAGCCAATTTTTTCTAACAATGTAATTGGCTACATTCTGCATGTCTTTCATATAAGTTATCTCAACGTCCTGGGCAAAAGTCATACAGAAAAATGGCGCTTATACCACGTACATCGCGATCACCTTGATTGCGACGAAATTGGCACCCATTATAACCAGAGTTACTGTTGATGCCTTAGAATTAGGACCTCATAAGAGGCAATAAAACTCGTATTTGGCATATGTGCATCGCAATTGGCGGCTCAAACATTATCTAAAAATCTTAACAATCATACTTTCAGCTCGCCTGCAATCTCATCAGGTTTCCTTTTGCCCACATAAATTGCCATTGTCAAAGGTTAACAAAATTATTTTTCAATTGTAAGTACAATGTGACAGGGGAACTTTCAAACGGAGGCAAACCGTCAACATTGAAGCATGAAAGACGTTCAACGGACGAAGGAACATTCAAGCCATCTTCGTTCAGGATTCGATGAAAAAATCCTGATAGGATGAGGATAACTTTTGCTGGTCAGCCACTTTCATTATGATGAGAGTGCGATGCATTTCGTGCAGCTTTCCCGCCATAATCACGCATAACTAAAAACATTGACAAAAATTGAAGACAAATACACATCATGCGGCGGAGAAATCATTCTGTTCTTCATAGAAGGCATCAATAATTCGTTAACTGTAAAAAATCAATGTGTTCATACTCACTACTGAAAATTAATAAGTAAGTAAGTAACAATAAAAGCAGGTTATTCACAGAAAGGATAAAACAGATCACAACACTACACCTTTTCTCAATCAAATTAATTTTTTGTTCATTGGATTTGATATTTGAGTCATTGGATTTAATGCTTTTGCAATGGAATTAATATTTGATTCATTGGATTTAATATTTGGTTCAAGGGATTTAATACTTTTTTCAATGGAATTAATATTTAGTGCAAAGCAATTAAACTTTTTCATTGGAATTAATTTTTGGAGCAATGGAATTAATTACTTTTGCAATGGAATTAATCACTTCCATTCGTATAGAAATATTGTTTCTTTTCCTAAGAAAAATATATATCAACAGAAACGTTAAGACACCCAAAGAACAAAAGTTATGAAATATTTTTTAATACAGTGAAAACTAAAATGCTCAAGTTGTCCTTCAGGCATATCTTCAAGTGAAAGAGCTTTTGAGAAAAATCTTTGAATATAATAACAAAAGTAAAAGCACATCAAAGGAGTAACTACATCTCGCGATTTGTCGATTATAGTTTCAAAAACTATAGCCGAGATTCGCACTTGGAAACAGTGCCGTTGCTTTCATTGTATGCATCGTCCATAGTATGCATCCTGGATGTCTCCAGACGTTTCAAGTTTGATTTAATTACACTCCATGCATTCTCAATTGGGGTTAGCATTGGTGAATAAGGTGCCAATCTGAGAATCGTTAGCTCTTTGAATTCATTTGACAATTCTTCGGCCTGTGAGTGGCAAGGAGCATTATCAATGACCAAAACAATTGAGGAGAACGGAACACAACCAGCGTGTATTTCTGCAAGCAATTCTCGAAGCCAATTATTAAATTGTACGAGTTTGAAACCGCCACGCTTTCTGGTGAATTTAATGAAGCCGGTTTGCGTGAGGGCGCCAATTATGTGGATATTCGCACCTTTCGATGTGGGCAGTCTGACGACCGTACGAGAACCGGAAAAAGCCCTTCCAATGGATCGACGCAGAAAGAGATTCACATTTGATTCGTCGATGTAGACAATGAACTTGTTTTCACCATTTGCTTGCATCAATTTTTCAACGAATATCTTACTCTTTGCTTTATTTTGTCCATTATTTGCTTATTCAGGTTGAGAATGAATTTTCTTGACCGTTATTAACCTCCCATCCAAGCCCCTGGCAATCGTTGCTTGAGAGATTCCCACATTGAATCTTGCTAGAAGCATTCTTACAACAATCTTACATTAAGAAGTTGTTCTTAAATATGACCCCCGAAGGGAATTAGGCCTTACACTGCGCTTTCTTTCTGGCATCGACTCCAGATCATCACTAAAATTTTCTCTAGAGGTCATTGCTTCAATCGGTAAATGAAATAGTTATAAAAGAGTCGTCCTCTAATACGTAGCTGTGATATCTATGATCATAACAACAAACAGTAGCGTAGATTTTGCTGAGTCATTCTTAGTTGACCCATAGCAGCAACTTTAAGTTGCCATATGTTCGCCAACTCGAGTCATTGCATTGACAAGTTGTAACTTAGAAGTCTTTTCTTACTTCGGATTTCATCCTCACTTATTAGAAGTATCGAACGGTAGGCGTCAAACGGCGACACGCAAACTGTAACCAACTCGTCGTTATGTGAAATAAAGCGTTGAAGTGATTAATTCTATTGCTCCAAAAATTAATTCCAATGAAAAAGTATTAATTGCTTTGCACCAAATATTAATTCCATTGCAAAAGTATTAAATCCAATGCGCAAATATGAAATTCAATGAACAAAAAATTAATTTGATTGAGAAAGGGTGTAGAGCTGGAACGATAGCCAATTTTTAAAAATGTTGATTATGATTGATTGAAGTGTTGAAAATGTGATTAGGATTAAGGTGACTATAAGCTTGGTTATGATTGTGATTGATTAAGGTGTTCAATATTGCAACTATGATTAGTGTGGTCAGACCACAGAGATAAATTGCTTTGTCTGCGTTGTTTGGTCTAAAGATGACATTTTTTAATACTGATGGTCACGCCAAGAACTAGTCTTGAGGGACAGAAAGATCCATTTTCCATTGAACATAATGCAAATTCAAGCCTGAATTCTGACGAATTAAATCATTGACGCCGTATTGAACGTACACAGTCAGTAAATTTGGATCGTGAGGAGTCGAACGATGAGAACAATATTTCCATTTGATGAATTTATCACGGCGGAACATTGAGTCAAAGATAAGTACGACTTGGAAGTCGTTTAGTCTTCAATGTGATAACGCCAATTCGTTTGTTCTATAATACAACTTTCCTTAGGCATTGCGCGCGCTTGGCCAATCACGTAAACCAAAGAGAGACGACTATCTCCTCGTGTTACTGCTATCGCATACAATGGCTGAGATAGAATCGACTAGAATAAAGCGACAGACGAATCCATCTCCTGGGTCAGACGCTTTATCATGAACACTGGATAGGTTGAATTTGATGCTTATAACGGCTTTCAGACAATGTCGAGTCAAAGTTATTTTTAGTGCGGTTAAGTAATAATTTGAATCGTGATAAAAATGCTTAATACTGTGCAGTGTTAGCAGTTTTTATTTAAACTCATCTCCTTGTTCAATTAACAAACTTACTGAATTAGTAATTACTGTTATTATTCGATTTTGTTCAGCGACATCATAGCGTACAAATTGATGAAAATATTGAATCCATAGGTCAATTGGGTATGTTTTGATTATCTAAGGCACACGTAAAAGCGAAAACATCAGAGGGAAGATATTCCATGACGAGGCGTGAACGCATGTTTATGACCGTGCATCAACAACTGGCACTCTTGACGACATTGTGTACTTTCCGTCCTTACGTATACGTAAGTACTATAATCTAGCTGTCACTCTGCCATCGGAGACCGAGTTCTGATCTCAACTGATGCTCGGATGACTAAAATTAGATTTAATCAAATTTGATGATTAATTTACGTGATTTTCATTATGATTAATGATTGAACCGGAAGGGACCTTAAGATTGCTTTTGCATTTTTTAAGAAATGTTTGAAAATTCGATTTTTTCAAAGATTTTCTTAAAATTTTGCTTTTATAGGGCCCACAGAAATTTTCTCGCAGCGAAAAATTGATGAATTCCGCTTGGAACATCTATGGTTGGGTATCAAGAAGAATTTTTCTCAACTTCGCTGCGAGATCGGTGATGTAGGACATCAAAGATGCACATAATTTTTTCATAAATTCTCTAAAAATAGAAACGTTAGAATAAGTCAAGGCCACGCAAATGACCAACCCGATGGAATTTTTCAGAAATTCCGGAAATTTTCAACTACATGTAGATAGACCCAAATGATGAAAATATGCGAATTTCAATAAATCTGAGAACTTTCGCCATTCACTTTTTCAGAAATTTGATGTTTTGAAGTGGAATGACCCTTACGTCAGTCAACTCTTTATTCCATGGTCCAATGACTTGAAGTCTGGCTGTTCAGCGTTAATAATTTTCGAAATGGAGGAAAACTCTACCGGTTCAGCTTTATGCATGCCGATTCTTAGGTTGCTTTTTTTGTATTGGGATTGTTGTTTTCCGGGATCCCGAAATCCCGGGATTGGTTTTTCAAAATTCCAAATCCCGGGATTTGGAAAAACACCCGGGATTGCAATCTCTAGTTTTCTCCCAGTCGTGTAAAAAGTAAATGTGCTCTTATAAATCTGCCAAAAAAGCAATACTACGTCACAGCGCTCACAACAAAAATAGTTGCCTAGTTGGTTGATGACTCCCCAACATTTCTCCTCAATGACAACGCTTACTATTTGGAAGTGCACAATGTTTGGCGTTGAGTGCATCTTTAGCCAATTAGAATTCGGGTAACTAACAATTTTGCATCCGCGCTGATTTTTATCGATTCACTCGGTTTTTCTGCTAGTGCCAAGTATCTCCGCCGTGACGGCAATTGCACGTACGCTGAACTGCATGGAATTTCTGAATATCGATCGCGCGCTTCCATCGCTATTTGAAAGAAGACACAGCATCTCTTGAGACCATACCAGCTTCATACTTCCAAAGTAAATCTTCAATCTTTCCAACCATGTCGTGTTCTGATTATGAATTCGGTGGTCATCTCATTAATGCAGGACTTAAGCTGCGCATGAACCCCCGGAACCACCTACTGGCATTAAAATTTCAAATTCTAATTTTTGCACAGAATCACTGCAATAGACATACCAAGAAAATGGAATTGCTTCACTGATCACGGTTTGCCGTTCGATTTCACGGGAGAATAAGTACTTGCCGAGAAAAATTGATTTTACGGTTTTCATGGACTTTTCTGCAAGCTGATTGTGAAGTTAGCGGAACCATTTTTCAATACAAAGAATTTCTCAGCAAAATCCATCCTCTCCTACTAATTTGAAGCTCCTAATCACAAATCTGTAATCAGATTTCTGATTAGGAGCTTCAAATTAGTAGGAGAGGGTGGATTTTGCTGAGAAATTCTTTGTATTAAAAAATGGTTCCGCTAACTTCACAATCAGCTTGCAGAAGAAGTGAAATTCAGATTTCCGGGTGAAATCTGCATTGTTTTGAAAGATGAGGCACATATTCGTGATCAGCACAACAAAATTGATCGGGTAGTGACCAAAAGAAATTGATTTATTGCGTCAATCAGCGAGACTCAGCAATTGGTTCCACTGGATGGTTCCGCTAACTTCACAGCGGAACCACTTTTATCTTTAAACTTGAATTTCTCAAAAACGACTGTGAATTTGTGAAATCTGAGCCCAGATTCGTAATCAGGAGACTGAAATTGACAAACTAGCAGCTGTTTCGAATAGAATTAAGCTATAATAAACAATGGTTCCGCTGGGTGGTTCCGCTAACTTCACACACGTGGAGAAGATCTGCAGTCCCTTGCCAGGGTCCAAGATTGACCCTAACGAACTCCCTGCTGACCTTCGGAAGATCGTTCTTGCTGACAAATATACAGGCGCACCGCAGCCCATCGACATTGTGTTAGGAGCTGACTGCCTACATGCTTTGTTTCTGTCCGTACCACCAATCATTACGCGTGGCCTGAGTGCGTGGAACACTGTCTTCGGCTGGGTTCTCTCGGGATGCTTGAACTCTAATGACTTCTCCACCTTCGTCAATATCGCACGCACTGTTGTTCTGAGGTCTTCGCCACATCCTTGTGATCCGAGTCAACTGTGGGACCTTGAACATGTCGGTGTTAGAGTTCCTGATAACTCTGTCGCACTAAAACCAACCTGGTGTCCCGAGAATGACGAGGTCAAGATCCTTGGACTACGTTGGGATTTGAATCTTGACAAACTCTCTATCAACACTCAGTCCTACTCAAGTGCCACTGTGATAACTCGACGTCAACTCCTTTCTGTAGCTGCCAAGACGTTTGATCCACTCGGCTTGATCGCTCCGTGGAGCATCAACTTCCGCTTCCTGATTCAAAGCGCCTGGCGTTCCAGTGAAGACATTGATGATCCGCTGCCTCGCTCCTGATCGAACTTCCAGAAATTGTTACAATCAGCTGTCCTCGACGAATTACCTTGACGAACCCCATAACTGCCGACTGCCACCTCCTTATCTTTGTCGACGCCTCCGAAAAGGCCTACGCCGCATGTGTTTACCTCAATAGTCCGACTTCTGGAACCAGACTGATCTTCTCTCGTGCTCGTCTCGCTCCGTTGAAAAGAAAACTGTTGATATTGCCGCGACTCGAACTCATGGCCACCGTGTTAGGCTGCAGAATCTTCAACTACGTGCGCAGCACTGTACCTGAACTTAAGATGCTGCCCTATCGATTCTTCTCTGATTCGATGATCGCGCTCGGGTGGATTCGCAACAATTCAAGTGATCTCTTTGTTCGAAACTGAGTGCAGGAGATTCGTGCAGGAACTTCTATCGACTCCTGGGACCACATCGACACGTCGATCAATCCAACAGACCTACCGACACGTGTAATGTCAGCTAATAAACTTGCAAATTCTTCGTTATGGCGGAATAGCCCGCCACAACTTCCTCCAAGAGCCGTCACACTTCGCACTGTGCCACATTCTCGTGACAGCCCTTGTCTTCCTGTGAGTAGATGGTCATCATGGAAAAAGGCCTGTCGAGTGATCGCATACAGTCTCAGGTTCGTCAAGAACGCAAAGTCAGCAACTTCTGAAAGACTGACATCAGACTTATGCGCTACTGAGATCCGTCATGCTGCATCTGTGCTTATCAAGGATTCTCAGCGCGGAATTGACCCAGCCAAGAATGATCCGAAATACAAGCTGTTCGTAGGAGACGACGGAACGCTACTCAGTCGCCTACGCACGAATAAGGATCCATTGCACTTCATCAACTCCGAGTCGTCTGTGTTTGCTCTCCTCGTCAAAGACATTCATATCAGACTGTTTCACCAAGGTGCAAGCTCGACAATCGCTGAATACTCACGATCCTTTGTTACGCCTCGTCTCTGTCAACTCGTCAAGAAGATATTGGGAGCCTGCATTCCTTTAAGAAAATTAATTCTCGCTCCTTCCAAACTCCGGAAGGTTCTCTCCCCAAATTCAGAACTACAGAGGCCAGAGCTTTTGAACGTAATGGCATTGATCACTGTGGTCCACTATACATAAGAGAAAAGGGTAAAGCGTGGATACTGTTATTTACGTAAGCGGTGACACGCGCTGTTCACCTCGAAGTTGTCAGCTCACTAAATGAAACCCACACCTCCCTCGCGATCCGCCGATTGATGGCTCTGCGTGGTCGAGTCATCTCATTCTACAGTGACAACGGCACATCGTTCACCTGTTTGCGAACGCTACTCAAAGGTGAAGTCGAATGGTTTCTTATCCCAGTTCGTTCGCCTTGGTGGGGCGGGTTCTGGGAGTGGATGGTAGGACCAGTGAAGAGAGCACTCATCGCTACACTCTCTCGTGCTTCTCTTTCCTTAATTGAACTACAGACAGTCGCAGCAGAATGCGCAGAGCGAATTAATCGTCGCCCTCTGTGCATCATCAATGAAGATATGGGTGACGAGGCCCTCACACCTGCACACTTCTTGTATGGCTGCCCGCCTCCGGCCCTAACAGACCGTTCGATCAGCGACAGCACCTCACTACCCCCCTGAGAGCCTTGGTCATCGCTGGAGACATCGACTTCGAGTTGCTGAGCACCTGTGGAATCGCTGGCACCGAGGATATCTTCCTGCTCTGAGAAATTGGCGGCGCACGCTAAGAGACTCAGAAATTCCGAAGATTGGAGACATCGTATTGGTGGACGGGAAGCCTCATCCGCGCTCTCGTTGGGTCGTGGGCAGAGTCAGTTCTGTCCACTATGGTCGCGACGGACACGCACGCGCGGCTGATGTTACCTCCAAAGGGCGGACTAGCCGGCGTGCGATTCAGCACCTGTACCCTTTAGAAGTTGTCTGACATTATTCCGCTCTCCTGCGTTCGCAGCCCTGGGGAGCTCTGTGAACAATTACATGTGCTTGCTCGCTTGTCAGTGTAATCCTAGAGAAGATAAATAACTTTCTCTGCTGTGGACTCGTCCATTTCCTTGCCTCGTGACATGCGGAAATGACTTATGTCAAAGGTCAGACTGTCCCCTTCATCTCCAATGTTAATGTTTCTTTCACAATAGACAGGTTGTTTTTCTCTCTCCTCTTAGAGTTGGCTAACTTTCCACAAAAGTAATTAATAATGCTGAAGTAAACGTACACTTCACTGCTGCATCCATGTCCCTTGTACTTAGATTTTGCCAGCCTACGCATCATTATATGTAAGTCACGTTTCGTTTGACTATTTTAAAGGTGTCATAAGCTCACATTCGCTTCATAGACTTGAAAGTTACTTTGAAATCACAACTTCCTTCGATCAGTCCAGTTTCTCATGTTGTTTCATGTTATGAAGTAGGCTACCCTCCATCATAAGGAATTGTCAGATATCGATCAATAAATTCTCAAGAAAGTGGATTTCTCAAGAATGTAAAATAAACTCCTGATAGAAGATGTAGCAATAATTCATTACCATTATCCGGACCATTCACAATGTAGTTGAAACATATCACACCCTTTGCATTGGATACTACAGATATTTCACATTCCTTGCAACCCCATCTTCAGGCGGAAGATGATCCATGTCAGGACAACGGTCGATGATGGAAAGAGAATACAGAAGTGCTTTAGTCAGCGGTAGGTAGTATACAGGGTAAGGGCTCCTTTTTATCAACTTCTTTCTTTTCACTCTTTCATACAGCGTCATGGTGAGGAGCAGCAGTTCCCAAGGATCTCTGTTCTGATGAGCAGGCGAAGAGCGGAAAACTACAACTTAGTTTTACTATAAGCTATTTCGTCATCTGTTGACATACTGTTAATAAAGTAGTGGTGGCAACTACCAGAACTTTAGCCATCGCCGATACACATTCATCACGTTGCTCCATGTACCAAGAAATCCTTGATAGGTATCGGTACTTACATTTCTCATGGTGAAATACGTTGTAAGGGTGCCTGTTATAAGCAGGACTGGGGAGCCCCACTTTGTATGTTATGTAGTATCATTTTTCTTTCCGATCCCCATAATCATCCGTTAATGGTACATGAAACTATTTGATAGGACTGTGGTGCAGCATTTGCAGAGGAATGGCAGGAGACTTAACGTCAAGTTACTCATGATGGACTTGGAGATTGCGATGTGGCGGGTGTGCAGAATTGTGCTGCCTAAAGTAACTGTTGGGGGATGTCACTTCCACTGGGCCCACTCCTTTTGGAGGAAAGTCCACGAATAAGGACTGAGTCCTGACTACAAAGAACGTCAGGGCTCTCATGATTTAATCACGCAATTGTTCGGATTGTCATTTCTTCCATCTCGCAATGTCGACGCGACCTTCACCTTCCTCCGCTCTTCAGCACTGACAAGTGAGTTAAGGAAGTTGTTCGATTATGTTTTCAGGACTTGGATCCATGGATTTTTGGAAACCGGTAGTTTCGTGCGTCTGCCGTCACTACAGTCGCACCAATGATGATTTGGAAGGCTGGCACAATCCATTAAACCAACGTGCATTTAATGAGAAACTCCCTTTCTATGCTCTCGTTGACCTTCTACGAGACGAAGTTGAATTAGCGACAATAAATACCACTTTCATTATGGCAGCAAACCATCCTGTCAGTGATAATAGAAGGCAGGCTTACAAGAGAATTAATGACACTTTATCAACTCATTAGCTTCAGTTCGATCAAGGGGAACTGATTACATCGCAGCTAGCTGATAAGTGCTCCAGGTTGTTCAGTGACTTTAGTTAGTAGGCTAGGTGTCACTTGGATGCAGAAGTACAGTAGCACATGTAGTAATATTCTCAATTCATCTCAATCATAGCACATGGAGCACTAGCATTTCTCTAGTTGGATAGCGATTGGATACTCCACCGTCAGCTGACAAAAGGAAGAAGTATTTTCTTAAGCTTCGTTGCTTTTCGCCTCGCCAAATACTTTCCATCAGCGGAATGGTAGACTAACAACTATTATCCGAGTTCTTATGTATCCTTCTGGGCCCGGTTGCAAGAAAACCCTCCTAACTATCTCTTCCTATCTATGATATCGTTCCTAGTTAGGAATCTTACCCAAATCGAGTTGCAACAAAAGCTTCCTAACCTAGAAACGTCCTAAATCATTTTCTTCCTAACTAAACCCAGTTGCAACAAAACTTTCCTATCTCACTGGAGATAGAATGAGTTGCAGCAAAATCATCATACACTGCCATCCTAACTAAACCCAGTTGCAACAAAATCTTCCTATATTCCATCCTAACTAACTAACCTCAATTACATCAAACATTTCCTATCTCACTACATCAGCTACAATATAGTATTTTGTAGATAACAATTATTGAAAGAGTAAATAAATTCAATTTATAAACACTTTTGGCTAACAAAATAGTCAGAAGAATCTCATAATGTACTCGCTTCTTGCATTTCTTCCATTCATGTCGATTTCGTCTTGATTATCGTCAGTGTCATCGGCGTCAATGTCTTCACTGCTTTCTATAACAGGTTCGGGTTCATTCGATAAAATAGCAAAATTATGCAGAATAATACAAGCTAAGATCACTTTGCAGTTCTTATTCACGTTAAACCGAAGTCCCGATTTTAAACAATACCATCTTTGTTTGAGGATACCAATAGTTCTTTCTACCGATGACCTTGCAGATCTATGTGATTTGTTGAATTTCTTTTCTTTCGTAGTCAACCGACCTGTAGCTCTGTTATTAACTGGAGTCATAAGCCATGGCTTCAATGGATATCCTTGATCGCCCAGCAGCCGTTTCTTACCGAAGACCTTTCTATTGAATTGTTCACATATCGATGACTCTTCAAGAATTCGACTGTCATGAGTACTTCCTGGATATTTCACAACACAATTCGCAATCAGAAGTTCCCCTGTCGACACAATCTGAACGTTAATAGAATGAGTGCCTTTGCGACTTACATAGACATCTTCAAATGTAGTGGGAGCTAAGATCTTTATGTGGGTTCCGTCAATACATCCACACACTTCCGGGAATTTGTTTATCTCAAACCAAGATAAATTATCAGCTCGTTGTAGAAATGCAGTTGTCACGTATTCGTGTTGCAAACAGATAACAGCGTCAATTATTTCAGCAAAGATTCTTGAAGCCGTGCTTTTGTTTACTCCAAATGTATCTCCTACAACTTCAAGGAAACTACCGCTCGCGAGTACACGAAGGGTCAGTAAAATACGTAGACGTAGCGGAAGAACATGTCCTCTCCTTGTATGCTCACTTAGGTATGGACCCAACTTCTCTTCCAATTTCGCGAGTGACTTTTTTCCAAATCTAAACCGTGCTCGCAATTCTTCATCAGAATATTCTTCGAATGCTGGCCTGGTCCGAAATACACGTGGTCTTGAGGATGCTTGTACTCTTCTTAATACTTGAGTTTGTGATAATTGAAAAAATGAATCACTTGCCATTTTCCGTCGCGACCGGCGATGTAAGATTGCTTAGAAGGAAAGTTATTACTCATTAGTCATTTAAGTCAAGGTTATTGTTCGAAAACATTGTTCATCCATCGCTCATTGGCTTCGAAACTCGTTTGTTTATTGGCTTCGAAAATATTTGACGCAAGTGATAAGCCATGGATAAGCTATCCAAGAGACGGATGAATTTCCCATCGTCGAATAAGATGCGTTTGACCCTGATATCTGTTGTTGAGTATGACGTGTGAATGTTCAAACACACATACATCTCTTGTCCGTGCATCTTGTGCGAATTTCTTTTAGCAGAAGATAAAATGAGTGAAAGCACTGAAAAGGTATTGCCAGATGTTCCGAAGAAGAAAAGGAAAGAAAACTGGGATTCTAAAGAAATTTCGAGATTACTAGATCATGTGGAGGATAAATATGACCAGCTCATCGGCAAATTTTCGTCAACCATCACAAATGAGAAGAAGAAAAGTTTATGGAGCAAGATAGCTGAAGAATTTCCTGGAAGAACTGCTGATGATTGTAAGAAGAAATTTTTGAAGCTGAAATCTGAAAAAATTTCTGAGTACAATCAGCACATGAAATCTGTGAAGGGAACTGGCGGCGGACCAGCTCCAGATCCGTTATCTCACACAGCCGAAAGAATTATTGCTATTCTCGGAGTAGATAATCCGAAGATTCAAGGAATAGAAGGCGGCTTCGATACAGCCAGTGAACTCGAAACTGACCGATTCGAAAATTCTGCTGCAAGTCTCTACGATGAGACAGAAAACTCTACGAGTACACCAAGTACGAGTGAAAAGCCTCCTCGAAAGCGCCCGCTCACTAGTTTGGAAAATAGGCCTTCGAAGGTAGACGATGATTTGAAACGGAACTTACAGGAACAACATGAGCTAATCACTAAGAAGATCAAACGAGAAATGGAAATTTTTGACTTACAAGAAACTGCTTTGAAGCTGCAAATTGAAAATGAGGAAAAGAGAAAACTGTTACTCGATCATCAGTTGACAAATATGGACGACAATTATGCATTCCTACAATAAATGAACACTTATTGGACAATCACTGGAAAATAGAATTCTGTATGTAAGCTTACAATTTGTTTTCATATTTTTCCTTATTTAGGTAGGGAGATAAACTGAAAGGGAGGGAAGTTTTGATATTATTTAGTTTTTATCAGTCAACATAATTTTCCCATAATTTATAAATTTTGCGAATATGTACTCTGTAGTAAGTTAAAAATACCGCAATTACATGTATACGAAGACAATAAGGCATTCTCATACAAATCGTGATAAGAAATTTAAAGGTCACGGAAGTAGTCGCGGTTATTACAACACCAAATCAAAGTTAGAGTTAGTAAAGGTCGGTTCTAACTTTAGGAAGAAAACTAGGAAGATTTTTGTTTCTTGCAACTGAGGTTAGGAACATTGTGAGAAATAAATTTCTTTCCTAACTCTGTAGTCAAGACTTTAGGAATGAAATACCCTTCCTAGCGGTACGCTTGAAATTTAGAAACATTATCTTCGTCCTAATCCGCTAGCAACAACTATAGAAACAATTTGAAAACCAATCTTTATCATGATAATAGATTTCACAGTTCAGAAATGAGTTAGATAGAATTTCGGAATCTCGTGCTGAACGGAATACGTCTTTAGTTAGGATGGTTTTGTTGCAACTGAATTCTTCCTATCTCGCGAGTTAGGAAGAATTTTTCTTCCCAAGTGCTTCTTGCAACCGGGCCCTGTTCTCTGATAACCAAACTTTATTTACAATTAAGCTCCACCTATGTTTCCTCAGGCTTGGAGGGACCTTCCTTATCGTTCATTCGATATGGTTGGCCTGCCCCCCCCCCCAGTGCCACAGGTTGGAGGCTTGCTTTATGCAGCCACATGGTTCCTCCCTGATGACTCCTTACATAGCGATCTCATTTTGGTTTCTTATGTATCTTGATTTTCATTATTTATCATTTTTGTTTCGCTTCTCGTCATGCTTCATGCCGAGCTCTCATTTCAGATTTTACTTGTAAGTAAAATTGATTATAGCAAGTTTGAATTTACTGCCCATCCCTTTAAATAGTTGCGTCGGCTGCCCGTTATATGTATTACGTTTCCTACTCCGTACTGGGGTAAGAGACTCCATGTTATTGGTGTTAATTGATGTTCATACGCTCTTGACTTTAAGTAGCCTAAATCATTTACACGATTTTCCAATAGGGTAGTTAGTTGTTTGACTTTGGCATCTTCCGCTTCCTGGATTCCTTGAATCTTTTACCGCACCGTGCTTTAATTAATTTAACTTAGAAAGGTACTTATTTTTTATGTACATGTGTGATCTTATGGACTTCATATTTACTCTATCCATGTGTTGTTATCTATGAGCTGTCGATTGTTTATATGTATCATAGTTTTTTGCATCATGTTTGTTTATATCGTAAAGAACTTAAGTTGTCGAATGACAGATATTCGTTTCGCGAGATTCATGGCGATAATAGACTTGTGATCGTTAAAGACGGTGTGTTTTCATTTGACTGCTTCCACAGTGCAATTGAGGAATAGAATAATACAAGCTATCACGACGTTATGCCTACGTCACCTGCAAAATCTACGTCGTCTGATTCTAATGGTGCTGAACTTCGGCTCATTCATGAGTTTGATGGGAATGGAGATCAATCGGTCGTGGAGTTGCTTGAAAAGTTGGAGTTAGTTTGTGACCTGCGCGGAGTAACAAAAATTGAAATATTATTCCTCTCAGATTGACAGGTGGGGCGTTTGCCGTGTACCAGCAATTATCTTCTGTTGAGAAGAAAGATGTGAACGTTCTGAAAGATGCTCTTATTACTTCCTTTGGACCAGATCGTTTCTCGGCATATGAAAAATTTATTTCCCGACGCCTTCAGCCTGGGGAATCTGTTGATGTTCTCCTGGCTGATCTTCGAAAGTTGGCGGTATCTTTTGGTGGTATGCCGGAAAAGTCGCTTTCCTGTGCTTTCGTCGCTGCTCTGCCTGAAAACGTTCGTCAACTACTTCGGGCTGGTTCCAGAATGGATTCTCTGACCCTCAGTCAACTTCTTGCTCGTGCTCGGGCCATATTGTTGGATGATTCTGTGATTTCCTGTGCAGCAACAGTTCGACCGACACGTGGAGACCGTTCAATGGGTGGTGATTATTCGCGAAAGATGACATCAGCGAGATGCAGACGATGTGGTGGACCCCACATGATCAAAGACTGCAAGTGTCCTATCATTTGTTGGAATTGCGGTGGCCAAGGTCATAAATCTACTGAATGTCCACTGAACCAGGGAAAAGCCCTGGGGGGAAGGAGCTTGTGCGCCAGCAGCTTCCCCTCCACCGCAGTGATGGCGCTTCCTTCAGTAAATGTTATTGTTAATGGACGTAAAGTACGAGCTTTAGTTGACTCTTGCTGTTCCAGGTCAATGATTTCTAAAAATGTGTGTAAACCTGTTTGTAATTCTTACTGTACAAGGGTGTATAACTTTGAAGGCGATAGTGCCGAATGTGCTGGTGCAATTTTTGTTAACATGGTTTTCGAGAATGTGAAAGATTTGAAAGTTGAATATCTTGTAATGAACCGCCTTATTGCGGATGCAATTATCGGTATGGATGTGATTGATCGCTTGGGTGGAGCCTACGTTTATGGTAATAGTGCTTCCTTTGGGTGTTTGAGTAGATCGGTGATCAGCGATACAGCTAAGTGCGCTAATATGCCTATTGATGATAACTTTAGTTTAGCCTCTGTGAATGATAGTGATGGTGAAGGTAGTGCAAGGTGCGTTGGCCGAGATGAGGTTGGTGAGAGTGATTTTCGTGCGATTTTTGATAGAGATAAGAAAGAATGGGTTGTTGAGTGGAAATGGTTCAATGGGCGTGAACCGATTGGATTGAAGAATACAGTTGCAGAATATCGTGTGCCGGACGCTGTGACACCTGACTACGAAGCTGAAATCCAACGGGGGATTAATGAAGGTCGGTTGGTAACCTATGATGATGTGACACTTGGTAGCCCGAAAGGACTTATACCACTTTTAGTAGTAGTTCAAAAGAACAAGGAGAAAACCAGACCAGTTCTAGATTTTCGGGAACTTAATTCCATGATTGATGTCCACACTGCCAATGCGGATGTGTGTTCTGATAAATTGCGTGAATGGCGGCGGCAGGGGACTAATACTTCTCTTTTAGACTTGAGCTCTGCCTATATGCAGATTGGAGTGCGGCCTTCACTTTGGCCTTTTCAGACAGTTATTTTTGAAGGTCGAAGGTATTGTCTTACCCGGCTTGGTTTCGGGTTAAATGTGGCTCCCCCGATAATGAAGGCGATTCTTGCATATGTACTGGGCCAGGACGACCTTGTTAAGTCAGGTACTTCGCCGTATGTTGATGATATTTACGTAAACGAGGACGTGGTAAAAGTTCAATACGTTCGGGATCATTTGACTCGCTTCGGATTGGTGTGTAAACAAGAAGAAGGAGTGGCTGATGGTGCGCGAGTGTTAGGGCTAAGGGTGTGGAGAAAGCCGGCAGGCATATCAAATCAGTTGCACTGGGCACGCGCTAATCAGGTCCCTACTGTGTCAGAAATTCTAACAAGGAGGACTGTGTTTTCGTTCTGTGGAAAGATGGTAAGTCACCTTCCTGTTTGCGGTTGGCTTCGTCCCGCTGTGGCTTTTCTCAAGAGACGTACGAATTCTCTTTCGGAGGGTTGGGATGATGAAATTAGTGATAAGGTTTTGCAAACCGTCATAGATGAGATAAGAAAGCGAATTTGTGATAGTGACCCTTGTGGAGGTCAGTGGAATGTCGATGGCGATGAGGCAACACTTTGGGTGGACGCGAGTTCCTTCGCGATAGGCGCGGTTCTGCAGGTTCACGGTTACACTGTTGAGGATGCGTGTTGGCTTCGCTCTCAACAGGAACGAGACGGTTACATAAACATGGCAGAGTTAGATGCGGTTTTGAAAGGGATGAACATCGCGCTGGCGTGGAACATGAAAACGATTCATCTGAAAACCGATTCGCTTGCGGTATATCACTGGATTTCGGATGCTCTAGCGGGTAGGGCGCGAATTAAAACAAAAGCTGCAAGTGAGATGTTGATTCGCCGTCGTGTTGGCATATTCCAATCTTTGGTAGATGAGTGCAGCCTGAGCGTGGATATCCAACTTGTGTCATCTTCAGAAAATTTGTCGGATGGATTGACACGCGTCCCTAGCAGATGACTGAAAATGAGCATTGACAACGAAAGAGGCCAGATAAAACATGCGTGTATTAGTGCTGTTACACCTGAACCTCCTATTCTTGATATTCACAAGGAAACTGGACACCAAGGCGTTTTAAGAACGTTGTACTTCTCTCGCATTAAATATCCACACGTAACCCGCAGCCAAGTGGAGAAGGTCGTCAGCAAGTGTCAGGATTGTCAGTCGATCGATCCAGCGGCAGTGAGGTGGGAGAAAGGCCGGTTAAGCGTTGAGGGTGTTTGGAACAGAATCGCGATGGATATTGCTCACTACAACGGCCGTCATTATCTCACACTGATTGATTGTGGAGATTCTAGATTTGCGATTTGGAGAGAACTGCGGATGCAGACTAGTGTTGAAGTATGTAAGGTACTGCATTCGCTCTTTCTAGCTCCTCGTGAGATACTCACAGATAATGACACTGCGTTTCGCAGCAGAAATGTGACAGAACTTATGGAGAATTGGAAAGTTCGTATGCGTTTCAGATGTGCATACGTGCCATCTGGTAATGGTATTGCCGAAAGGTCACACCGTCAAATTAAACGTATAGCAGCGCGAACAGGATGCTCGATTGGTGAGGCTGTTTATTGGCACATGTCACCGAAAAATGATAAGACCGCTGAGTCCGCTCCTGCTAATCGTCTGTATCAGTACGAAGTCCGAAGTTTGGGTATTGATGAGCATTGCGAGGATAACGAAAGTCCTGGTGGAAATAATTATCAAATTGGGGACACGGTGTGGGTCAAGCCAGATGGAGTCCGATGCGACACGAGGTATAAACGTGGAACTGTGACTAAAATTATTTCTGGGCAAGCAGTCGAAGTGGACGGTATTCCCCGGCACGTCAGGGACATCCGCGTGACAAGTATTGATTCCGAGGACGCTGATATTCCGATTATAGATTCCACAGACAATCGTGATGGTTGGCCTATTTTTTTCATCTGGTGAATCTAGTTACAGTTATAATGAGGGTGACGTTGACGATGTTGAAAATGTTACAGATACCGGTACTGATTTACGTCGCGGTACAAGAGTAAGAGCAGCTCCAAATCGGTATGGTGTTGAACTGTGGCCCGGTTGATATTGTCTTGATTGTATGCTTCTTTGATGCTTTTTGTATGAAATTTCGTGTGTATGTAGTCGATGATCCTTGAGGATCAGAGGGGAGTGTGATCTTATGGACTTCATATTTACTCTATCCATGTGTTGTCATCTATGAGCTGTCGATTGTATATGTATCATAGTTTTTTGCATCATATTTGTTTATATCGTAAAGAACTTAAGTTGTAGAATGACACAGATTCGTTTCGCGAGATACATGGCGATAATAGACTTGTGATCGTTAAAGACGTTGTGTTTTTATTTGACTGCTTCCACCGCGCAAATGAGGAATAGAATAATACAACATGTCATTGATAAAATGAAGCATCAAAAAGTTAATTCACTCGAGAATGCATGACACATAAGTTAACAAAGTAATTAATAATGCTGAAGTAAACGTACACTTCACTGCTGCATCCATGTCCCTTGTACTTAGATTTTGCCAGCCTACGCACCATTATATGTAAGTCACGTTTCGTTCGACTATTTTAAAGGTGTCATAAGCTCACATTCGCTTCATAGACTTGAAAGTTACTTTGAAATCACAACTTCCTTCGATCAGTCCAGTTTCTCATGTTGTTTCATGTTATGAAGTAGGCTACCCTCCATCATAAGGAATTGTCAGATATCGATCAATAAATTCTCAAGAAAGTGGATTTCTCAAGAATGTAAAATAAACTCCTGATAGAAGATGTAGCAATAATTCATTACCATTATCCGGACCATTCACAATGTAGTTGAAACATATCACACCCTTTGCATTGGATACTACAGATATTTCATATTACTTGCAACCCCATCTTCAGGCGGAAGATGATCCATGTCAGGACAACGGTCGATGATGGAAAGAGAATACAGAAGTGCTTTAGTCAGCGGTAGGTAGTATACAGGGTAAGGGCTCCTTTTTATCAACTTCTTTCTTTTCACTCTTTCATACAGCGTCATGGTGAGGAGCAGCAGTTCCCAAGGATCTCTGTTCTGATGAGCAGGCGAAGAGCGGAAAACTACAACTTAGTTTTACTATAAGCTATTTCGTCATCTGTTGACATACTGTTAATAAAGTAGTGGTGGCAGCTACCAGAACTTTAGCCATCGCCGATACACATTCATCACGTTGCTCCATGTACCAAGAAATCCTTGATAGGTATCGGTACTTACATTTCTCATGGTGAAATACGTTGTAAGGGTGTCTGTTATAAGCAGGACTGGGGAGCCCCACTTTGTATGTTATGTAGTATCATTTTTCTTTCCGATCCCCATAATCATCCGTTAAGGGTACATGAAACTATTTGATAGGACTGTGGTGCAGCATTTGCAGAGGAATGGCAGGAGACTTAACGTCAAGTTACTCATGATGGACTTGGAGATTGCGATGTGGCGGGTGTGCAGAATTGTGCTGCCTAAAGTAACTGTTGGGGGATGTCACTTCCACTGGGCCCACTCCTTTTGGAGGAAAGTCCACGAATAAGGACTGAGTCCTGACTACAAAGAACGTCAGGGCTCTCATGATTTAATCACGCAATTGTTCGGATTGTCATTTCTTCCATCTCGCAATGTCGACGCGACCTTCACCTTCCTCCGCTCTTCAGCACTGACAAGTGAGTTAAGGAAGTTGTTCGATTATGTTTTCAGGACTTGGATCGATGGATTTTTGGAAACCGGTAGTTTCGTGCGTCTGCCGTCACTACAGGCGCACCAATGATGATTTGGAAGGCTGACCCATTACCGCCCAATGTTCCACTTATGGAACAATTTTTGAATCACAATTATAAGCATAAGAAATAGTTATAAGTATCATTTAACAGTTAAACGACAACACGGGGTCTTTCATTATCCTCCTAATCAAATTGATAAAACATTACAGCTCAAATATTTCTTGACTTTTCATTACTTTGATAGATATTTATTGTGTTAGATTGTTGAAATCGCTGCATTTCTAATTTGCCATTTATCATAAATTTTATGGTAAACGATATTATGGGGTGCGTTTGCCCCCCAATGATAAAACGAAGTTAAAGCTTGCTTGAAATCGAAATAGGATCCGTCCTTGAAATTGTTATTTCTAAAGAATTAGCATGCGTGTTCTGATAGTCCAATACGATGGTCTGAAACACGGGTGTGTCTCGACCAATGAAAATCTTTGGGAAAATTACTTACTTCTACAAGCACCAATCAATTCTACTTATCAATCTGACTGCGATGGCACGAAGGCAGCTACCTGATAGAGCATCACGGCACACGGTGGTCCAGAATGACGTTTAATTGAAAAAAATTAGAACTCGCATAAATCATACACCATTCGAAAACTCTTTGGTTGGCGAATATTTTTGGCACAATTTAGAAATTTTTTGTCGATATCTTTATGAGTAGTATAGAAAAATGTATTTTTGTACTTAGAACGACAAAATTCACGTGGGTTCTAAAGTTTAATGGTCGTTAGACGACATTTAACGTGTACAATTCAGGCTAATAATAATTACTTTATCATTGTAGATAAAAATAACATAAAAATAAATGGACAAATATGTTCACGGCGACGTTAGTAAGTAGTATGAGTCATATATAGAGTTCTTTATCTTTCTAAGAAAATAAATAAATTCTTATTACATCTATATGACTGACACGGGTCAATTCGAGGACGCTGAGGATACATCTAATGTATTTTCATAGATGTACCATAGTAGACTAATTTACGATATTAAATAACTTTTGATAACCTAAAATTAAGTTCAATGAAATCAATTTGTCAAAGCTTGATCGAGATCATTATTCATGTACACTGAAGGCAGAGAGAAATATGAAAGATACAAGTGTGCGCAAGTTATTTGTCATTGCTATCGTTCCAGGCACAAAGGAGACATATCGCAATGTATTGTTACTGTGGAATTTATTGAAACTTACGTCTCCTCATACATTACATCCCTTTTAATTGTGAAGGGACTAGTGATGCAAATGGAAAATTTTGAAATTTATTTTTCGGTGATTGACGATTTTGCCTTTGTTTTGGAGACCTGTTATAGTTGTTTGAAAAGAGAATGTAATATTCAAAGACCGAAAACTTCTCTATCATCCCTGCATGTTACCTTTTGGAACCAACTTCACCCTTTCCATGTCTATTTCAGGTCATCCCAAATGAATTTCAGACATTAGATGGATTTAAGATTTCTCTAATTGAATTTCAGATATCTGTCAGAAACCCAACTTTGAAAGGATCTTAAATTCAACTGGAGAATCTCCAATTCATCTGGAAATGTCTGAAATTCATTTGGGTAGATCTGAAATCGATTTGGAACTATCTGAACCATCTGAGCTAGAAATGGAAGATGTGTAGTTTGTCCTCAGCGACGATCGGCCAGAAGTTAGAAACTGTCATAGATATTCTTCTATGATCATCACAGATATCTTTAGTTTCCAAGTATCTCACGAGTTTAGTCTTTATATATCTTCCAATACGGTCGCTCATGTATAATGCTGTGATGGACTGTGTATGCTTCACCTGCTTATAAACACATGGAGAATTTGTATCAATATAATCAAGGCTGTTGCATAATAAAGCTTAATTTTCAAGCTACAAACAATCTCCCAAATAAAGTGCATCATTTTTGCTCCCGATCTTTCACATTGCATGAAATTATACCCCTTTAGTAAAGGAAAAAAATCACGTCAACACATGGAGAATTTGTATCACTGCTGTGATCACCGCTGCATCAAATGCGTTGCATAATAAACCTTAACTTTCAAGCAAACAATTAGCAAACTCCCAGATGAAATATATCATTTTTGCTCGAGATCTTTCACATTTCATGAAATTATAACCCTATTGAAAAGCAAGATTCACGTTATGCCAAACGGTGACTGTGTGACAATTAAAAATGCTAACAAATTAGCACAAGCCTTTGGTGGCAAAAGAATGTTCAAAATCCGCGGACGGAACTCGCATTGCTACGATCGCTACGATTGCTACGACCATTTTGATTCAAAATTTTCCGGAAAATTTTCATCACTAGAAGGGACTAGCGTGAAGGCACTAGCATACCGTTAGATGATTAAGCTGATGAGATGTCTATGTTAAGCTTTCAATTGTAAACACAATTTTCAAATGTGAAGGTGCATTGGAATTGAGCATAGACATCTAATTAGTTGCTTATTCGTCCACCTTATTCTCACGCAGTTTGTAGCAGATTGACATAGAATGTGCAGATTTCAAAATTGGTAACCTTTCAAAATTTGAAATGAAATTGGTAGATCTGCTGATCTTCACCATTTTCATTTCAACTTGTATCGAACATGCCTACGCACTGTAAGACACACGAAGAATGCAGAGCATGCGTTTGTATTTTATGCTTCTCCTAGACCAAAGTTATGCGAAACATTTCTGATGCTGCCCGCGAAGTGATTCGAAAATTAATTGTGGATATTAGTGACTTCGATGACATCAGATTTCCTACGTCGCTGTGTAGTAACTGTCATGCAATTGTGTATGAATATAAGAGGAGCAACTTCAAACGTGAAATACAAATTTTCGATTATTCTCAACTTGGAAACCTGCGTCCTTTAACGCGGAGTAACCTGAAGTGCATGTGTCTTGTTTGCGATATTGCACGAGCATCAACAACGTCAAATTTTGGACTGTCAAATTCTGTTATACACAAGCGCCAACCAGGACCAACATATGTGGCAAATGTTCCACTAAAAACACCGAATGTAGTGAATCTCTGTTCATACTGTCTTACTGCGATTGGCAAAGGTAAACCGCATACATGTACTCAAGCTACGCGACATGAGAATCTATTATCCTTCGCTGCGGATTCGCCTAATTCAAGTGCACAACGACGTTCAGAAGAACAATTGGCATCTGCGATTATAAGACAGAAAGTTCGTGAGTCCGATGACACTTCGTTCAAGCTTTCCTCGATCAGAGGCCAACCCTTGAGGGTCGATGTTTCCAAGAGCCCGCAGCCTGAAAAGGTAACAGCTGACGACATGCAGAGAATTCGTTCAGATTTAAGGTTATCGACCAACCAGACAAAGGCTCTTGGAAAACCCATTCGTTCTGCTTTCGGATCCAGAAATTCAACTGAGCCGTACTTGCGAGAGAAATTGCAACTTGTATCTCATCAAGTCGATGACATATTTACTTATGAAGTTCATCAATTTGACTCTTCGGCGAGTAAGGCATCTTCATCGCTCCCAGTTGTGTATTGTACAGACATTGAAGCATTGAAAGATCGTGTTGTCGCCCACAGACATCCTCAGGGTGGCGTCGAAGTAGATTCAGTTATTGGTCTGGACGGAGGTGGAGGTTTCCTCAAAATCTGTGTAACATTTCGATTACCTCATGATCCATCATCTGAAAGCACAACTGTGGTGAGAAGCAAACTATCCGATGGCGTTGCTGAGAGAAATCTGAAAGATACAAGTGTGCGCAAGTTATTTGTCATTGCTATCGTTCCAGACGCAAAGGAGACATATCGCAATGTATTGTTACTGTGGAATTTATTAAAACTTACGTCTCCTCAAACATTACATCCCTTTACTTGTTGTATGGATTTAAAGTTAGCAAACACAACAATCGGTTTGATGGCACACGCATGTTCTCATCCATGCACGTGGTGCAATTCATCGAAGGAAAAATTGGATTCTCGTGGTGAACTGAGAACTTTGGGAAGTGTACGTCGTCAGTACTCGTCGTTTGTTGACTAGGAGAAGGACACAAAGAATGCCAAACATTTCGGTAACTGCATTCACTCACCCATCTTCAAAGGCCCAGATACCACTGAGGTAATCGATATAATTCCACCTCCGGAGCTACACTTAATGTTGGGCGCGGTGAACTTGTTATTTGTAAACTTGCAAAAGAAGTGGCCAGAAGTTTTGCGATGGGCCTCATCTTTGAATGTTGAGAGAGAGGCAATTCATGGCGGTGCTTTCGCGGGCAACGCATGCCGAAAACTCCTGAAGAATGTGGATCTATTGCAAGAACTTGCTCCCATTGAGCTGAGAGACTATGTTTGGGCATTTCGCGCCTTGAATGATGTAGTATTGAGTTGCTTTGGGAAAATATTGCAAAATGACTATAAGGGTAAGATTGATGTCTTCAATCATTGTTTTCAAGCTTTGGGTCTACAAGTGACTCCGAAGATTCATGCCATACTGTTCCACGTGATTGACTTCTGTGATCGTAAAGAAACCGGACTCGGCATGTGGTCAGAACAAGCTTTTGAATCGGTTCATGCAGACTTTACACATGTGTGGCAAAAATACAAAGTGCCGACAAAACATGAAAGATTTGCTGATCGTTTTCTCCGGTCCGTACAGGAGTATAACGGAAATCATTTTTAATCAACTGCCTATGAGCTATGAATGCATTATGAATTGAATTCATACTTTATTATTTTGTACTATTGAAATTCAATACATGTACATGCATATTGGAATAATACGTTTTCATGTAAGATGCCATAATTGGAGAAATGGAAATCAGTTTTAGCCTCAGCGTCCTCGAATTGACCCGTGTCAGTCATATAGATGTAATAAGAATTTATTTATTTTCTTAGAAAGATAAAGAACTCTATATATGACTCATACTACTTACTAACGTCGCCGTGAACATATTTGTCCATTTATTTTTATGTTATTTTTATCTACAATGATAAAGTAATTATTATTAGCCTGAATTGTACACGTTAAATGTCGTCTAACGACCATTAAACTTTAGAACCCACGTGAATTTTGTCGTTCTAAGTACAAAAATACATTTTTCTATACTACTCATAAAGATATCGACAAAAAATTTCTAAATTGTGCCAAAAATATTCGCTTCGAATGGTGTATGATTTATGCGAGTTCTAATTTTTTTCAATTAAACGTCATTCCGGACCACCGTGGGCAGAATTGTTTGAATTTGCTTTACGCCGAAGTTGACGAAGACGATGATTTATTTGTCGCGGACACGGAGGACGATTTAGTGAGGGCTGAAAATTCCTTCCCAATCCAAGGAACATCTGACGATGATCAGAGACTTATCAGAGACAAGAGAGAGATAGACGGCTAGTCACGCCGTCTCACAATAGGAGTTATAGTCCGGCAGCCAGAACGAGTTTCTGCAGGGAACGAGGCCGAAAGTGAGACTTTCACAGAATGATGTACACCCTATGCCTACTACGAATCGCCGCGTCTGCCGAGTTCTAGTGAGTTCCTCTTCTTGTCAGACAGGATCAGAGAAAAACACATGTTAATCCAATGGGACTCAGATTGCAGTTTTCGGCTAAAATGAATTTTTTTATGTTTTCTCTAATTAAACGAAAAGTATTAAGCCCAGAGTCATAATTTTTGACATGTAATGTCTTCAGGTCATTTACTATGATATGCATGTGCTTTTATCATGCATCTAATCGGGAATGTATGTGAGAATGTGGTTAAATGTGGATCAAGTTGCTCAAAATGTTTGTGTTTGCCGACATTAAGAGGCTCGCCAAATCTAAATATGTTTAGCTTTGTAGACAGGAGTGCATGAACATTATAGTAAATGACCTGAAGACATTACATGTCAAAAATTATGACTCTGGGCTTAATACTTTTCGTTTAATTAGAGAAAACATAAAAAAATTCATTTTAGCCGAAAACTGCAATCTGAGTCCCATTGGATTAACATGTGTTTTTCTCTGATCCTGTCTGACAAGAAGAGGAACTCACTAGAACTCGGCAGACGCGGCGATTCGTAGTAGGCATAGGGTGTACATCATTCTTTGAAAGTCTCACTTTCGGCCTCGTTCCCTGCAGAAACTCGTTCTGGCTGCCGGACTATTATGATACCAGGCGCGCGCACGGCTTTTAATCAATGAAGGGTCGGGGAACGTAGAGTGAGCGCAGCGAAGCAACATGCTTGCAGTCAAATGATGCATACAATAGCACTTATTCAATGACAATTGTTCAACCTGAACTTCGAGGATCTATCACAAACCATTGCTTTCCGGCTGCATCATGCCGAAGGCTTGCTCAGCGTTTGGATGTTCTAACTTGGCAAATAAACATGACTGCAAAGAACGCTGTGTTTCCTTCCATCTGTTCCCAACCGATCCAGCAATTCGGAATAAGTGGATACAGGCTATCAAACGGAAAGCCTTTGAACCGGGTAGATTCACTTATTTATGCAGTGATCACTTTGTGAAAGACGATTTTGTACCAAATGTGACAGTGAAAAGCTATATCCTAGCGCCATTTCCACTGTTTTTCCAAACATGCCGACTTATATGCAACCAAAAAAGAAGCGTGTGATCTCTGAAAAGCGAATCGCATCGGCGATACTATCCGAGCAAAATGTGTCTGAAGCCCCGAGCGTATCGATAACGGAATCCTCATCATCTTGTGTGTCCTCAGTCAGTGATTTAGGCCTACAGCGAGAGATTCAAGAGCTTAGAAATACTGTTGCAAATTTGAAAACCAAACTCACTGACGCAAAGAAGCGTTGCAAAGTGAAGCAAAATCAAAAACGCCGTTTGATGATAAAAGTACGCTCTCTCAAAGATCTCACGACGGAACTACGAAAGCGGAATCTGATTGAGAACGAGATGGTCATTGATTTGAGAAGACGATTTTCTTACGACGACGCAAATTTAATGTCTCAGCTTCTTAGCAGTGGAAGGAGCACGTATTCTGACGAAGTTCGAGAATTTGCTTGTAATATTTTCTTCAGATCTCCGAGTGCATTTTTTTCATACGGAAATTTCTGCAATTGCCAAATCCTTTGACAATTCGTGCTTGGTTATCGAATCATGGCTGTTATCTAGGATTTACCAGCGAATCATTCTCAGAACTTCAATCCAAAGTTACCTCTTGTGATATTGACGAAAGCGAAAAATACCGATTTTGTGCAATAATCATAGATGAGATGTCATTAAAGAAGAATATACAATGGGATAAAGGCAGTGATCGGTTCATTGGTTATGTTGATTATGGATTTGATGATGATTGCTCACAGGAGGCTTCAAGTGCCTATGTAATCATGGCAGTTGGTACGAGTATTTTAGGCCACTGGAAGATTCCTCTTGGGTATTTTTTGACCACTGGCGTATCAGCCCAATGTGTTGCGAGTATCGTGAAAGAGACATTAGTGCGCTTACATAGCATTGGGATTAAAGGCATTTCTGTCACTTTTGATGGCGCGCGTTATCAGATCTCAGCCAGATATCGTCCGTTTTTTCCTCATCCCTGTGACAGTTCTCCGATGGTTATGGCGATTTTAGATCCGTGTCATATGCTTAAGTTAATACGAAATTCGTTACATTTGTATAAGCTTTTCATTGGAAAGATCATGGCATGGTACATTGGTCATACTTCGAGAAACTTCAGAATTTGCAATCCATTCATTGCTTGAGAGGTGGTAATAAACTCACAGAGAAGCACATACGAGTATATTTTGATAACCAAAAAATGAATGTGGCTCTAGCTTCTCAAATTTTTAGCAAATCAGTTGCTGATACTCTGCGATTTTGTCATATGAAAAATGTTCCAGGATTCACCAATAAAGATGTCTTGGTAACTGCAGAATTTGCCGTAATGATAAATAATCTTTTTGATGTCATGAACGCGCGTTCTCTCTTTGGAAAATTGCACTGTTCACCGATAACAGCTGATAATTTTCAAGACAAAAAGAATTTCCTTCAATCAGCGCAGACAATGCTCAAGTCCCTGGTCGTTCAAGAGAAAAATGATATCAAAATTGTTGATTCTAGACGGAAAACTGTCTTCATTGGATTTTTATGTAATTCAGAGGTAATTTGCAAGTTGCACGAAATGCTACTGATTCCCAAAACATCTGGAATATCAAGTATATTGTTCTATAAATTTTGTCAAGATCATCTCGAGTCTTTTTTTGGAAGTATTCGTGCGAGAAATGGATGGACTGTGAATCCAACTGCGGTTCAATTTCGGGCCGCTTATAGAGCACTTATTTTTCATGGGTCTGGCATGATGCGGATTATTTTGAACTGCAATGTTGCACTTCAAGATGCAACGACGTCTCTTGTTGTTCGAGACAAGTCAGCCACTGTCAAGAAAGTGCAGTCACAATTGATGATCAAACTGTGAATTCATTATCGTGCTCTTGTAATTTGAATGACTGCAATTTCTGCGACGCTGCTATTTCTTACATCAGTGGATTTATCGTTATGAAGCTGTTGAGGAAATCTACGTGTGATGCATGCAAAGAAGGCCTTTTGTTTTCCTCCTGCGATCCAATTTCAAACATTGAATTAATAAGCCTAAAAATTCGTGGACTTGTGGTGCCCAGTCGGAGTGTCGTGAAAGCTGCTCAGAAGATTATTCGCACTTACGTTCTGACCAAGAGAGAGCGGGACAGAAAGCTGCGTCTTAGACTCGAATCAGAAATCTTAGACAAAGCTTATGAGTCAGACTTATTTTCGACGCTCCGAACACATGATCTGGATTCAAGCCAATCTGGTGAAAGTCATACTTTGTTGTTGATAAAGCTGATCATCAAAAAGTTCATTAATCTTCGTTTGCGAAAAATCAGTAGTGATATATCTGAAAAACTGAGTCAAATTGGTCGCCGGTCATCCATGTCGCGCCTTCTTATTGTGAAAAATATATAGACGTTTTCGACATCTGGTAAGTTTTGATTTGATACAAAATAGTGTTTATGCTTTATGAGCATTTAAGTTATTTATAAGTTTACATTGCATGTCTGTTCATTGACTATGTTTTTGTCTCGAATTCTGATCATTTGGCTAATCAATTTTACTTATGAAAAGTTAATATGCTACCAATTAAAACGAGCATTAGAATCATGAGTAAATTAGCATGACTTAGGTCTTCTACAATCTACTTGCTAAGCTTACTTTTATAAGAAAGAGCGCATGTGAGGCGGTGAGGTGAGAGAAATGGCATCAATCAAAAAAAGTCATACAGTGAAATTATGATACGTTCTCTTATTGCATGTCTTCATTGCATGCGATTTTTTAAACGATCCATTGACGTTACTTTCCTGATTTACTAATACATATGTATTTATCGATATCATCATAATAGTGCAAGAATTCCGATTCCCTGCTCTCCGGTTAGTGATTCCCATTCATTGATGTAGGAGTTAGCAGGATAACGGACTTCCGAAGTTTTCTGTTTATCGATGTGAAGCCCGCGAATCTGACTGTTAAAGGGATAGAGGGGACCAGAAAACGTTGTTGGAATAGAAAAAATGCTTCGAATTAGAACGTTTTTACCTCTAGAATCTGAACCGCTCATCCGATCGCATTCAGCTTTGAGATTCTGACGGTTCAGGGCATGAGGATTGATTCATCTATTCATGTCAACCATCAATTAATTAATCCAGAAAAGTTGGCAGGCGTGCAACTTTTCGCAAGACGAGAAAAAGTCACAAAATTTCTTAAATTTTGAGGTCGAACTTAAAGTTCCACGCATGCTAACTTTTCAGGACCAATCAATTGATCGGTGACATGGATAGATTAAATGATCGCCAAGATCTGAATCGTCAGAATCTCAAAGCTGAATGCAATCGGCCGAGTGGTTCATATTCTATATCAATATTCCCATTGAGGCACGCACCGCCGAACTAACAACGCTCTCTCTCTCTACGCAGACAGTGTTCCGATAAGTGACCCTGCATCGATTTCCGTGCGTGCGTCGACAGGCATCAGTGTGTGAGCGCAACCAGCAGTCTATCTCTCTATTGTCTCTGTTACTTATCAATTGTTAGTACTTACTTATTTTCTTAATTGAGTACTGATATAATTCCAGTCTATCTTTTTTCAGACGGATGCCAAAGAAACTATTTTCAGTCGAAGAAGCTGCACAGCTATTGACCGAAAATTCTGACGAAGAATCTGATATTGATTTGGAAATTTTGACACCTGAGTCCTCACAATATATCTCCGATGAAGATGACTTAGCAGAGGATGATTTATTACCATCTGACATCAAAGATGTACCAGGTTTGACTGAAATCCATCAACGGTCGGACGATGGAGAATGCTCAATGCCACAACCAAAGCGTAGGAAAGTATCGCATCATTGGGAGAAAAGCTCTGATTTTCGTAATTCGTTACCAGAAGCTGAAGTGACGCCCATTGACGAAAGTTTCCCACTACTGGTGGATAAAGATCCAATTGAATTATTTAGATTATTTTTTGATCCGACCATTATAGATCTCTGCTGCACACAGACGAATTTGTATGCCCACCAACACTTACAGCATGGATTTCATATAAGTGAAAATGAAATTGAGACTTTCCTCGGAATTATTCTCCTCAGTGGCTATCACAGTTTACCACAAGAACATCTATGCTGGAGTACGGACGAAGATGTAGGAGTATAATTTGTCTCCGAAAAAATGTCAAAAATCGCTTTAAAGAGATCAAGCGTTTTGTTCATTTGGCCAACAACGTGTCCCTTGGCAATGATGACAAGATGGCAAAATTAAGGCCACTTTTAGAGATATTTCGAAAAAATATTCAGCAATTTGGATTCTTTTCCAGCAAATTGAGTCTGGATGAACAGATGATACCATATTATGGTAGAAATAATGCAAAAATGTACGTCAAAGGCAAACCGGTGAAATTTGAATATAAGGTGTTTGTCCTGGCTTCGTCATGCGGTTATCCGTTCGATTTCGAAATCTATACTGGGAAGAAAATTGATTCCGAATTACCACTTGGAGAGTCTGTCGTTCAAACATTGACACAGTGTCTTCCAAATAAAAGTGAACATATAATCTACATGGAAAGATTCTTTTTCAACGAAAACGTTCAGACAATTTAGATGAGACGGATTGCGTTGCACAGGCAATGCAATGGAATCTCGAATTGAAAAATGCCCAATTATGTCTAAAGCGGCAATGAAGAAGCTTCCTCGAGGTAGTCACATTGAATTTTCAGACGGTGAAGTTCTTGTTTGCCAGTGGAACGACAGTCGTCCAGTAGTTGCCATCAGCAATTTCGAATCTGTGAATCCCGTTCACAGTGGTAGTCGTTGGAGTAGAGCCGATAGAAAACGCATACCAGTGCCCATCCCTCATTTGATTCATAATTACAATCAATATATGGGCGGCGTGGATGGTGGTGGAATATTTCTGCCAACTTTTTGAAAGTGGCCGTCGTCGCTGCATGGCGACTTCATCGTAGCTTGAAAGGAGAAATGAGCCATCTTCAGTTTCGGAGGTAAGAATAAATAGAATAACAAACAATACATGTAGGCCTACATAGGTTGTGACTACGTAGGGGGTGAATAGTCACACGTTGATAACATATACATGTATAAGCCTGGAAGGATTTTCTTCTATAAAAGGCCTGGTTTAATTAATAGGGATCAACATAACCAGATAAACGTACAATGACCAATAGTAAAAACTACTTTTGTCCTACAGGCCGATTGTTCGATCACTCATGGCAAAGACACCGAGAAAGCTACAACATCCAGGACCCACCAGGACCCCTTCTCAAACTGAATGAACAAGAAGGTTTCACATGATTATCTCATCTGATAAACAATGACGTTGTAAAGTATGCAAAAAGAACACAAAACGAAAGTAGCTCCAAAAGTTGATCCACTTGTGGTGTCCTTCTTCATATTGACTGTTTCTCAAATTTTCATTCTTAAGCAATATCTAGTCAGAAGTGTCCAATGTTCCACATATGGAACATCAATGTTTATGATACAGAATTTATTTTTTTTCTAATCGTCATTAGTTCATAGTTGCTTCAGACGGTAGACGTTTTTGTATTAAATTTTTTTTTTAAATAATTGTTTTTCTATTCATGGGCAATAATGGGTTAAACCAACGTGCATTTAATGAGAAACTCCCTTTCTATGCTCTTGTTGACCTTCTACGAGACGAAGTTGAATTAGCGACAATAAATACCACTTTCACTATGGCAGCAAACCATCCTGTCAGTGATAATAGAAGCAGGGTTTCTTAAGGTTTCGTTTACCCGCCAACTCCCAAATTCTACCCGCCAATCTAAAACAAAGAAAAACAAAAGCTTGTAGATCTTTCTTTCAATTTCCTTTCCATCTGTAAAAAGAAAACGGAAACAAAGTTGCATCTTTTGAATATTCACCAAATTAGAGGTGGTGGTACAATACATGCCTACATGACGTACATGCACTAAAATGTGCACAGCAACAATTGCTGGATAAGAAGGAGAGGAACAGTGGAAAATTGTCTCTTGAACTTGCAGTAAAAACATATATGATAAATGCATAATACACTACATGATTTCACAGTAAATATGGCAAACTGCAATTTATATAAAGACAAATTGCATTCTGCAACGTCATTCCTCATCGACAAGAGCCTATTGATGATCAACGAAACAGTGCCGCATATCAATGAGAAGTGAAGTTAAAGAATGTAAATAACCGTTGATAAGCGATGAATGTGTTATTTGCACTGCAAAAATCATCTAAATTGCTTAGTTAAGTCATGGATGATGAAAAGTTGTGTTACAGTTATTACTTAAAAATTGAATATGCCTAGTTTCTCTTTAACGATCGAAATTTATTGTCAACTACGTATAGGGGGCATACATACATGTACTGTACAGTTGTACACCTCCATAACTTTCAGTGATGCAAATTCTATAAATGAAGTAAGCTATGTGAGACAAGAAAGCATCACTGCGAATGTATTTCTTCATTCGCAACCAGTAAAATTTATTTTGGCATGGTCCACTACATGACTACATAGTATTTCCGTTTTGATAACTTCCTACTTTTAAATGCGTGTGAGTGAAGGAAAGTTTTTGTACTTGTCAACTTGACGATGGTTGTGAATCGCATAATCGAACATAAATAGGTTTCGTATAGATTATCGACACCTGAAATAGGGTTGGGTTTAATAATTTTTAAATTCGAATTATGCGAATAATTCGAATTATTCGACTTATGTGAAAAACATTGACTGACATGGACAGTGGTCCGAGTTGACATTCGAAATTTTACCCGCCTAAATCGGGCGCGTATATCGCCTTAAAAAAACCCTGATAGAAGGCAGGCTTACAAGAGAATTAATGACACTTTATCAACTCATTACCTTCAGTTTGATCAAGGGGAACTGATTACATCGCAGCTAGCTGATAAGTGCTCCAGGTTGTTCAGTGACTTTAGTTAGTAGGCTAGGTGTCACTTGGATGCAGAAGTACAGTAGCACATGTAGTAATATTCTCAATTCATCTCAATCATAGCACATGGAGCACTAGCATTTCTCTAGTTGGATAGCGATTGGATACTCCACCGTCAGCTGACAAAAGGAAGAAGCATTTTCTTAAGCTTCGTTGCTTTTCGCCTCGCCAAATACTTTCCATCAGCGGAATGGTAGACTAACAACTATTATCCGAGTTCTTATGCATCCTTCTGTTCTCTGATAACCAAACTTTATTTACAATTAAGCTCTACCTATGTTTCCTCAGGCTTGGAGGGACCTTCCTTATCGTTCATTCGATATGGTTGGCCTGCCCGCCCCCCAGTGCCACAGGTTGGAGGCTTGCTTTATGCAGCCACATGGTTCCTCCCTGATGACTCCTTACATAGCGATTTCATTTTGGTTTCTTATGTATCTTGATTTTCATCATTTATCATTTTTGTTTAGCTTCTCGTCATGCTTCATGCCGAGCTCTCATTTCAGTTTTTACTTGTAAGTAAAATTGATTATAGCAAGTTTGAATTTACTGCCCATCCCTTTAAATAGTTGCGTATGCTTTACAGTTAAAAGTTGAAAACAGTCTTTCATTGAAATGTAATTTCATCCTCATATTTGCTACTGCATCCGAACTTACTGTAATGACTGAGCATCTATGAAGCATTCAAAACTATTCAGTAAAGAGACACGCTTGTTTCTTCCATTCGACACTATCCACATGGATGAAAGTCAAGAATATGGAAACGACTAATCACCGTTGAAAGCAGTCTGCACAATTGTATTAGAAATCTTGTATGCTAATCCTTTGTGCCGACGAGCAAAATACCTGTTGCATTCACACCGCTACAAAGCCTGGCAACCTCAGGTAAGCTGCTCAAGTTAATTCGTTATTTCCAACGTAAGTGGATTGAAGATTCCTTTTTTACTCAAAGCGACTGGCATGTTTACAGGAGCACAATCAGAACAAACAACGATGTGGAAGGGTGGCACAAAAAGCTCAATCGTAAGACACCTGAGACCAAAGTCTCCTTTTACTTCCTGGTTTACATTATTCGCAAGGAAAATAGGCAACCTTCTATTCAAAAGGCATTTCTTCAAACGTGAAAATTGTCTGATAAAAACAATAGGAAAAGGAGCTATGTCAAAATCAACAAGATTCTTCATTATTGGAGTCAATACTCAGCTGGGCAATTAACTTCTATGTCACTGACTGGGAAATACGATGCCTTCTATAATTAGCCGCCAACTTAGTTAATGTAATACCCGTTATCCTTCTATAATTATTATGCTTTTCAATTTATTGTTTCAGCTATGCTCCTATGTCGCTGTTCATCCACATCGCCAATATCTACTTCCAATTCTGTTCAATCTGTTATTAATTATGGACACTATTGTTAATGAAACCACAACGTTTAGTGGCGTTTGGAAGGTGCTGACCTAGATTCTTGTGGCACTTTTATTTCGAATGATCATCCTCCTTCTTTCTCTTTCATAGGATGACGATAGCTGCGGACAGTAGCTGAAATATATCGCTGCTCAAGAATGAATTTCTCTTCAAATTTATCATTTCAACATATGGAGATCCCTTTCTCATCTATGCCCAACCCGGCAACCTTGAAGAAGTTAGTAAACCGAGTGAGAACCCCAACACGCCCGCGCCCGCCACCGAATCCTGCATTTCGACCTCGACATCAACTTTGTCACTCAACACTTCCTGATTCCCGATCTCAAGCAAGGGAGGCGACTATCGGCATATCATCTTCGGGACGATTTGTCAATTGCAGGAGCTGCACAAGCCTGCAGCTTGGAACCTACACACTTTTAGTCTAAGCGAATTAGGGTTGAACCTAGAATAAAAGAACATCAAGTTGTGTTTGGTACCATTAGAATCGGAATTTTCTCTAGATTAACATAGTAAAATCCTCACGATGGAGCTTTTGGGGAATTTTTGTAAGGCTACAGGGTGTTCCATAAATACATGTTTTTACTCATTTTTTAGAAATGTGATATCTTCATTCAAATATGATGTGACATATCTCCTGAAAGCTAGTCATCCACAGAATTCAAAAATCATGTATTCGCCGACACATGTTAGGCATTCAGGAGAAGCGTTTTAGCTTTACGCCAATCATGCTGAAAAGCATTATTGAGATAAGAATTTTCGATTATGTCAATCATTTTTTCGAATATTTTTGATACACGGATCTCAAAACTAACATTCCTTTTTACATTAACACAAAGGATCAATTCTCTACAAGTACTGTATAATTGTTTCTTAAACGACCGAATACATATTCCCATACATGTACTTAAGACATTTATAGACAACAATTCACGCATCATGCTTCTAAGTTTTCATTTAAGTCATGTAGAAATCCCTCCATCATTGATCCATTTTGCAGCCATGTCGAACATGACTATATTATATTACACCATGAATGAAAGTAATACGTAATTAATTTAGCCTACCGGTGTTCAACTAGGCGAAAACCTTTTCCCATTGATAGACCATATTGTGAGGTGATGAAATTGTTATGCTTCAAAATATTTGACCTTGAGGAACTATGTGGAAATCATCTTCATAAGAAGTAACTTGACAAATTGATAGGGTGTAGTGTTCTAAAATGTCTTTTGGAAATCATATTAATATCGGCTTACCACTATGTGTCATGCATGTAATATATGCAACATCGCCTAATTGATCATGTTATAAAAAACATATTTTCTTTCTTGCAGCCTGATGATGACATGGAGCGCACGGACGGTGACGAGGATAACATACGACCACACGAGCTTTGCTGTGTTGTATGTAAACGTCCAGATTCTCAATATGAGGACCTCATAACTGTCAAAAAGGGAATAGATAAACTCATTGAATACAGTAAGGTAGTTGGCGACACACAAATGACAGTTACTTATAATGAGACGGTCAACCAGTAGGACAGTCCGTATCCATAGAGAATGTCAGAAGGCAATCTACAATAGATTGAAGCAAAAAGATAAGGCAGGCGGAACTGGAACCGGTACTCCAAAGATCACCGTTTCATTAAGGTCGCAACAGCTTCAGACATTCAGTTGGATGTTCTGTGAAAAAATTTGTCTAGATGATAAAGCGCATCCAAGCCGTATTGATTGGAGAACAGCTCAAGTGCTCACAATGCGGGAAAATTTGCTGGCCATTTGTTCATTTAGGAAGGATGAACATGCTGAGCGCTTAAGAAACAGACTACTTGACTGCATTGACCTAGTTGCAGTAGAAGCAAGATACCATTATGATTGTCAGCGAGACTTTACATGTAAGCAACCCGAATCCACTTCCACACTTGGGCGACCATCAGATGATGACAAAAAGCTGTACTTTGAAAGTGTTTGCACTTGGCTAGAATCTCAAACTGAAAACCATACGGTGTCAGAGGTTTACGAACGCATGGTAGAAATAGGAGGGTCGAAGGAAAGAGTATACAGTCTGAAATGGATGAAAACGAAAATGCAAGAAAGGTATGGAGATCATGTGGCCTTTACAGAAATTGAAGGTAAATCCAACAAAATATGTTTTCGTAATATGATTGACTATTTGATAACCGATAAGTGGTACGAAGAAAGAAAATATGGAAACCAAGATGAAGCTGAGCGAATTGCATCGATGGCGGCCAAGATAATTTCTGATGACATAAGATCTTGTGATTACGATAATGAATGGTATCCAACAACAGAAATGATGAAGAGCCCTGAAAAATCTTTAGAATGGGTTCCCTCAAGACTACGATTATTTCTGCGATGCATTTGCAAGAATGTGGTTAAGCAAAGCAGCATTGGACAGGCATTAGTGCCCCACGACCACGATCTTGCATACCACCCATTTTTTCGGACTTGCTGTGGACGTTGACCATGTTTTAGGATCAAGATGGCTTATTGATCATCTCAGTAGGCTAGGATTTCTATCACATTTCTAAAAAATGAGTAAAAAGATGTATTTATGGAACACCCTGTACCTCTGAATACCACAGCTATGTCGACGAATGCATGATTTTTTAATTCTGTGGATGATCACTGTGGCATAGTGAAATCTATGACATTATATGACGTTTGTTTGTTCACAGCAAACTGTTCCTTTAAATACCCTAACTTCTAATGAACTTTGTTATTGGAGAAATTTATGAAAAATACACAGAACTAGTTTCGACCACGAAGAGCTTGTTTTGATTCTCTGACATGTACATACGGCAAAGTCAATACTGATGTGCATGCGACCCTAACTGAAAACATTACATTGGCGACTAGGATGTTTGATATCCTGAGAGTGTGAAGTTCTTTCTATGCAATTACTAATTCATTTACTAAAGTAGGAATAGGATTTGACAAAACTTACTAATATTTGCATTACTAAAGTTCTAGGACTGAGCTGCTCTTTTTTCTTTTGAGTTATGGCTAGCGTCATTACTGGCGTTCCTGCGCCCACACCTTTCCTTCACACTCCAGGCGAACCACCCATTGCATGGGATACTTGGATACGTACTTTCGACAACTACCTGCTTGCCGTAGGACTAGATGTCACCACTGAGGAAGCTAGGTGTAGGGCTCTGTTGATCTCGTGCCTAGGATCGGAAGGTCAGAGGATCTTGTACACGTTTGACAGCTCCAGTGTTTCTAAACTTGCCGACCTAAAGAAGGTCATGAAGAACTACTTTGTGGGATCCACCTCTAAGTGGACATACCGACTCAAACTGCATGAGCGCATGCAGCGTCAGGGCGAGTCGATCGAGAGTTTCACTTCTGATTTGCGGCAGATTGCCTCCAGTTGCGAGTTTAAGGTTAGTACAGACCCGCTCAACGAATCACTGCTTGGACAATTCATTATAGGTGTTCATGACAACCGGGTTAGAGAGAAGCTTTTACTTCAAGATGACAGCAAGCTGACGTTCGCAGGCGCTGTCGACATTGCCAAAGAGTATGAGCGTGTCACGCAAGAAAGCTCCACTTTTAGGTCACATGGATCTGTTTCTAGTCATGCAGCACTCCAAATCCGTTCGTCTAGACAACGTGATCGTTTTCAAGGTCACAAGCAAAAATCAAGTAAGCATATCAGTTCAGGTAACCAGCACACGCGATGCTATCGTTGTGGGTCTGATAAGCATGTTGCCACGTATGACCAATGCCCTGCCAGAGAGAAAGTTTGCAATTTTTGTAAGAAGATGGGTCACTTTTCAAAAGTCTGTAGCAGTCGACCTAGAAGTCAGTCAAGTCACAGTACGCATCGTGCTCCAAGTCGTTCTAACCGTGGTCAGTCCAGGAGTAGAGGTGTTAGAGTGAATGAAATCACCGATGGGCCAGATGAAGATTCCACTGTTTGTCGCATCACAATTTGCAATTTGGGTAATCCTAATCACGATGAGAAGTTCACATCGAGTTTGATTGTGCAGAGCCAGGTTCTCTCAGGTGTTTTGGATACCGGTTGTGGCATTAACATCATTCCACATCAAGTTCTGTCAACGTTTTGGTCTCAGAAGAGAATTCAGGATGCGCTTCATCAATGTGCCATCAGAGTGTTCACTTATACAGGAGAAAGAGTTCAAGTGATGGGAAAGATAGAAATTTTTTGCACTTCTGCTGACGGCAAAGAGAGTTGCACAGTACCCTTCGTTGTTGTCTCACTGAGAGAGAAGGAAGTATTGTTTGGCCGTGACTTGATGAGACGCTTTCATAGTATAAGAAAAGATCTTTGGGATCTACTTTCTCCAGCCAGATCGAACTTGAATGTCAACATGAATGCATGCCTGTTTTCTCGGAACTCTCCGCAGACAATTGATCCACCACATGTACCTTCTGTGTCTACAAATTCTATCTGTCAGACGAGTTATGTCAGTCCCACTGCTCAGGTTTCTCATGCTGATCCTGATTCTTTTGCAAATTTCACAAGTGATTCGTCTACATCACTCACTTCCCCTGCTTCTCAGCCAGATGTCGTTGCTCTAGGATGCATCAAAGGCTACACTCACAAAGTTCGTGTAAACTCGGATGTTAGACCTGTGCGCCAGTCATTGCGCCAAATTCCTTTCTCGATTCGGAATCAGGTCTCTGATGAAGTGAAGCGTTTACTTGCTGCCGATGTCATTGAGAGAGTTGAGGCATCTGAGTGGATTTCCAACCTGGTCATAGTACAGAAAGCGAACGGGAAGCTTAGAGTATGTGTTGATTTGCGAGCCGTGAATCAAGCTGTCGTTGTTGATGGCTATCCGCTCCCAAGGATTGAGGAAGTACTGCACTCCATGAAGGATTCTTCGACTTTTTCAAAGCTAGATTTGTCAGAGGCATACTTGCAACTACCACTCCATATAGAAAGTCGAGATTTGACTACGTTCATAGTACCTGACGGTTTGTTCCGCTTCAAGCGATGCCCTTACGGGTTGGCCTCATGTCCATCTGCTTTCCAGTCCGTCATGTCCAAGATTCTGAAAGGTATTGACGGTGTTGTATGCTACCTGGATGACGTTTTGGTCACTGGACCTTCTACTGAAATCCACAACCAGAGATTAAGGGCAGTGCAGAACCGACTGAATGACCACAATGTGAAGCTGAATGAAGCCAAGTGCATTTACGGTGTCAGCAAGATCACATACTTAGGACACGATATTGACAGACATGGCATCAAGCCCTCATGTGAAAAGGTCAAGGCACTGACCGAGTCCCCGCCCCAACGTCATTCACTGAGCTTCGCACGACATTGGGTGCTTTCGGTTTTTACGCAAAACACATTCAAAATTTTTCAACCTTGGTAGAACCTCTGCGGTGTTTGTTAAGTTCTCCACAGTTCACGTGGTCTCAGGAAGCTCAAGTGACTTTTGACAGAATGAAGCTACTTATAAGTCAAAGTTCTGCCCTAGCACCTTTTGATGCCAATCTGCCAGTCATTGTGTCGACTGATGCATCAAATGTTGGACTAGGAGCTACGCTCTCGATTATTGATCCACATTTTGGAAAGAGAACAGTTGAATTTGCATCCAAGAGGCTCACAGCATCAGAAAAGAAGTTTTCCACAACTGAGAAGGAAAGTCTTGCGCTAGTTTGGGCCTGCGAGAGATGGAGACCGTACCTTTTAGGAAGAAAGTTTGTGCTTGAAACTGACCATGAACCGCTTCGCATGATTTTCTCAAGAAAGGGTTTTGACCGAATGAGTTTGCGACTAGCTCGCTGGGCAACAAGACTCATGGCGTTCAATTTCGATGTGCAATATAAGCGAGGTTGTGATAACACAATTCCCGATTACTGCTCTCGTTTTCCGATTGAGGACATGGTTTACTTGCTATCGGATGATCAGGATGAAGACTTAGCTATTGTTCAGTCCATGTCAGTAAAAAATTTCCAAGATGCGTGCGAGTCATGTCCAGATCTGTCTAGGATAAGAAATTTCATTGAAACAGGTTGGCCAAGCAAGAAGAACATGCCTACCGAATTGCAGCCCTATTTTCTGATTCGAGATGAACTCTCCATTCACCAGCATCAAGTTATGAGAGGAAGAAGAGTAGTTGCTCCAGTTTCTGCTAGAGACGATTTGATTGACATAGCACATGAATCTCACATGGGTATTCAGAAAACCAAGACGAGACTCAGGTCTATGTATTGGTGGCCAGGACTAGACAAGCAAATCGAAGAAAAGATTAGGAACTGCAGTGTTTGCCAGATGGCAAGCAAAACTTTCAAAAGTGGTCCAGCACCTTCAAAAGAAAATTTGCCTCTTCCAGAGTTTCCGTGGAAGCGTGTGTCAATTGACATTAAGGGTCCAATGTACTACTTGCCTTCATATCTAAGATATGCAATTGTTGTGATTGATCTCCACAGTAAATGGCCTGAAGTTTCCTTTGCGTCGTCTGTTGAAACTGATAAAGTCATTTAAGTTTTGGATGGTATTTTTTCGAGGGAAGGATTTCCAGAAGAGCTGTTGTCCGACAATGGTGCTCAGTTTACATCCACATCGTTTTCTGATTTTCTGTGCAAGAGAAATATTGTCCACATTCGCGCACCCATTTACAATCCTGAGTCCAATGCCGTCGTAGAGAGATTTAACCGCACACTGGCTGAACAGATCGAGTTGGCTTTGTTTCAGAAGACTCCAGTACCTCAGTACATTCGTCAGTTCCTTCTTACCTACCGATCCTCGCCACACTCAACAACTCTTCAGTCTCCCAGTTTTCGTCTTCACAATAGGGAAATGCGAACACAGCTCAGTTCACTAGTTCATGTGAAACCCAAGAAGAAAGTTCGATTCGAAGAGCCATTCAGGTCAGGTGACCGAGTCTGTGTGAAGCATCCGAGATCAGGAGAGATCAAGCGTGGTTTAAAAGTCTCAAGAAACATTGGCAGTCGGTCTGTCATTCTCGATGATGGCCAGAAGTGGCACACGAAGCATGTGTCGACTGATCGATCGAACAGCAGGATGGAAGAAGAATGCGAGCTGCCGGACGTTCCGCGAGAAGTGCGTGGTGCCGTGCGAGACGTAGTGCAAGACGAGAATGGAGGAAGGCGACAAAGTACAAGAAGACGAAGACATGTGCGAAACGAGAACTTTATCTACTACTAGCTGTGGTTGTGATCGAAGTGATGAACATTTTGTAAACGGATGGTGTCACGTGAAGTCCGTTATCAAATCTTTTACGCTCTAGCGTTAATGCAGCGTGTTTGACATTTTCGAACATTTGACATTTGTTTTTCCTACAGGAGGGAATATGTGGCATAGTGAAATCTATGACATTATATGACGTTTGTTTGTTCACAGCAAACTGTTCCTTTAAATACCCTAACTTCTAATGAACTTTGTTATTGGAGAAATTTATGAAAAATACACAGAACTAGTTTCGACCACGAAGAGCTTGTTTTGATTCTCTGACATGTACATACGGCAAAGTCAATACTGATGTGCATGCGACCCTAACTGAAAACATTACAATCACCTTTCAGAAAATGTATATTACATCATATTTGAGTGAAGATATCACATTTCTAAAAAATGAGCAAAAAACATGTATTTATGGAACACCCTGTAGCCTTACAAAAATTCCCCAAAAGCTCCATCGTGAGGATTTTACTATGTTAATCTAGAGAAAATTCCGATTCTAATGGTACCAAACACAACTTGATGTTCTTTTATTCTAGGTGAGCCCTTTTTTCGTCTAATTCGCTTAGACTATTTCCCAAGTTCCTGTCCCAACTCATGTCGATCCACAGCGTTGTCTTGCAAGATCTGATGCTCGTCAGCACTCCTTTTGATTTTCTCTGCTACTGATGTGTAAATGGAGTTATTTGAACTGCGAGTTTCCAACATTCTCTCGTCAATGTTTTCTTGCAGCACTTTTATTGTCTTCTACTGTCAATTGCCACGGTCTCAGTTTTCATTGCTGGCCCCTACAAAGCGCGTGATCGCTATGTTCGTGCGAACAGCTCTTTTCGAAGATGAAATTTTGTAAGAACGAGCTGCGATCTCAGTTCACAGACTAGCACCTAAATGACGTTCTGTTGTTGAACGTTTTCTCAGTCGATCCTGATGTTGTTTCTATCTCGAAGAGACATATTTCCAATTAACTAACGAAAACGAAAATACAATCAATGTCTTTCAATATTGGCTCTTTCCAATTCGATTCAAAACATGACAAATAGCCAAGATAATTTATCTAAAACCAAGTCCAAACTTTACAATACAAGGTTGTCATTGTCTTGGATCGTTGACACCACTTTCTCTCGTTGAATTTTATGTGGGCATTTCTATTTACTGACGCATTTGCCAGAAGTCACGAATTGTTGAAGCACACGAGATAAGTCGATACCATATAGCTCAGCACACAGAAGCTATGAAAATACATGTATATAGCGGGTTAAGTATGACGCAATCAGTATGACTGCAGTTATGTAAACGGTAGTCACATTATTTACAAAATAATACATTAGGCCTACTGGTACATCTATTCTTCAATCTATAACTCAGAAAGTTTCAGGTAGTTATCAGAAAATGGGCTACACATATCCGATCATATCAACAATTCAGTGGCGTCGCGTGCTCCCAAACCATAGGCCTTCACTCGGCATTGGAATACTATTTCTATACCAAACACTTTTATGTTACAACATTAATTTTCATGAATTTAAATGAATTTTTAATAACAATATCCCGAACATTATTTAAGGCCAAGTGAATGTGCACATGAGAAGTGATTGCTCATGTCGCTTAACCGTCTTACTCAAGGAGCAGAGACCACATTATCTCAAGAAAAAAGGATGCAAGGCCAACAGTTTCCTGTGTTTCTCACGGCCGGTTAGCCACTCACATGTTTGAAATTTTGATACATTAAAATGTCTTGTGTAGTGCTTCTTATTTCTTTCTCAGTGACTACTTTAATTTTATATCGGGTGTTGACCTACCTTGCTTGACGACTGTCATCTTTTCAGTATATTCCCTTCGGACGAAAGACGTGGTTATGATCTCATCTGCAGTACTCAACATAGCATCACATCAATCACGTGAAAACAAATTATGGAAGTTCACACCCCTGCTTACTATATTTAGGTACCGCGCCTCGATCAAGAATCGTGTAGAATTTCATTGCAAAAATTGGAGAAGGCAAAGCATTATGTCTATCGGGAAAGCCAATATTGTCGCGGGCGCGTGCGCCTTACTGCTTCACACACACAACTCTTTCGCTGTCTGAACATCAGTGCTCCATCTGGACACACGACTAGCTTGTGTGCCTAATTGTTCGAAGAAAACAGCTGTGATTCGAGCACGTGCTGCGAAACTGTTACCTCTGAGATCAAGCGTCTGATTTTGAGACGGAAAGCTGTGCACAGATATCACGAGAAGCAATCGAATTTAAATGAATGATGACACTTTTCATTTTTATAATTGTTGGAAAATTATTTCTGAGGATGCGCCGAAGGCCTCGCAGGTACGGAGAAGACGCCACTGATCAACATCATAGTAATGTCTTTATCAGTAGATTATTATACACATCAACTTTTTGCCTATGTACACGTACTTCACGAAAATCACAGTGAAGCGACAGTGCAATAAAAAAATTAACAGAAAATATTACATTGTGTATATTATCACCTCAATTTCTTAGGTCTGTTTATCAGCATTATGGAATGCACCTCACTCATTCGCAAAAACCGAACAGCTTGTTTCACTAATCCAACATCAATCTACTAAGAAACTCGATAGTAGGCCCCCCATGAGTCTCAGGCAAGCCAGCATGGATTAATGTCTCGAATTCCTTGACTGATAAATTCGATGACATTTATTTGTAGCATGTGACCAGTATGTACTTTCAACATGCATCAATTCAAAATCGTGTAAAAGCTATAGCACCATGGCCTCAAAGTTACTGTAAAAAATTGTGCATTTAACGGAACGCACTACGACAAGGCTTTGCCTTCAAGAATTGCTACATGACGTTTTTGCTAATAAGGGCATATTTCCAATTCCTATATAATATAGTTATTACATAAGATTATGCAATCGTCAAGATACGCATTCAGTTGTCAAGGCATGGATGATAGCATGACTAAAGTAAAGGGCAACATGACAAAAAGCTACGTTGCGTTGTCAACATGTAAAAAAGGCCTGTACTATGAAACACTTTTTTCCTGCTCTACCAAAAAAAGCGGAAAAAACGAATGCCACTCGATAAAAGCGAAATTCAGGCATATTTTAGAAAAAGCGAATAAAAGCGAAAAAAGCGAATGTCTGGGTGGTCTGGCTGAACGCGAAACCAATTCTGACATTCTCTAGCCACATGGAAAGATGCAGAGTCCTGTTGAAAAATATTGTACTGATGGATATTGATAAAACACCTATACTCGTGAAACCGGCAAGTCGGGGCTATTTGTAAGAATTTTTATGAACAAATCGGGGCATTTTCTGTAAATCGAGGCTCAAGCCTCAATTTACAGACGAGTCCCCGATTCACAAGGTCAACAATCGCCCCGACTTGACGGAAAATTACTTTTAAAAATCGATAAATTAGCTATGACGCATTTTTGTTTAGCAACGCAGTTTATTTTTAGAGCTAGACCAAATTATTTATGAAATCTCCTTCTAACAGCTGATATTTCATGTTTCATTTCAGTACTCAATACATATCTTATTTTCTTGAAGAAAAACAGCCGAGAGGATAGGAAATTATGTATGAATTTATTAGAATTATGAACGATTTAGTTATTTAATAAAAATGCTTTTTTCGGTGAATATTTCTTAAAAGCGGGAAATATGCAATTATGATAAATAAATAAGACAGGATAGCCTCACCTCACCTATCTCCATGACCGTGATCGATCGTCGGAGTCCTCCCAGTCGTGGTAGCGAAAACAGCTCTCCTCCATCCTCTCCGGTCTCCTGTGGCTTGTATCGCTCCATTCTTAGTGGAGGAGTCCATCCACTCTGTGATGTCGTCGAAGTATTGCCTCCTTGGTCGTCCGCGTCGCCTCTTTTCTGGATATCCACAGATCACGTCCTTAGCAAGACCACCCGCAAAGTTGTCTGGCGCGACATTTGGTGTAGCATGAGATGCATATAATGGAAGTTAAAATGTAGACATCAAAATGAAAAGAGTGTGACAATGAATCATATAATTTTTATTTATATTTACCGTAAATTCCGGTATATACAGGGAGCCTAATTTTCCGTCTTTTTTTCATGATTTTGAACATTCTCGAGATTGGTACAAATATGCAAAAAAATATAAGGGGTGGGGGGGGGGCTGAGGTAGGAGGTGCGTCGCCCAATCTCAAAGCTATTCAGAAATATGTAGGTGGGTAGATCCATTGGAAACGCCTACTTTTATGTCTTTGTGATCTACTGAAAGTAACATCTATTGGATAAGTTCATATTTGATGTTTTTCTAAAGTGTATGTACCCGTGTACGAAAACAGACAAAAAAATTTTAGTACCTGTGATTTACATAGATATAGGAGGGTGACTGAGTAGCAAAAATGGCAAAAAAAAGCTGTCCTAAGTCGAACCAAGTGATTTTCCCGGTTTAATTTGAGGTTGATCTATACACATTTACAATGTAAATTCGATGTCTACAGATAGTGTGTGAACTATAGAACATATGATAAGTATTTTTTGTCATTGTCCCTTATTTTTTTGTAGCAGGATCTATAAACATAGCTGTCCTTCATTTTCAGTTGTCCCTTAACCGACGCCTGAAAATTTTTAAATTCATATCTTTTCTTGTCCTAAAAGCTTTTTATGGAGCTGCGATATGATGTATTGTCACATATTCATATTATAGCTACACCCACACATTGTCAAAAAAATGATAATGAAAAAATCAAAATATTTTAGAAACTTTTGAGCACAATTTGTCCCTTAACCGACGCCTACTAAAAGCCATTTTCCGACCGGTGAGTAGTATTTCTACCATTGATATGTTTTTATTCTGGTAAAACCTTGCTATTGCTTTTGACAAACATCAATTTTCCGAACATTGAGAGTATGTATGAGAATATATGAGAACACAATATGAGCACCACAAACTGTACCTTAACCGATGACGTCGGTTAAGGGACATACTTGAAGAGATTTTTACTTATCCTGTACTAGCGACGTGGATGTAGGCCTATTATACTGTTATACCATAGTCTAGCGGGGTATGTTAATATTTTGACACCGAAGTAAATTCATAACCCCCGAAGCCGTAGGCTGAGGGGGTTATGGATTTCGCTGAGGTGTCAGACTATTAATATACCCCGCTAGACTATGGTATAACAGTATTGTACCATGCTCCAGCCACCACTCTACTATAAAAATGTCGATTATTATTCCTATAGCAAAGCTGCTGAAAAGGTGACATTAATGATGAGCATATATGAATTTTAGACGATACACATTGCATGCTGTGAAAGATTGAAATACGATTGTCCTTTACCATAAAAACCGTCCAATTAGCACATAAATTGATGTCACATCCATAAACTTTCTCTTTCCCTCCTTTCTTCTCTACAGCGGGAATTATTAAAAGTGGTATATTATTTCATAAACCACTTTTAATATATCCCGGTAACACATAGATTTCTCACGGCTTATCCATAGACATCATCGTCTCAGATCATGCGTAAAGTCTCAAAAACAATGCCATACATAGCTATTTGTGACAGCAAATCAAGAAGTCTATGATAGGTTGTCAATATATCTATGAACAAACCCTTGATATCCACCAGCTGTTTTAATCATTCGCAAGCCTTCTCCGTCATCGAATTCCACAGATGATAAATATCTATGATTCAAATTTTCAAACGAATGAAAGAAGTGCTTATTTGGTGTACAATCAATCGCATCGTCGTTCATTACTTCGCAGCCGAACATTGAAAACGGTAAGTTAGCGAGTGCAGTGAAGTGAATGATGTACTGAATGATTTATGTATAAGTGTACAGTCGCACAATGTATATAATTCAAGTTTGTTTATAAGGGACCAAAATGTCTGTTGTCCCTATATTTTCAATGTAATTCCTTAACCCGGTTCGTGGGGGCAGGAATCTTCTCCACACCTCTCTAGGACTAGCTGGCTTATTTCTTGTGCACTTACAGCCAACATACGTACAATAAGACTCCAGAGAATTAGCCTAGTAACTAGAGAATTAACGTAGTCGAAGGCTACTTATCTAGAAAAGTTTTATTGAAACTGATATTTTTAGATGGTTCTAGATCAAAACATTGTCGCAGAGCTAAAATAATCATTTAATTCGTTTTTCTAGAACAAAAATGATTTTTGAAACTGAATTTCAGCTTAGGTAGGCCGGAGGCTCTAGTCAATTTTTAGTTTCAACTTTAACTTTTTCGCGAAGGTGACAAGTCAAAATGATATTTTAAACTACATTTAATTTTTGTAGATGCCAATCAATCGTGAACTCAAGCGGGAGCGTGATAGACGGTACAGAGAACGCAAAAGACAAGATGAAGATTACAAGAAAAAGAGAACTGAAGCTGTCAAAAAATGTATCAAGTCAAAACTCGAATCAGAAACTTTACGAGATGCCAGAATTCGAAAGCGAACAGAAAAAATAAGAAAACGGAAATATCGAATGATACAGCAGATAAATGCAACACTTGAGAGAAATCAGATAAATGATGAAATTCCCCAAAGTTTGAATTCCACACCATCACGGTCAGAATCAGCAAAGGTCAGGGAGGCACGGAAATCTAGATTGAAAATTGCCCAACTTAAAGCAGCAAACCGTCGTCTGCAACGAATCAACTGGAAGCTATCGAAACGCATCAACAGGAATAAGGAAAAGACTTCAACCGCTCAGGAAGCACTTCGGAAATCCCCGACCAAAATGGCTGCTGATGCCATGACATCAAAGACAACAGCCAACAGAACTCTAGTTGCTCATTACAGCTTAATACAGACATTGAAGTCAAACGCAAAATCGCGAAATATTCTGATGACAGCAGCGAAGCAAGTTGTTCGAAAGTACCGAGTGAAAAAGTACTTCAAAAAATCATCTATCGATCAACAGACACTAAGTCGGACAGTCCGGAAAGATAGACCAAGAAAAGTCTCGCCTGACCAAATTGCAAACTATTTCTGCAGAGATGATAACAGCCGTTTGGCATCCGGCAAGAAAGAGACCATCACACGAGGCAAGGAAAAGAGGCAGAAACGCTATCTTAACTTCTCCATTGAATTTCTTTTCGAGAAGTACAATAGCGAAAGTCCAGAGAGCGTTTGCCGAACCTCATTTTACCAGAGGAGACCGTTTCATGTGGTAAAGCCCCGAATCAACGACAGGGAGCAATGTCGCTGCATGCAATGCGCTAATACTCAGGTAGGCTACGTGTACTTACACGTGTGTCATAATGAATTTTATGTGCTTGTCTTCATGAGCTGGACAATTAGTCATGTTTTACATTTAAGCCTGGGCTTAACAGATTCTATACAGGAATAAAATTGTCCCAAGATCTTTTGCCAAAAATTTTCAATGAGCGCTTTTAGGAAAATGGAAATCCCGAATATTTTACTGACGAATATTCGATCATTGAGACCTAAATTTGATGAGGTTCGTGTCATTGCTGCATGTGAAAACCCTGATGTTATCGCACTTTGTGAGACTTGGCTCACTCAGACTGTGGCTGATGAAGAAGTGAGCATTTCTGGCTACACTCTTATCCGTCAAGATAGAACTGATGGGAGGCGAGGTGGAGGCGTCTGTGCATATGTACGGTGCAATTTACAATTTGAAATTATAGCGTTTCCGCGGCAACTATCATTTCTTGAGTGTCTTTGTGTCTATTTTAAGACTAATGACATTATCATGATTGTTATCTATGTCCCTCCCAATTTGAAAAGTTGTCAATATACAGAGGTAAGCGATGTATTAGTCACTTTCTGTGATACTTTCAATACAACTCATTTTGTGATAGCTGGAGATGTAAATCAATTGCCTACAGTTTATCTCAATCAGTCACTCCAACTTGTACAAGTGGTAAATAGCGAAACTAGAAAAACGTCTATCTTGGATAAGATTTTCCTTTCTAAGACTGCTTTTTCATTTTACTATTGTTCATCTTGTGAATCGGGTGATTGTGATGAAACCCCACTGAACATCGGTCCACCAATTGATAGTTCTGACCACAACACTGTAATCTTGAAACCGTGTAAGACTCTTTTTAAATGTCAAAATGCTCATAAGAATTGTTCGTATTCTGCAAGAGTTTATGATTTCCGTGAAAGATATGTAGCTGCTTTTCTAAATAGATTGGCTTCTTTCCCATGGCACTCATTTTACCGCCAAAACGCTTCAATAGATGAAAAATGTCATTTTTTCTATGTGATTGTTTATAGTGCCTTAGAGAGTATTCCTTATCAAGTTGTGGAGATGACCGGGAAAGAAAAATCATGGTTTTCACCCAAGCTCAAGGTACTCATTAATCAAAGGTATGCAGCGTTCCGTAACAGAAACTACGAGTTGTATAACATGTATAAGACCAAAATTCGCAAAGAGATCAAACAAGCAAAGATGAATTGGATATCAAAACTCAAGCGAAAAACAAATGGAATATGGAAAGTTGTTTCTGATACTTCTAAACAATCAGATTCCTACAGTTTCAGTGATGAAAGCATTGAGGACATAAACACTGCGTTGCTGTCTAATTTTTGTCCATCATCGGACTGGTCTGAAATTTACCAGCTAATTGAGAATATGGACGACAATGGTGAATGGAACATCACTGTTTCTCAAGAAAAGACCAGGAATTATCTTGAGAAGCTGAACGTCAAAAAAGCGGCCGGTATTGACGAATTCCCTCCATTTCTTGCTAAAGTGGCGAGTGACATCCTAGCAGGACCGATTTCTCATCTCATTGCTCTCTCCCTCGAAACAAAGACTGTCCCAGAAATTTGGAAAATGGCATCTGTCACTCCGATCCCAAAAAAGAAGAATCCTGATGTAAGCGACTTTCGACCAATATCCGTGTTATCTGTGTTCACAAAGGTCCTAGAGCAGTATGTTATCGACTCTATGACGCCATCTTTCATTGATGCATATGGACCAGACCAATATGGATTCCGACCAAACCACTCTACATTGCATGCGAATATCAGAGTACATGACTTTATAACATCATCCCTTGACAACTTACAAAATAGTGGAGTTTTACTCATGTCTTTTGATATGGCTAAAGCCTTCGATCGTGTCACTCATAGAAGTTTAGTAGAATCTCTTATTAATGTTGCGTTCCCTAAGCACTTTTTATTGTGGTGCTGTAATTTTTTGCAGGATCGTAGACAGTATGTCAAAGTGAGAGACAAACAGAGTTCCATTGTTAAGGTCACATCAAGTATACCTCAAGGTGGGAAACTTTCGCCATTTTTATTCTGTGTCCATATGAGTTCTTTGAAGCCGAGACACAAATCAGCTCTAATGTGTAAATATGCCGATGATGTGCTTTTAGCGTTGCCAATTTGTAATAGTGACAATGTTGACTTGCTAGTGGAGACTGAGATGTACAATATCGACCTTTGGTGTTCCTCACATGGCCTCACTTTAAACCGTGAAAAGACTCAGTGCATGCTTGTGCGCAACAGACAGGTATTCTCTCCGTCAAACCCCTTTTTCAAGGATCAGCTCCGAATTCTTGGTGTGCTATTCAACTCCAATTTGACATGGGACTCTTTTGTGGATAACCTATGCAAGCGAGCCAGTCGTCGGTTATTCATACTGAAGCGTTTGAAATACAATTTGTCCAAACCAGAACTGATGCTGATTTATAATGCTGTAATATTATCAACGCTCGAATACAATGCTCCGCTGTTAATTGGAATTAACAAGAAAAATTCGGAGAGACTAGAAAAAGTTCGTCGACGATGCCACCGTATAATTTGTGGCATCGAATGTGATTGTGATAGATTCACACCTCTAGCAATTCGACGTGAGCATCTGGCCTTAAAAGCATTCAAAGGAATTATTGACTATAGTGACAATCAGCTTCACCACTTAGCACCTTCCCATTTGACTCAGCCACGTTTGTCTCGCAAGCTACTTGTGCCATACTGCCGAACCGAAACTCGCCGAGCTTCTTTTTTCCCATTTTGTACAGCGTTATACAACAGCATGACTTAGTAAACTGATGCATTCTTGTAGAAGTTCAATTTTCTTTGTTGATACATCGTTTTTTCTTGATTGACTTTATGTTTTGACCATTGCTTATACCCGATCATTGTAAAATTGTAATGCATGATTTCCATTATCAATATAACATTTATTCTATTCTATTCTATTCTATTCTTAACTGGGGCTAAACTTATTAGGTCAAAAAGTAAATTTTGATACATTGTGAAAAATCTGTTCCTCAATATCATTCTATGCAAAGCTTGCTATAGTTCTATTTATTAAAATTAGAATAATTAAAATCTAAAATTCAGTTCTTATTCTATCATGACAAATTCATAGAAAATAATGCTGCGTTTTTCGATTTTCAGCTTATGGTGGATGCCTTATTCGGGAATAACATTTTGAAGAACCGAGACTTGCCGTCTTTGGTGGAGGGCATTGTGTGCTCTATGGATTCTCTTTTTTGTATTGAACGGAAATGTGCAGAATGCCAGCACAAAACGATTTCCCAAATGAATCGGGTTGATGCAAGGATTATTTCATATTTTCAATGGGAGCGAGTTACGGATGATTCCACACATTTTACAAGCACAAAATGCATCCAAATAAGCAGTATTTTGACATTTAAACTTTGCGCCGGTGTACGTCTTAATTGATAGAAGTATTATTCAATCAATCAACATTATGAATTGGCAAATTATTCTTGTGGGATATTTTCACACATTTTGATGCATGAATATGAATTTTGATAGGCTGCATAGGCTACTTGTGCAATGGTGGAATACTTTACATGTAGCTTGTAACAATTAAACAAGACTAATGGTTGTATAGTACTATAACAGGTAAACTGAAATAAACGTATATTACACTGCTCAATATTGTTTGATAATATTTATGCTATAAGCCTACATTTACATGTATGACTTATGAGTGATTCTATGGTTTATGACAATGCTTACAAGTACATACGGATTGGAAAAGTGGCGCTGTGTATAATTCCGTTACTCTGTTTTTTGGAATGTATTTTGGATATTGGATACTTTGTTTTCTAACATAATGATATGATATTGTGCACATTTTCTATTTTATGACTTGTGAAAAGACAGAGAGTGATAAACAAAAGTTATCATCATTGTTAGTCAGCGCCATTGAATCATATTAATTCTTTTTCTGGCAAGATTGCAGATTTATCATTATCATTAAGAAAACTAGAACAATGTTTACGCAAGATGCAAAATTGCAAAATAATCTTTTGCGTAAAGATATGTTGGTACTACTTCTTTAGATGACTTTGGAATTTTGTAGACAGGGCAGATTTGACTCAAATTTCACACAGAACAGTTTGAAGTCATCACAAACATGTACCGACCATCGCTTATCCTCTATTCTTCAATGTAGCGGATTTATAAGGCTTGCTCATAATTACCCCAGGTGACGCTACATGTATAATTAAAGCTCAATTAGGCCAACATTCTCGCTATAGATCACCTGTATGTCACTTAACCGACGCTCACTGTCCCTTAACCGACGCATGCTGTCCATTAACCGACGCCCACTGTCCCATAAACGACGCATGTTGTCCCTTAACCGACGCCTAAGATATAGAAAAGTGGACCTACATCAAAGTATATCAAGTTGGGGTGCTTTTCGTGGTCATTTATGAAAAATTCACGAAAATTTGAGCTAGAAAAACTGTTTTAGAAAAAAAATTGCGATGCAAAATGTCAAAGACAAAATTTGACTAAAAAGTAGGCGTTTTCAGTGGATTTGCCCATGTTAATCTCTGTCCCCTGTCACTTGATTGGTAGTATTTTTGTAATGCCAATTAACCTTAAAATCTAAAATTGTCGCGCTTCGCGGGACTTCCTTTTAATAGCAGGTTTTTTTAAAATGCAGTGTCACATTTTCAGTTCAATTTCAGTTTCTTCTGGTGACTACGTTAATGAGGGTAGGCTCTAATCGTTTTGTTGGATTTGTTATCAATCTATTATCACATCCCAAATGGTCTTCCAAAACAACTGATTCTAAGGAATCTTCATGAAATGTGCAATATATCATATAACCTTCTCGTCATTGATATGACTGTGATATTTAGGCCTACTCGTATCAAAGAATTGAAGTTCTCAAAGACTATTTGACTATGATTTATTTGTTAACGTTTTTGTTCAGTTAATGTGCTTTTCTTTGAACATTCAAGCCATGTTATTTGAGTGATGAAAATTGAGTTGTAAATGAAAATATGTTGTTAGACTTAGAATCATGTAAATGCATATCAGATCAGTCACTAAAATAATTCGTGTTTTCATTCTATCTAAAGATCTACAATACGAAATAATGATTCGATTTTTAAAATTTTCATTTATGCCATTATATCTATTCACATCATTGGTATTTAATGAAATGAAGCAATGCCGCTTAACTCAGATTGCAGCCAGGCGACAAAGACAGTATTAAACTTCAAATGGTGAAAACTGTTTATTTTGGTGACTCATTATTTACCAATGCTCATTAAAGTTTTAACGATATAACGACTTTTTCCAAGCATGCATGTAGCTTCTCAAGATTGGATATTGACCAATATGAATAAAGCGTAGAAATTGCTTCTGACTTCTCTAGCGCAGCCAAAATTCGCGCGATCATAGAAAAATCATAATAGGAAAACACTGTCATCTGATTAATGGCAACAGCAACTACTTGACCAATGCAGATCATTTTTCTTCAGCAACAGCTGACATGCATGTAGCATTGAAGGTACTTGTTTATGCTACGACGGCGATGAGGCCAAATAGTGATCTTTATTTATGCGGCTTGCTGCAAGTGAAGTATCGGTATTCGCTTCGAAATTGTACTCGTACCTGATCAAGAGAAAGAAGGCATTTACATAGACCCTAAGAATTGTAGTAAAGGACGTTAGACTCGCTTTATTCATAACATTCATGAAGGCGCTGAAAAGGATCAGAGAAAGATTGATGAGAAGCAGACATCTCTGAAGCAAACATCTTTAAGACGTTTCTATAAATGAGGTTTAGATGACGCAGCTTCTTCTTGTGTTTTTTGCTTTGTTTTAAGTTTTTTACAATCATCTTCCACCATAGTTTAGTTTTGTTTTTTGCACTCAAAAGAAAAATTGACTGCTTCCATCAAAAAAATCCAATTATGATTTCTGATGCAGTACTTTGTTAGTAATTCGCATTAGTAATTTGCAATACATAAAGCCAAGCCATTCTATTGCTCAGCACTTATTTTGCCTTTGAAAACTCCTCATAAACTCTTTTGTTCATCATCATCATCAGTGCGATTGAGGTTGTTTTTAATGAAAATTCATGTTTTATAGAAAATTTGTTATTTTTATTTTGGATTGAGCATGTACATTTTCTTCGCAGAAATTTGGAGTAATGATGTTGGTCTCGTGCGTTTTTCCTGTATGATATTGTTCTAAGTTGAAATTAAATGTAGCTATATATCTGTATACAGCTAGAATTTTCCCAAACCAAAATTTCGTGTTCCTGTATGTCTCTAGAACCCGTGTTAAGCTTTAAATCAGTATAAGAATAACAATGTCTGTGATTATGTACATGTTCAGAGCATGCCTATTTCTCGTAAAAATGTAAAAGGGCATTTATGTTTATCAAAAAATTTCCGTCTTTTTTTGGTCTCCTGTTAGGCTCCCTGTATATAGGCTATCTCCCACCTTTTATTACAAACATTCTGACCTTGGGGTTATACAAGAAAAAAAAATATGATTTCTGTATCTTTCTGTTTTTCATGTAGGTCAGTTTTCGAATTTTTTATGGAGACTTGCATACAAAGACGAAATCGGCCCAAGCTATTCAATCATATGATATTTGAAAGTACCGTATTTCATTTCATAAAGGTCTTTATTATGATCTCGTTCCTTGCTTCCTTACATTACCCACAGCAGTCCCGAACTTGCAGATTATCTATCTATATCTAACTAACTACAGATTGTTTAGTCTATCTAACTTTCTAAATATTTCATATCATCTCAACGTGAGTGAAAATATACACTATTTTGATGACATTATGGAGAACCAAAGTTCTCAAAACTTGGGTCATATCACAAGTTTTAAAAAGACTTAACTAAGTAGTCATTAGTTATTAATTGGTTGAATTATTGTTATAAAAGATTACCGTCGGGTCGCGTTCACCTCTCAGTGTTGGTAGGCCATGATTTCCGACAACAGGCTTCATTATGTGTTTTATTAAAGTAGGCATACGCATAGGTACGTTGATAGGTCTGTTATGGGAGGCATGGGCTTAAAAGATGAGGAGACTGAGATAAGCTCTGTAAAGGTAAGAATGTATAATCACTGAGTGTTTCTACTGTTAGTTTTATGCAAGACGTGTCTCGTGGCATTGGTGCGTGGAATGTTAATGGAGAAAAGAAAGAAGTTAAGGTATATCACCTCATCAAATTACAACTCTGGAATGGTATATATCTCGTGGCATTCTAAATCATGGAGAGACTTTCCATTCACCCTGTGCATTCAGCAAATCTAGTAATAATATGCCGATACATGTATGCACTTTTAACTTTAGCTTTATAATTTTCTTGTCACGTCAGCTCTTATGCAATTGGTAATGGGAGTGTAGGCCTACTTCTTCAATAAGTGTACTTAGTAAGTGTCATTTAATGTACTTGTGTTTTCAGATGCGGGATGCAAAACGAGCGGCGCTGGCAGCTTTAAAGTAAGTACCTACCATGATGTGATCCCAAAAGTGTATGTTATGACTATTAATAAGTGGAATAGAAAAATATCAGTAATTAAACGAAAAACATACATGACATACAAAATTGAGAGTAAAAATAACTGCATTGATCCAACACGCACAATTTTTGATTGACAATAAGGTTTAGTAAACGAAATACGGCAACAGTATAAAAAATGATTTGTGTCCATTTTTTAACCAACTGCAGGGAAATACATTAACCTATTGCTACTGTAACATTATCATTCGTGTAAATCGTTTATTTTCTCCCACACAAGTACTTTCGCATTCAGACTTTAGTCATGTTATACATCTACATAAAAAAGATATCTGGAAAATATGGTGTTGAGAGACTGAACTTACACAAAAGGACTATTAAATTTACCATGTAAGTAAGTAAGTATATTTGAAATAATGAAAATCATAAGCAAACATATCCAAGTTTACAGATCAGCAGGAGGATAATGGATTCTGCGTGAACAGAATGGCTGATGGACTGTTATGAAAGTCACAAATTATATGTACATTTTGTTGAATACAGACGTGCAACACGGTATGAACGACTTTGAGCGTCGATTCGTAGTAGAATGGGGAAGAAGCAGATGTCCCGAACGTGGCAAAGTTGTTGGAAATAAGTCGTGAAGAATATTATTAGGATCACTCATATTTAGAAAAGTTCGAATTGCCTGATGGTCACGACGAATAGATAAAGGCGTAAAGTCACCACAATTGCAATTTTTTCCGCAGATAAGACGATGCGCTCTTCTATGAACTCGCTCTAGACGATCACTCAATGTCTGAGGAAGTCCAACAAAAAGAGGTGAATTATATTCCAAAACACTTTGCATGCACATTTTGTATACAAGTATGAGATCTTCTTTGGATAAGAATTCATAAAGGCGTCGTATCACATAAAGTCTACTGCTTGCCTTTTTACACACGTTGCTTATGTGACTGTCCCATCTCAGTGAATTGGAAAAGGTCACACCCAGTATTACAAGTTCAGAACAGAGAGTGTACGATGTATAATCTACACTTCTTTTGTTCGTGACTTAAATAATAACACAGACAACACCTTTTCGAAAAGTGTACGAGTCATTTTGTATTTGTGTTAATATGATGTGATAGTTTATCTTTCGAAGTTAAACTTTATCAAATGATTATGCAATACCATGTATATATTTATGTTGCTTCTCTTACCAGGCAGCAAGAAGAAGTTTCAAGTAAGCATGTTTTAGTTAATGCCTTCGAACATGGGATTTCCAATAACTACGTTATAAACAGTTGTCAAACTACGAAATTAACGCATTTATTTTCATATATTGAGAATCTTATGTAGACCTATAATTTAACTTATATTCAGTATTGGTAAAAGTGAAATAGACGTGAAGAAAGTTGGCGGTTTTAAAGTTTCGGTCGACCAGGCTTCGGTTGGGTTGATGATTAACCTGACCAAAGCCTGGTTAACGTTGGAGATATTCAAGTTGACCAAACCGTGGTACGGTTGTGATAACAGATGACCTTTTACACAACCAGATTTCGGTCACTTCAACCACGGTCAGGTTAACCCAACCGAAACTGTGAAACTCGAGTGTGTTAATTATTGTCAATGCAACGAAACATCGGGAGATATCTACATTTAGCCTTCATGTTGAAAGACCTCTGCGTCATTATTTCCCTAAACTTATTGATCAAATGGAGTTTTAGCGGTTGATCTTATTTCATACAAGCAGAATACAATACGGAGCTTTACAGTGAAAGTATAGGAAAGACCGAACTTTGAAAAACTAATACTCTTTATGACCATCTTATGATTTTCAATCACTGATTTAACACAAAAATATTTATACCCCAATAAGAACTATACAAAGCTTTTTAAAAATGGGACACTTTAATATTTAATTCCCTTCAAACGTCGTTACGTGGTGCCTTAGATATTTATAGTCGTAAGAAATCCTAGTCAGATTTAGTCTGAGATTTCAGAAACGTAGTGATATTTGATTCAATGCTATCATGAGTACCATACCTACTAAATAGTGATCAGTTGCAAAAATTTCCCACTTTTCTAGCTTAATAACAATGTGACGTCATCCAGGAAGTGAGCACCTCGAAAGTAGTAAATCAACTTTCAGTGGACTTGAGTGGAAGGTCTTTATAGGCTCAAATGGGCAACGCAGTATTGTAACTGGTGTTCTCAATAGAGTCATGCGGAGTTACAAAGCGTTTGTCTGTCACAGATTTCGTTCTGTCCCTTCAGAATTTCGATGAAATCTGGTGACTCAGCTCCTCGTCATTTGGCATTCATCAAATAGGTCTAGGAGGATTTAAGTGTCTCATCACTAAGTTATCGTTATATTCCACATTTTCTCGATTTTCGACTTAAGTGTTCGTTTGGTATATGATTACTCTTTTAGCTGCAATGTGTCCCGACTTTTAACAGCAGTAAAGTAGCTACAAAACAATAGAGAAACACACTTATTAAGTGCCGAAGAGGAAAAGATCTTAAATAACATTATAGGCTAATCAAGTTTTTTTGATAGTGGTTACCCGATTACTATAGTCCGGAGGTGAGCACTCGATTGTTTTGAGTTATCGGGACAATGCAACTATCGATTATCACAGATTTCAAAACACGCTATCGGTGATATTACACCGACTATCGTTATCGATCACAAAATTGGCATGTCCACGTCTGCTATAGTCAGTAGGCCTACTCATTACTGATTGTTTTATATCGAACTGCATATCGTCATAAGTTTTGCGTCTTCTCACCTCATGTAAATCAGATAGATACATAATAGATCAATACTTCAAATAGTTTTCAACATTCTATGTGGAAATCCGTGCTCACTGTTACTTGTTATATTAATTGTTATGATCAATAAGATACATTGATCGTTTGCTTGACATTTTGATGTATTCCGTATAACCTCTGCTAATAATTTTTATACATGAAAATCAATAAAAACATATCCGCCTCTCCTTGATAAACAACGGCCAGGAATGCATTCCCTGGAAACTGCGTAAAAGTATACATTGGTTCTAGACAGGTGTGTAAGTGTTAGCAAGTCTCAGGGTCTGATTTTGTAAAAATTAAATTATGTAGAGGAAAAAAGATGAAATGGTTTTACAGACAAAAAAGATAGACCAGATCAGATGCTATAAAATGGATATAGTTAGGGCTTATTATCTACAAACTTCGATGAAGAAATTACCTAATCTTCTTTTAGTAGTCCATTTCTTGACGTACGTGTTGCAAGGAAAGTGAATATTAAATGAACTTAATTTGCTTCGGAGAATTAAAGACTGATATCAGTGATATTTTCAAGTTCTTCACTATACTGAGAAATCTGAGGATACGACGTTTTATGAAATATAGATGTGTTCTATTTTATCGATGTAGGCTACCTGATGAATTATTGTTCATCAATTAATTAGCTAACTTGTGTCACATAGGCCTAATTAACAAGATGTCATTAATTTAGATTAATAATCATTATTTATTAGACTGTCTTACCATTAATATGATAAAATTAAAAATCATATTAAATCACATATCTAGTATACTCCAAACATGAATACACGACTGCGAAATCGAAATTACTTATTAAATGATGAAGTTGTTTTAGACACTAGAACAATTTACATGCGTAATCTGCTGAAACGTACTATTATTGTAAATAAATGTCCGCCTTTACTTTCAGAGTATCGAAAAATTCATTCAGACAGTTTCCCTACTACGATTGAGGACACACGGTGGGTTTGAAATATGTTTTTGGTAAAAAAAAATGCCTGGTCATTTTGAATGATTTTTCTATAAATGTGATGTCCACAAATCATTTTGCAGCAAAAACGAAAAAAATTTAACGATTGGATTTAAAGATATTGACCATAATACCCTAAACATACTACTTATAAAAAATATTTTCAAAAATTGGTCTATTTTGCATACTGAACACATATTTTGGTCTGTTTTTGGTAGGTTGGCTGTCGTAAATATCATTAAACAGCAACTGATGACAATATCATATTTACCATAATAATATATCAATCACATATACGCTGCATACTACTTATCTGCAACTTTTTTATTTAAAAACATATTTATTACTATAAATACGTTTATGGATTGTGTTTGAAGGCATTTTTATACATAGACTTTTATCCAAACTAACCGAGATTAAAAAACAAGATAATTTGTTTAACAAACATTTAATAATATTTCATCTGTAAAATGATATAACATGAAACTTAGCTACTACAAATGCTTTGCATTGTAGTCGCGAACTGCGCACAGAAGACGTCTTTCATAATCAGGGTGATTCACATGCACTTTGAATTTTGACCAGGTAGCTTTGAAGTCAACATGCACAGACTCAAACGCCTGCTCCGAAAAACGCCCAAGCGATTCACTTTTTCGTTCAATAAAATCAATTAAATGAAAAAATACACAATGTACCTTGGGAGTGACATTGATGTCCAAACTGATGTAACTTTGTTGAAAATCAGAAATATGACGTTTGAAATCAGGTTCCAAGGTTCGACCGAAACATGACTTAACTACATTACGAAAACACCGCAAACAATCAACGTATTTCAAAATATGAATAGGACACATTGACTGAAGTCGATCAATGTTTTCTAAAAGTTTTTTACAAGAATTTCCATCAAATGACCCTCCATGTATCACAGTGCGCTCAACATGACAAGCGTTTGCCCATTTCATTATGTTAGTCCAATCTTTTTGAGCTGCATTGTAGATATAGTTCACTACACCTAATAATAAATGCAGTTCAGGTGGTGGGAGTACGTCAATCGCTAGAATAGAGTCGTCTCCCTTCAATATAGGTGGGTGGATGCAGTTTGCAAAATTCTTAGCAGTATTTGGCTTACTTCCATGTTTGTGGTATTCCCAAAACTGTTGACGAATATTGCCAAGATTCCGATGATTACCTCGCGTGTCCAATTTTGATTTTTCCACGTCGCACCAACAGCATGGATGGGCAGATCCGTGAGCACTCAAGCCAAATAGAATGTTGGCGATTTTCAAATCAGTTGACAGAGTATAAGGGAAAGCTACATTAGAAAGTTTCAATAAGCACCACAAATGCAAGATGTTTCCATAGTTCTCCTGAATATCAGGTGTAATGGACACAATAAATAAACGTTTCACGCTGGTTTCTTTCGAGGTTTTCTTTGTTTCATCTCTGTAAGAAGATCTCTTGGAGACTTGAATTTCCGAAGATTCAGTACATGCACGCTCCATGGTAACACTTATCTTGAGGAAGCCGCCCCCTCCATCGATGCCGACTTTCACATTGGGCTCCTCTGAATATTGTCGATGATCGTGCACATATTGAAGAAGAGCATTCAGATCTGTACAAATCACAGTCGGATGTTCATCTCGTGTAACAACTGAGTCCTCTTTCCTTGTGAAATCGATGGATATAACATCAAAGAAATCGTCCAGTCGATGGTTAACTGTTGAAAGCTTTTCCTTTAGACCATCCAGTCTCAATTATCTTTCTATTGGAAGACGAGGCTCTCAAATTCTTCGCAACTTCTAATGTATGGTTTGTTGAGAGATTCAAGTCAACTTGCACTGTGCTCATGTCATCCACGGTGAACAGTTGTCCTTTACTTGAGGCTGTGTGCTGAGGAGAAACGATGATTTTCGTAGGTCGACCTCCAGTTGCGTTCGATACAGACAACCCAGTAGATTCTGCTGAAGCAACTTGTTCTTTCACAAGAGATGATAGCATCATTTCTCTCGATTTTGATGACACGTTTGCGAAATTGAGAATGTTAGAATGACGAGTGTCCATTGAACATCTATGCTCTTTCCCACGTTGTAAGATGGACAAACACCTGCTACAGAGCTTGATCGCTGATGGATTACATTCATTCGAAGTGTCGTCTTCAGTACGAGGCCTGCCACGTTTGAATTTTGTCGAAGAAATCTTTGCGTTAATCGAAGTTGTCGCCATCTCACATACAGTGCACTCACAGGCTCTGTTCCTCGTTTCGGGTCGAAACCCAAACAAGATGGAATGATCCACGACGTTGATTCGGCGAGCAAAGTTTCCTTTAGAATAGTCTTGGATAACGCGCTTGCAGGTGGAACAGAGGGCTGAGGGTAAGCGTACATCATCGTCGTCATATCCAAATATGATATGCGTATTTATGATCTTCTTATGGTCATCGGTAATTTGAAACATTTCTTTAGTCTTTCCGAGGCAAATAAGACAGACACATCTTCTGTTTTCATCATGCGACTTCGGCATCTTGCGCAGCAATGAACTGTAAATAAAGTATGACGTATTCGACAAGTTAAATGAAATGATTCAAAAATATACATAGATATCTTGTTCTTAACCATCGCTTCATCGATTTCAGATTTGAAATAACCGACTGCTAGCACGCACGCACTCTATGCACCATGTGACTGCCACTGTTTCACCATCTTCTAAATGAAAAAAATGACTGATAACTCAGCATAGATAGGATATCGTACGTCGTATTAGCAGAGCAAGCAAGACATTTCATCGATTTCAAATTTGGAATAATAATGCGACTAAATTAGCAAGTTATAAAGTTGTGCTCATTCTATTACAACAGAAATATCAAATACGAAAAGAATCAAATATCAGGAATCCGTAGGAAGCATGTTCGATGCAAAATCGAATATATTGCGAATTATCAGAGTAACTATTAGTTAGAGCCTACTTTCACGTTACATCTACAAATGTGCCTTCAAATATTCATGAATATGTTTTTAAATAAAAAAGTTGCAAATAAATAGTATACAGCGTATATGTGATTGATATATTAATGGTAAATATGATATTGTCATTAGTTCTGTTTAATGATATTTACGACAGTTAACCTACCAAATACAGACCAAAATATGTGTTCAGTATGCAAAATAGACCAATTTTTGAAAATATTTATTATAAGTAGTATGCAGCGTATATGTGATTGATATATTATTATGGTAAATATGATATTGTCATCAGTTACTGTTTAATGATATTTACGACAGCCAACCTACCAAAAACAGACCAAAATATGTGTTCAGTATGCAAAATAGACCAATTTGTGAAAATATTTTTTATAAGTAGTATGTTTAGGGTATTATGGTCACTATCTTTAAATCCAATCGTTAAATTTTTTTCGTTTTTGCTGCAAAATGATTTGTGGACATCACATTTATAGAAAAATCATTCAAAATGACCAGGCATTTTTTTTGACCAAAAACATATTTCAAACCCACCGTGGACAGTGATGAAGACGAAAGAGAAAGAACATTTCCAATTTTTGATCCAACTCTTTTACGTAGTGATCCAGCCCACCTAAGTGAATTAAAACTGCTCAAAACTGACGGGAAGGAACTAAATGCGTTGTATCATGACTTTGAAGAAGTAGATATTGACAAAAATGATAATTCATCCATGATCAGTAGTCATCATGTAGATGTGAGTGATTTACGTAGTGATCCAGTCCACCTAAGTGAATTGAAGCTGCACAAGACTGACAAGGAGGACATCCATAATAAGTAATCGATATTTGAGTATTAGTGATATAAGTGATCCGACGCATCCACAGATGTATGATGTTTTGAACGATGGTTCCATAAAGCTGACTAAGGAAGGCGAAGAAGAGCTTACCTCAAAAGGTATTGTTGCAAATTGTACCTTATGTCTAATTTCTATGTGTGTGTTTTAGTAGCATGTTTTAATTACATGCACCTTGTAAAGTTATCTGAAATAAACCTTTCGAGTATTGGTTTCACTTTCGTGTGCCATGCTTGCAACAACACCTTCGTTCTGACGACATTGATTTCATGTATACTTAAATTATTAATTCATGCTATTTAATTCAATACAATACAAACTACATCAATTGGCGTTAGCGAGCAGGATTATTTATACAAGATGAGTTCCGAATTAGAAAGGTTGGATATTCATTCGTCCGAATGTACGGACTGGTTCACCAGGTTTGAACTATATTGCTTGACCAATGATAAAGTCGATCCTACCACGAATAAAACGGCATTTTTATTAACATTACCCGGTGCAGAAGCATATAAGCTAATCAAGAATCTAGCTTTTCCTAAGACACCCGATTCTTTGACTACTACTGAGATTCGCGATTTAGTCGTGAAACACACCACTCCACAGAATTATGAAATTGCTGAACGGTCCAAGTTCTATTCGCTCTATCGGCGTTCCGATCAGACAGTGCGTGATTTTATTGTACAGATGCAGGGACAGGCCTCCACGTGTAATTTCGGGTCTTCCTTGGAGGAGCACTTGCGAGACAGGTTAGTAGCTGGCATTAATCACAATGAAATTAAGAAGAAATTGTTGTTGGAAACCTCCTTGACTTATTCTAAAGCTAAACAGATTTGCGAATCATTTGTTGACATAATGGCAGCGATATCCAAAAACGCCACAAAAACGTTGTCTTCTGATAAATCAGGTCTTTCACAGTCTCTTCCAACAGCAGTTGACTTGACAAAATTCAGTAACCATTTGACTGAAAAATTGAAAAATATATCCCAATTAGAAAAAAAATCGACGTGATATCTAGTTGATACGTGATTATCTAGTTGCACGCTTAACTCACTTTAACAAAAGGCGCTCGGGAGAAGTTCCCAATTTGACTAAGAAACAGTGGGAGGATAGAGCCAAGTGGAAAGCTGGGGCGAAAGATAGCAAGCTAAGTGAGGAGTTAGAAATGGTTGATGACATGGAGCCAGTTTATGTCACTGGGAAAGGTAAAAAATTTGTTCCAATACTGTTTCCTAAGGAATGCGTACCACTAACTGAATGGTTAGCTAAAGACAAAAAACCTACAGATTTGATTTTTGTAAATAACGCAGGACAGGCGGTTAGAGGCATTGATGCTATTCAGAAAGTCCCCAAAGAATTGAATCTAGAAAACTTAGGGGCAACAAAATTTAGAAAGCAGGCCGCGACATCATTGCAAGCCAGCAATTTAAGTGAGTCGGAATTTGGATGGTTCTGCGATCATTTGGGCCACACGATGCAGGTTCATAAGCGATTCTATAGACTGAGAGACTCCAGTGTATCTTTCGCGAAGGTTGGACAACTATTAATGCTTGGAGACGATATCCAAAGGTAAGAATAATATGATGCCCGTGTAAATAACGGCTAATACATGCTTTGACTTCATTTCAGTAATCAAAAACTTGAACAACCTATAACTTCTCAATTTGAACAACCTACAACTTCTCGACTTGAAGTACCAACGAATCAAAAAGTTTCTACAACAAAGCCCGTCGTGCAAGAAAATTTTGAAGGACTCAATAATAAATTCATTTTGTAACATTTGACTCTTGTTTTTTGGCAAAATTGAAAGATTGTAACTATAGACTAAGAAAACGCGAGCTTATTTGAAAATGCACAACATGGATAAACATTTAATGATATTAAGCTCATATATTTCTAGACGTTCGTAGGTAGACCTAATGTTCAAATACAACGTATGATTTGTAAAAAAAGTATGCTTTAGCCTGAATTATGAAAAACATTTTCAGGAAAATCAATAGGTAAAGTTTATACATGTACATGCATTAGGTTGAAGTAAATTTCGAAGTCCGCTATTATGCTTATATTATGTCAATGATTTGTTAACCCTCGGGAGGTTTAAAATTCGCTATTCCATTTCGTGAAAATCTGGGTCCACGTGGACCCAGAAGATTTATTTTCACAATCAAGCACAATTAGTACAGAAAGTACGAGTCACAGAGTTCGAATGTTCATCACAACAGTGATTCCCACACCGAGCACAGGTTTTTCTCGTTTTCCGATCTTTCTTCCACCCGCAGAGTTAACATGTCTTTTTTTCGTGTTGCTCTCTCAACATCCACCTTTGCTTCGATGATTGGCCGTGGCACGTCTTTTGACTCCAAAAATGGCTTGACCAGCTCCTCTCCTAAGCATCGCAGAAATTGTCTTCTTTTGTGAGGCTTGTCTCTTCCCCAATGAGGATCAATTTCGCAATTCAACACATATGCATTTATCCCACACAAATCCAAGAGGTTGCAAAACACGATTGTGTGCCATCTTCGGCTGATGTATTTCACCGTATATGTCGCCACCATTTGGTCAGCTTTATCTACACCTCCTTTGGTCGCATTGTAGTCTTTTATCATTTCTGGAACCTTTCGGTCAGTCTGTTGATCAACAACTGGCTCTTGATGGAAGGTGCTCAAAAGAAGGACACAATCATTTTTCTTGCATTTGTAACTGAGGAGGCATGTTTGATCTTCGAGGTTGAATCGGAAATCTGAAGAGTAAACAGCACGGCCCTGTAGATTCTTCATCTGCGGAGGAACTTCTCGTCTGTTTTTCCTCAGAGTTCCTAACAAAGTCATGCCTTTTGAGCGGAGAGAGCGTGCGAGCTTCAAAGAAGTAAAGAAATTGTCAGTTGTTATGTGTCTTCCAGAATTTTCTAGAGAGCTGGTCAAATCCATGACAACACGTTCTCCAAGTCCGTGATGACTGGGATTGTCTTCTTTGCCTGTGTACATTTGTAGATTGTAACAAAAATAATTGTTGGCATCGCACAACAGCCAGAACTTAAGTCCATACCTTGATGGTTTGCTTGGCATATATTGCTTATACCCGATTAACCAAATTCAATGGCACTCTATGGTATTCTATGACACGCAATGGGAGTGCCATAGCACACCTCACCATTCAATCGAACTCTATTGGATCCAATTGCACTGGAAGTGGGAAAATATGAGTGCCATAGAAGCTATCCAAAAGAAGCAAACGCGCAGCAACAGTTTTGACTCCGCAATCTGACTTTGTCCAATGATATTGCAACATTTGCATGTTCAGTATAATTTCAGATGCTTTTGGCATGTGCAACAGTCATTGTTAATCACATCCTTTGGTCGTGTCTCAGTGTCTCGTATTTTTATGAAAATCCGTCGTTTGTTGAATTAATCATCTTATCCGGTTTGTCTCAACCATCACACCAATGGAGTAAGTTCAATTGAAACGAATTTATTATTTGTATAGTCCATCAGTCAAATCATCAAGTCCTCATTGTTACAGCAATTCATTCGCGCACTGTTTTATTGAATTATGCAATTATCTAGATTTTTTGAGGTAGGAACTAGAACTACTGTATTATAAGATTTGTGTAGACAGTCTTATCTATTCCTCATTCTATTGTCGTATGTGTAAAGTAGACAGTTCAACAATACGTTCAAGTGCTATGCCATGTGTGCTATCACAGCACAAAAATTATTGCAAATTTGAATATTTTATTTAGATTTGATTATTCAGGATATTAATTAAAAAATCGTAGACCTTTCTAAGCGAAGACCTACGCATACATTTATGCTATAAGTCTTGAAGATGCGCTGTAATCACTTAAATGATGCAGCAGTTAGTTGCTAAATAGTTAGTTAAATTATAACAGAATTTCTCTTAATTTATATCCCGGATATATCTTTTGATTCCGCTTGTTTCATAGCTTTCTCACTGGCCCAAGCATATCATCGTAAGTTATCTAGTGGTCTAGCAGTTAGTTCAAACAGCTGTGCAAATATCATCCAATGCTATACGCAAAGTTTTTAGGTAAACAATTTTGATTATGTTTTTAAATTTCAGTTCGGGTTGATCGGGTTCTTTCAACGAGTCTGCTGCATCTTCTGAGAAATCCATGTTTGGTGAAATCCTCGAATCGGTGTTTTAAGCCATGAAGTAAGTTATCAAGTCCCCGGTGTTCTAACAATTTATACACTACTATCTGAAAGTATTATAGTCCAATTATTTTTGGTCTTTTAGCTATCATTTAGAAAATCGTTATTTAATTTCACTTTCAAAACCTTTGATATGTATTCTATCAGGTTAACTCCACTGTTAATTCTAAAGATTCTAAGATTTCCAAATAGCAAGTTAGTGAAATTTCGACGGGCATTCATAAAATATCACTTTAAACTCACTGATGCTGGCAAATTGCCTAAGTTACTGCACCTGCAATGATTAATATAAAAACTGCTTTTTGCAAACACAATGTAAATGGAATAAGAAAACATTGTTTTCAATATTAAAAATCAAATAGGACTATTTAATTATTCTATTTACATTGTGTATGCAAAAAGAAGTTATTACTAATTATTGCAGGCGCACTTACTTAGGCGATTTGCCAGCAGTGTGTTTAAAGTGATATTTAATGAATCGAAATTTCACTAACTTGCTAATTGCAAATCCCAAATTTACCCAGGCATGGCTGCAACCTTAAATAGGGAGTTGTGTCGATCTTGAGAGATGTGAACTAGGCTTGCTGATGATTCCTGATTTTGGATGAAATAGCAGCTATTCAGAGAATCAGTTTCAATTATTTTCAACTGAGGATGCAACTCAATATTTAATTATTCTACCTCCCAACTTTAGGTAGATTATTATTGTTGTCATTATTCCAGTTCAGTCATAACATTTTGCGATGGATAGTGTGTTATAGTCATATTTCTTTGTTACAACATTAACAGTATTTTAACTTAAGCTGTTCGAAATTCGTACCTGTATTCATCTCAGATCGACTAATTTCAACAATCTTTTTTTAATTGCATGATTAAAGATCAGACATGTCTTTCTTTCATATAAAAGTAATAAATTTTTTTTAAGCACCGGTGATAGAGTTGTCAATGCGGGTGCGTATCAGCAAACCCAATGTGCTAAATCAATTTATACTTCTGAGAATTTACTTTTAATGAGTATTGGAAATAGTAAAAGAATTATTCAAAAGTGTGTTTATATTTCGATTTATTCTCAAGAGCTAATTTCATTTCATAAAGATCAATCAATCATTTCAAGAGCTAGATGCAAAAGATATGGGGTGATTAGTGTCTGAGGCCTTGCCTTTCGACTCAGGTATTGACTGCAGGCTTTAGATTTCAAATCAAGATATTAATCTTTGTGTTATATTTAGTTTGGCTCGTTTTTGCCATAGCTAATGTTTTTAGATCAAATTTGTTGCTTGACATGTTTGGTGCTTGTAGATAGCTAATTGAGAAGTGTTTCAATTTCTTTGTTCTGATGTGATCGAGGCCGCTTTATACTGCCAATCGAAGTTTTGAAAAAAATCACATTTTTCTTCATAGAAATGAAGAAGGAAAAACGAAGAGGAAATGATATTTGCAAGCATGGAAATTATGTGTTAAAAATCAGTTCTGTGTACCTACTTGTTAAAAACATTACGATTAAGCAATGATTCACATCTATATCAATCACATATCGATATGAATAACTCCATGTTTAAAAAAATGTTCTTCATCAAAATATTGACCTCTGTAAAAAATATTATCAAAACTGAAGACAAATGGATCCATTTTAGTTCGAAAATTAAAACCTGTAGTCAATTGTCAGATCAATTGTGAAGGGCTTGAACTAATTTTATACGAGTATGTGTTACGCAATATTTTGACTGGGAGTTGGGGAGAGTTGCGAAGTCAGCAGCACATGGCTTGAAGTCTCCCAGGACTTTGGGACCCAAAATTATTTAATTTCATTTAGTTGCTTTCAGACATAATTTTGAAAGAATTTCATATTTTCATGCACTTTTCTGGATGGTTCAGATTTTGCGGATTTTCATATTTAATATCCTGCTCCAGCAGTCTGATGAAAGATATCTTTCCACATGAATATCACTAATAAGATCAGGACTAGGATTCAGTTCTGTGATCCTGCAATTATTAAATTAATACTTTTCATCTATTAATACATTTCAAGACGGCCGCTTTAAATGAAGGAGTGTAAGTTCCGACATTTAGTTGTTCTGATAGGAAATAGATCACTATCAAGCAGCGTTTTACGTGTGCAGTGGTGGTCAGAAGGGGGGATGCCGGGATGCATCCCCCCACCAGCCCAAAGTATTGTGATATAAAATATGAACATTCAATTTATCAATTTAACATCAGCAAATTCTACATTTTAGCTTCCAAGCAATAATTTGGCAATGTATTTGCACTGAAATAGTACAAAAGTCGGACGGCGAAACGAACTCTATCTCGTTACATCATTTCCGCTTATATCACTGATTTAGAGCTTATCAACTTAGAGACATGTAAAACCAAGGAATGTAGCGGCCTCCCCAATAGGTTTGTTTATCCTAGGCATCTCAGATGTTGATGACCCGGTGTGATATTGCGTATCCTACATGATGCACTTGAATTAACAGATGTTCTGCCCATCAGCTCTGTGATGCAAGAAAGTTGACCAAGTGCTTTCAAATCCGTTCGACCCACGGACTTTCCACCCACATGTGTGGTGGTTTGCCAATTGGAACGACTATAACATGTATCTGTCATTCGATTCGTTCTCAATATTTCTTAAATGTTGTGCCGATGGATCACCTAACACATATTCTATCGTGCTTAATTAACGGATTTCGTTTTCCTAACTTTCTGATAATTCAAATGATGGCATCTCATTTAAATGAACATATACATGAAAATGTAATTTAAAACAGGCAATTCAATATGACTTATGACATTTGCTGATTATTTCATATTTTATTCTGTTTGAGGATTGGAACAATTAAATTTAATTCCCCCCTCTGGAATTTTCTGTGACCGCCCCTTTCTGTGTGTGATGGGAAAATGTCGCTTTGCATCTAAGAACTTTTAAATGATAAAGAAGATAAATATTTTATTCGAAATTCTCTTAGAAGGAAGGAAATAATTACGAGAAAGTATTCTTTTTTTGAATATAGTAAAAGTCACACTAGTAATGAGAGAAAGCTAATCGAGCTTTCCACCTTCCTTCAGATTTTTATAATCATGAAATGAATCAAATTCAGCAGGCATTTACACGTGTCACTGAAAGATAAAAATGAAGAAGTTAACAGGTAAGATAAGAACAGAGCGCGCCGACATAGGGAGGGATTGGCATTCATGATAAAACATTCAAGCACCGCGAACGAGATTATAAAATTGGTATTTATTTACATTGGTGAGACCGGAATTGAAATTAACAGCATTGTCGGGAATCGGGATGCGATCTTGAAATAGATGTTAAAAATTTCCCACTGTGGAGGTCATTGTGGGAATAGCGCATGATGAATAATGATATAAAACACATCAAAGCAGTGAATACTACAAGCTTAGTTTAGCTTATAAGTTAGCACATTCGACAGATACTTCTGTTCCACTTTGTACTTATAATTATATTTCGGTTTTACATCATCAAATCTTATTAATTGATTAATTGAATAAGTGAAGAAATAGATCGTTAAAACGAGAGACTCTACAATTGAGAGTATGTGTCGATCGCCAGCAAATAAGTGATGCTTCCTATATTTGTCTTTATGCATGTACATTATTAAGTATGCGTGATCCATTAATTTATTATTGAGATTAAATATGTACTAGCCATGATTACCCTTTCTTTTGTTATTCCCATGCTACAATTCCCATCAAACTGAGGTGACCGACTTTTCAAAGAAACAAAGAAGAGAATCTATTCATAAGGATGATGAGTTGCTCTCTAAATAAGCATGTATGGACCAAATGTAATGACAAAAATCTAATATCACCGCCACCACAGTATTTTAATTATCTATGAAGCTTGAATCCATGGTCCATAATATTTGAAATTATTTTAATTGTGTTAAAATTAAAATTCACACTTGAATTTTAATACAAACATGATAATCACCCTATTAAGTTTAACCTCTTTCCTTTTTATCTGATGCGGTTTTAGTAGGTGAAAGCATAAGAGCATAAATCTTATCTCTAATAATAGCAGTGCTTTCAAATCTAAAATTCTACCAGTATCGCAAGATGCTTATAAAAAGTTAGAAAAGACAATAACTTTACATACTTACACCTTGAATATACGCATGCATGCATGCATGCATGGAAACCAATATAGTCTAATGTTCCATAAAGTTTCATTTTACTTACCTATTGTCATAAGTTTATTTGTCTGCTCTCACTAGGTGTGACACGCAGACTGAATCAAACTAATTGAAACATGATTCCTGCTAGAGTATCGATCAAGCAATGGACAGTCACTGGACAAGCAATCACGAAATGAATAAGTAGTAGCTAAAAAGTACATATGCAGAAAAATTACTAATAGGAAAAGAAGTGCATCGACAACTTGAATAAAAAGAAAGGACCATTGTCTGATCGATATTCTAGCAGGAATCATGTTTCAATCACTTTGATTCATTCTGCGTGTCACACCTACTGAGAGCAGACGAAACGCGGTTGTGACATTAAACAAGTAAAATGAAACTTCTGGCGATATTTTTCATCTGCAAGATGACAGCGGGGAGCAATTGCTTTATCATGCCATAATCCTATATAAATAATATAAATCTCCAATACAAGAAACATAACAATTATCAAATATTCTTCAATTGTAATATTTTGCATTATTTTTCATTTAAATGAAGTTTATCTGCCTATATGCAGAACGTCTATGTTCCATCATCAACTTATCATTTATCGCATATTTATAATGTATTTCCTGTTTGTTGCAGATCAACTCCTACAACATTTCCCAATGGAAGAGAAAGAAATATGGTGAATGATTTCTGAGAAACTTTTCATCGAAGCAAGTGTTCAAACGGCTAAAAAGAGAAGATATTGAAAATCATTGGCTGTTTTTTGAATTAATGGCGTTTTGTGAATTGATCATGAAATTAGCTAAAAAATAATGCTCCATAGTGTGATTGATTCTCAAACTATTTTTTTTTAAATCTGGGCCAGACTTTCACCGACATGTTAAGGGGATCGAAAGTGAAAAGTGCAAATACCTCATGCATGCTGTCTTTAAATTGACATTATCACAATTGCTAAACTAAACTGATTATTCTTTACAATCATGATCACATAAAGCGTCAGTATGTCGCGGAAAGGTTTAGACACGCTGTTGCATTAGGAGCTGCCATGAAAACTGAATTTCCCAAAATTCTATGGGACAGAAGTTCGATAGAACAGGATTTCCCGAAATTCGATAGGACAGGATTTCCCACAAGTCTATGGGACATATTAGTCCCACAGGCAATAGGATCAAAGTTCCCCAAAATTCAATGGGACAAAACATTCCAACAGTGCCATAGAATAGAGTTCCATAGCAATAGCACTACACGCTATAGGAAAATTACAATAATTCCGTAGGACGTTTCCTATAGGAGTGCCATAGATTTTGGTTAATCGGGTATGCACAGCGACCTCTGAAAGGATATAGTTCCTCATCAACGGTAAGAAATGCACCAGGCACATACGATTTTTGACAGTTGTTCGTGAAACCATCCAAAAGAAGACGAACCGCTGCTAATTTGTCTCGCAGTTGTCGAGCAGCCCTTGTTTCAGGATTGTCAAAACGAAGCATGATACGTAACTCTTTGAATCTTGAATGGCTCATTGTTATTTTGAAGATGGGCCTTCCGTGTTCTTTCGACCACAGCTCTTCAGTACTCTCCATGTGAGAACGATACACGCCGCGTAGATATAACAGGCCAATGAAGGCTAACATTTCTTCCATCGAAGCGTCCGTCCATGCTGCACCTTTGATAGATCTCCCTCGCCGATTTGTCTCTTTTAGTATTGTCTCCATCATATCGTGATCAAACAAAATTTCCCAGCTATTTATAATAGTATTTGGCGCGCGAATATGCCGCAGAGAGTAACTTGTAAGACCTGGTGCTGGTCTAAGCAGATTCTCTCTTCGTTCCCTGCCACGTCTCTGTTCTTGAGGTAGGAGAGAAGTCCATTGCTCTCCATCAGCGGATGAAATATTCACGTGATTGCCGATTGCTTGGTTAATGGATACGTCGTCATCAGAAGGTGAAATATTGTCACTTTCATCGATATCAGATGAACCAGATGATTCACTGGAGTCCTCCGTGTCATTCGCAGATGAAGAAGCTTCGGGAACGTCTTCCTGCGCGCCCCTCAATAATCTCAAAGCTTCAACTTTTGAGCTCCGTTGTGAGCGTTCCGCCATCTTCGCTCGTAGCATAAAACAGCAGTGCGGTGTAATGACAGAACGGCCTGCCTGCGCGGTCTCATAGCCAAGCGCAGGCAGGGAGCATTGTTCACGCGTCACATCAAAATCGATTTCATTAGTTCGTCACAGTTGCACCTGCGTGCGACAATAGCGACGATAGCAAAAGCTTTGAAGCAAAGCGAAGTTTCAGCTGCGTTATCCCGTGTGTCTTTGTGTGCAGGGAAGGAGTGTGCGTGTGTCTGTGTGCAGCCAATAAGTACTACCGCTATTCCGATGCTTCATTATCTACTGTTTCGCATTGTATCAGGCGAGTTGAGGCGGCCCAATCGGCCTGGGCAGATCGACAAACTAATCGATGGAATCGTTTGCAAGTGCGCCTGTGATTTCAACGTCTCCAAAATCTGACCAGTTGTCAGCCTTTGAAGTGCATGGCGTTAAGGCTAAAAATAGAAAAAATGCTACACATCGTGAGCGCGTGACGCCTTCACGAATATGACAGTCAGGATAAGGCTAAGATATAGCGTCGCTAAGGATACGGGAAATCCTTATCTGGTTTCACGAATACGGGCCTTTGTTATTTGGAATAGCAGTGACTGAATTTCTGCGCTATGACGACCGATGAAACGAATCAGTGTGACTGGGTCCAGCTGGACCCATAGATTTACTAAAAGGTTTGCGATGTATTGCAATTATTTAAACAACAGCTAATACATTTTCACTTGGCAGTTATAATTGACATATCGATACAGATAAAGTCCAGTGATATCAATAATAAATAATGAAAACTTAATAAATAACAGCAAGTGATCTGGAAAAATGGGTCCACGTGGACCCAGAAAACCCCCCGAGGGTTAATCCGGTCAGTAAGTAACCGGATTAACCAATCATTAACATCGTAAGAACCCCTAAACAACACGATATAGACCAACCAAATTGACCTTTTCGACCTGACTTTGATCCACGATTGTTGCGCCTTTCGGGGTAAAAAGCGAGGTAACAAAATCCGGTTGAAAACCGGTCAATTTTGCTGCGTGGGATGATATGATAAAAATACTAAAATAATAGCGGCATTATTATTTAACTGAAGTACCGTAACTGTTGGAGTTAAAATGCCACATCAGAAACAAATTTGACACGGCAAATATCAAAAACTTATCTTTCAAAAGTTTCATCGTAATGCAGCTTGTGCGCTTTAAATCCTGGAATTCCCTTAGCAACGTCATTGATCAATGAGAGAATCGATGTCATTTATCCCCGACTTACTTGTTGTTATTAATCCCCAACTTACCGGAATTTAGCTCGAGCCCCGATTTATTCGCCCCGACTTACTTAAATTTACTCGCCCCGATTTACACTATGCCCGATTCGCCGGCTTCACAAGTAGGCCTACACTATAATTTGTCATCCAATATATTCAAATATTTGTCTACATTTAATGTTTCCTTTGGCTCAAGAAAGACTAAAGCACCACGACCACAAGCCGAAAAAGAAGTTCAGACCACTACAGATAGACAGTGTTTTGCCTTTGGAATTCCAAATTTCTCGTCGCCGTCGGACTCGTGTTGTAATACCAAACTGCACAAAACTACTTTCATCAGAGCACATAACCGTCTTCCATTCATTCATGGTCCAGGAAATATGTTCACTGGCGAAGTCAAGACTTTTCATCGACTGAGTTAAACGAGGCTTTCTGGCAATAAGAGTTCAGGTCTGCCGAATTCTAACGATTTCAAACAGTTCTGATTGAAATAAAAATACTATGAAGTCGTAACTGGCGCTGAATTTCAGTTGCAGGCAGCAACGGATTGGATATACACAAAGGCCGAATCAATCGATCGTCCCGAACCTTGGTGAGACGTTGTCTACCAGGATGAAAATAGTCCTAACGCCCACTTGCACGAAACTTTTGGATAGCGCTATGGACAGCGGTCTTTGAACGTTTCATTTTCCTTGTAATGTCTCTTTCACTGAATCCACTCTTACCATAAGCAACAATTTGTGCACGTTCGACAGGTATGAGCTCTTTTCGGCATTCCATGGCAAAAAACTGACAGATACAATGCGTTATTAGTAGGGGGGAGGGGGTTAAAGTCAATAAAGTCTAGATAAAGTCTAGAACTAATACTTAAAGGAAAAAATATTTTTTCATCAAAGATACGACATTTGATCGCGAGGAGAACGCACCGGGTTCCACGCTGCATCACTGTCTCGTTTAGCCACAGGAGCGCTTTTCCCTATGCGTGCTGACGTCATCGCCACCACGCAGCAAGATTCGGCAGTCGAGTCAACGCAGACAATCACTATTCATTCACATAACAATAATTAAGATTTTGTGACCGTCTATTAACCGTAGGATTACCAAGGTGTGTTAAATTTATCACACCTTGGGGGCCATCCATAAAGGACGTCCGCAGCGGGGGGAGGGGGGTCAGTCAAATGCGGACAGTTGCGGACGGGGAGAGGGGGAGGGGGCAAGAAAAAGCGGACGTCCGCTTATTCACAAGTTAAATCACTTTTGACACCGGATGGTTAGCGTTTTAAGTTCATCTCTTCACTGTGAAGGAATGGTAGACTAATGACTTGTTAATCTGCGATCCCACGAAACAGATGATGTTTCATTATTCTATTGTTCCACCTTGCCATCTCAACGGGGCCTCACTCACACTTGGCCGGGCAATGAGACAATGTCGTCGATGGGTTCCCAGCCAGAACAGGAAGTTCGTATACTTTATTTGAACGTTTTACAGACGTGCTTTTTTGGATATTTACGTTCACGAACGTATGGAAAATGAACATCTGCATGCAAACGTTTAGGCAATGTTCACTAAATAATTCAACTTTATGAATTGATTTACTATGCTTTCTTGTATGATGAAATAATATAACATGAGTGCCAAATTGTAAAATTCTCTTATTTGAGCAGAATATATGACCAGTACACGAGTATGTGGTAAAAGTAATATGAGTAAAGTGGTAATTTCCTTATTTTTGTTCGTTTCTAAATGAGCAATTTTGTCTACAACTGGGCATGTACGCATGAAAGATATAAGTGTTTTACAAGATTTTTATTTAGGATTTACAAGTTGTCTGACTTCACCAAAGGACTTCACCCAACATACTATCCGTAAATTAGAAAGGCAGTTGATGGGATGTTTTTATTGCCTGATTATATGCCGTCAATCCGATGTCTATGTGCCCCTTGTAGAAAATATTCGATTCAGCTCAACCTTTTACACTCTTAACTTGCTCTTAACATTGCTAGATAACACGAGAGCTTCGCTGGTTCGATGAAGTCATTAGATAGATCCTTGAACATGTTTGTTAGTTTATTGTGATAAGCAACATCTTCTGAATTACTGAAATCAAATTTATTTATATCAGATCCTTGACGTTCACGAAATATTGTAAAAAGGCACATTTATCCAAAGATATAACACTCATGATTTATTTAGCTAAAAATTCAAAGACGAAGGCGACGTTTGATAAATTTGTTTATCTACATCAATTTGAAATCACAAATACTTTATTAATATGGCGTGGACCTTTGCTCACTGCTTTCGATCAGCACGTGAGTTTCGACAAGCTTTGAAATGCCCATGACTTCTATCTATCCATGATAACTATGATGTGTTACACTATTTCACCAATTATAGGAAAAATATTATGGTGCACGAAATTTTGCACAGGAATTTAACATAATATTAGTGTAATAGTCAGATCAGTAGAGTAGGTATGATGGTCGTATATCTTGAGATGAGTTCTATCGGGAAATGGGAATAACCATCGACCTGTGATAGACCTTTAACGACTCAATAGAATTGTAATGATCTCTAATTAGAGGAATATTCCCTCTATTGCGCTCAGCCATCTTACGAGAATGTAAGTCACTCGGTTTTCACTTCTCACGCCTTGAGCGGAAATTTCATTGTTTGGCATTTACTTGAGTTTCATTGGCTGTTTCAGCACGCTGTCTCTGCCTGTTAGCAATAGGGAAAGTTGCATGGAAAACTGCTTCACTGCTGTAAGCGAGGAGACTCGTTGTTCGGAATACAGAAACTGAAGTATGACATTCGTGTGAGATGGGTCAAATTTGCCCACCTCAGCCGTTCGCGTGGTAAAAATTTTAAAATCACTGTAACATAAAAAGTATACAACATTTGGGTCTGAAATTCCACTTGAATTCGCGCAATACCAAACTGTAAGATGTCAGGAAAAATTGGGTGCCAGTCGGATATAGTTTGCGAATTATCACATTATAAATGAGCAAGTGGGCCAAATTGACCCACCTCCGCAGTACGCGGGTTAAATTTGCATTTAAATAGCATTTACTTAATATAAAATATTAATTTTACTGTATATAAAATATACATTTTACTGAAATAGCATTTTGACATTTTTTGTGTAGGGGAAGTCAGTGCAGGATGGGACAGTGAGGCAGGATGGGACAGTGCAGTTCTCGCTTATCTTGAGTGATTCAGCAGATTGCTATCTATCCATATGAACCACCACTGGCTGTTACTACCAGCCAATAGGAAGCACTCGGTTCATCACGTGTTAGGGTACGAGGGGGGGGGGTTTCAGGGGAAATTTCGGCCAAGTTTTTTTACTGTTGCGATGAGCGTTTCGCTCTTTTAATTTGCAAGTGTTGGCCCCGATGTCCAGTTATATCAGACATTGTATTCGATCCGCTTATGATGAGATTCAAAGCAGCCCAACACTGCGTCTATGTTGTACTTACACTCTCAATGGAGGAGACGGGATAATCACATTGAATAGCGTGTTTGCCTCGATCGTCTTTGTCACGAGTTGTGTCAACGTACCAGCGGTACAGAAGTAGATCTTACGTTCTCTAACATTTGTCTCATAAATTTCCTTTATTTAGGCGATGAATATCAATGTTTTATTGATAAGTATAGGTTGAATTCGATGACAGAAATAAGGGGTTATTTCGCCAAAAAGAGAGGAAGAATTTCTGAAATAATGATTCTTCATGAACAAAAGCGCTGAAATTATGAAGATGAATACTGCGAGTAACAAGAGTGACTTTGATTCAATAAAGACACTACAAGGATTAAAAGTCTTTAAGTCCTTTTTTAAGAACATGTTTTAAAATCGCGAAATAACCCCTTGTATCTATAGTATCTGCCATATTCGATACACTGCTTATATTACTACTTTTATTCATCTTTATCCTTGAACTTGAACTTTCCTGATTACTATTATCGGTAAATCACAGATCACAGAACTCATTGAAAACTATTTTTTTGCAGTATATGCCGCGCTACGTCTCAAAGAAAGCAGTTATCGGTGAGGGCAGGAGATTCATACACACGCCATGCGTTCGGGTGTTCAAAGTGCCGTGGAGGACGATCAGCCGATCAACTCCGCGTCGCGGAAGCAGGAAATATTGGTCGTTAGGCCTATCATACAAAGCAAGAGCAGGAGAATGAGATTTGCGTCGTTTATATCTCTTGGAACGAAGAGGCTTCCTCTCTTCGCTATCTGGGTCTCCTCGATCTGCACCACGTATGCTACTATTCTACAGAAAGAAAGCAGAAAAAGGTCTATTCCTAGCAATTTGCCGTCATTCGGGGCACTGTTACGGACTTTGGTTTCATTTAAGATCTGCATTAAGCGCTGTCATCCCAAAAGCCAGAATGTCTTATGCTGCCAGAGCAATCATACTGCTCACAAGCGAGTGTCCTCGCCCTCAAGGACCTCGAAAAAATCTTAGGACGAACTTGAAAATCCGCGACTAACCCACAGCGGTTTACACATCGATGCGACGGGCTTTTTACCGTTCCGAATAATCCGACTCAAGTAATTGCAGCAGAGGAACTTTTGAATCCAGTCAATCAAAGTTGGTGGAGGAGGACCCGGCTCACAAAGATAGTTCCAAAGATTATTAATGCAAGTGGCCAAAGAATTAATGCAAGTGTCATTACTCTCAACACTGTGTCGTAGCACAGGAAGTGGGTCCGGAATATTTTCGGCAGAAGGAACAAATCTAAGACCTAAAACATCGACAGCGAAGTGTTTCTAAATTTTCATCAATTCTTTCAAGAAACCGGGATCAAGATTCGGGGATAGAAGTGTTACTTATCCTTCATGGAAGTTCATCACATGTGACAAGTACATCCATCATATTGTGTCGAGAATAACATCGAACTGTTGTGCTTTCACTCATTTTTTCTCATCGGACTCCAAACCCAAAATACTCATTTAACAAGTCACTCAAATTCTTTGGTCGGAAAAAATACTGAACAAAAATATCCCCGTGATAGTTTCTGAACAAGCTCTTACGCGACTTTCCTTTGTGAAGGTGTTCAAAAGTTGTTTTGAACAAATCAAGGGTTTACAAGGTTTAGGTTGTAGATTCGTTTGCTTATTGTTGGATTGTTTCCTGCCAACAAGGAAGCCGTTTTCAGTTGGGGAATTACAAAAAAGTTCTGTCGGTTCAGCAATGACGATCTTTCCCCAAAACCAACAGAGAGCAAGGACAATATTGGACCATGTTCCAGACCAAGAAGTTTGATATCTGCATAGAAATTGCGTCGCCTAATTCATCTCTTCGATCGCTCAAGTAGCCAAAGAAATTAACAAATCGAGTACACAAAGAAACATATTTGCTCAAAGAGAGAACCCCCAAAGAAAAAGACGATGAAAGCAAAAAGAAAGAACAAAAGAAAGAAAAACTCAGATTAAAGTAGAAAAACGGTTAGCAAAAGATCACAACGAAAGAAAAGCAATGAGTTCCTCACAGGTCAAAGAAATTTGTGAGGGGACTGAGTGCTATGATCGTTACAATGTTGAGGGATGGTTTAGATGCGTTGTTTGCCTGACTCTGGTGCTGTTTTTGTGAAGTTGTTTTGGCGTGGACCGTGTTTTAATTGTGAAAATCTCAATTGTTTTATAGTATCGCGAAGTTGTTTAGTGGTTCTACTTGTCATGTGGTGCTATATATCCATGACAAAAGAATGTGTGATTCATACATCAGCAATTAAAATATCTGCTTGTGAGGATTTGCAAATATCTCGGTTTTGCGTGATGCTAGCTACATGGCGTGTGTGTCTATCCCCTAATTGCTTTAAATCAAATAATTGAGTGGTGTGCTTAAGAAGGCACCATACAGCATATAATGGTATATTTAGTATATATCTATATCATATTATTTCGCTAATAATTATGTCACTTAGAAAAGTTGAATCACAATGCATAGATAAATTAAACCATATTCGAAAACTCAAATGAATGAAATCATGGCGAAAATTATTAGCTCGCATGCTCAGAACTCGCTAGGCGCTCGGACCTATGCCGGAGATACAATGAGATTGTAAAAACGACCATGTTCAAAATCTATCTCGTCAATTGATGCTTGCATGATCCCCACACGGTTACGCCAACTTCTGCATCTGATCTCTTCACCGATCCCGAGGTAAGTGAAACCATTTATCATATGCACAAGCATTAGCAAAAGTAATCACGATTAGATGTCCCCAACTTCGAGTTTTTTCATTGATAACTGATGGGGCAGGTCGGGACAGTTATGTCCCATCTTGCCCCATATAGAAATGTACCGAAAACTTCATGCTTTTGTTTCATATGCATTACAAGCTCAATGCTTAGAATACAGCTTATTAAGATATTTTTTGGCAGACTAGATCTAATGTGTGTCTAATGAGGGCTTTCATGCTTCGGCCTTTTTCATTTTTCAAAAGAGGCTTATTTTAAATTATTTCACCTTCAGGTTGCAAGATGGCTCGAAGCTACAGAAGAAAATCCAATCGATTCCAGTGGTCAGATGAAGATCTAAAAAGTGCGAAGGATGCCTTAGAGTCTGGATCTCTGTCCATAAGAAAAGCGGCTGTTCAATATTCCATCCCCAAGTCAACTCTCCAGAGAGCTCTAAAAGGCAAAGTCGAAAGTGGTCGACGCGGAAGGTTTTCAACTGTTCTTTTCGGAGGATCAAGAGTAGGAGATTGAGGATCACTCAAAGAGACTGGCAAGTCTCATGCATGGATTAACTCCTCAGAAACTAAGGTCATTAGTTTATGATTATGCTGTCGTCAACAAAATTCAACACCCGTTCTCGAACATCAAGCGTGAGGCAGGGAGGGATTGGCTGGTACTATTTTTAAAACGACATCCCACGCTCTCCCTGAGAACAGCGGAGAACACTAGTTTGACTAGAATAACCGGCTTTAATAGACAGAAAGTGGACGAATTTTTCAAAAATTTGGAAGCCGTCATGCAAAAGCACAAATTTATGCCTACTGAAATTTACAACATGGATGAATGTGGACTATCAAACGTTCCACAAAGAAATCCAATGGTCATAGCCTCAAAAGGAACTAGGCAGGTCGGCATTGTAACCTTGGCCGAAAAGGGACAAACCACGACAATAGTCTGTGCAATGAGCGCCGCTGGGTACTTCATTCCTCCAACAATCATTTTCAAGAGGAAAAATAAGTCGGATAAGCTCATGCGAGGAACGCCATCAGGATCTATACAGCTTGTTTCTGACAACGGTTGGATGACGGTAGATTTGTTCACGCAATGGCTTCAACACTTTGCAAACTCAACTGGTGCCTCGCCCTCATCTAAAAGGCTTTTAGTCATGGACAATCATGTGAGCCATGTATCACTACAAGCTGTTTCTAGAGCCGAAGAACTAGGAATAGTTCTTTTAACCATTCCCCCTCATACAAGCCATAAGTTGCAGCCTCTCGACCGCAGCTTCTTCGGACCTCTGAAGGCTCAGTACGAAAAAGTTTGCATTGAGTGGCAACTGTCTCATCCTGGAAGGAGAATCTCTCAAGACTATATTGCAGAACTATTTGGTAAAGCATTCGTGAAGGCTGCTTCGATTGAAAAAGCCATTAATGGATTTTGAGCAACAGGGATATCGCCTCTAGACTCGCAAGTTTTCACCGATGATGATTTTGCGCCATCCACGATCACCGAAAAGTTACACGTCGAGTCAGATGGGCCTACTCAATTGGACTCCACAGCTGCAGTAGCAAATCATCATCCGAACTCAACCACTTCAAACATGCCTCCTCTTCGGGACTCCACTGCCTCAGCCATGCCTCCTGGTCAGGACTCTGTCACAGTCAAGCCTCCAGTTCAAGACTCAACCACTTCAACCACACCTCTTCGCGACTCCACTGACTCAGCCATGCCTCTTGGTCAGGACTGCACCTCTTCAGCCATGCCTCTTGGTCAGGACTCTGCCACTTCGGCAAGGACTCTTAATCGAGAATTTGCAGGTCCAGACTTGGTCCAGACTGAATCAGACACTCTGCGACAGAAGTCCTCCACTTCAACCATCTATCCTCAACGCAAATTAGTGCCAATATCAGCACTATCAAAGATACCGATAATAGACCGATCGACTTCGTCTAATGGACGAAAACGAAAAGCTGGAAAATCGATGATATTAACATCCAGCCCAGTTAAGAGAGCTCTATCGGAGAAACAAACACACACTGGCAAACAGAGGAAGCCAAAGAAATCAGCCAAGAACTCTAAAAAAGCAGGACCAACAAAGAGCAAAAGTAACAGGCATGAAAAGGAGAATTTGAACATGAAGTATTTTTGCCTATTTTGTTGTGAAGAATTTATCAATCCGCCAACTGAAGACTGGATAATGTGCCAACTCTGCCGAGGATGGTGTCATGAGGCCTGTTCGAATGGCCAACCAAGTTCCGGTGACTTTATATGTTGACTTTTGCCACTGAAGCTCTTTGATTAATAGATTTGATGATTCAATCAATTTTATTGCACCATGTAATTTTCTAAACCACTCGTTGTCGTTTTGACATAGTCTGACTAGAAAATAGAGTAATATTGTGTTCATAACTGAAGTTTTCTCTTTTTTATTGCAGTCTAAGCATGTCAATCATTTTAGATTAGCTTAAGCTGGCTCTACATTCTCTTTTGCGTCAATTCGATTTCTTTTTGAAGTCATTCTATATTGGATATCATTCAAAGAGCAAGAGTTGCTTTTATTATTGACATTATTAAAAAAAATTGTCTGACACATCCTGCCCCAACGGTTGGGGCAGGATGGACCACTCGAACATAATTTTTGATTCCTTCTAGCGAGATAAAAAATCGGTAAACTAGGCTACGACTTCTGAAAACACTTCCTCTAACATAAAGATAGTAAAATATCTCTAAAATGCGGGAAGAATCGTTTGTTTGCAGTGGTTTCTATGGCATCTTAGAAATGAGGCCCATCCTGCCCCGACTTCCCCTATATACAAATTAACAGCCTAGATTTGATTTGTTTACATGCTTCAATTAATTTACGAAATAGTCCCGGTTACGTAGTATGGCAATGGGTCCTAATCATCTTATGCTAAGGCCCCTTATATACATGTATGTATAGGCCCATATGTTTAAACCCCTTATGTTAGAGGTCTGTGTATAAGTTTGTTTTGATGAAATACATAGCCATTAGAACGTTAATACTCCAATTCATTAAATTGTAGCATTGTGACACTTAATTCGCAAGTCTACTGTGACCAAATTAAAGAGTGCCATATCACCCCGCCAATGGGGTGATTTGGCACTTTTTGAACTCTTTTCTCTTTCAAAAGTCTCAGAAGAATATTCTTCTGAGACCGTTATCCGCAAGCAGTGGCAACTAAAGTAATAGACTACTAAGTAATAGGTTTTTTGAAAAGCTTTTCAAGAATAAAAGTCGTGACATGTAAATGTTTAGCATGTTTAATTTTGCTTCTTAATTACCTCAATTTCTTTCATAATTCGAAGTTGATAGGCTTTAAGAACATATTTCCGTCTTTTAGATTCCGTAGTCGAAGATAACACATGGCTTCATTATTCCTGAAGTAGATGACCTACATATGCTTAGAATTATGTGATGGAGATTGATGAAGAAGTACAAGATTTGTGGGAAAATGTAAATGTAGGCTTAACTCGTGCAGAAAAGTCAATAAAGAGAAAGGAGTATGTCAATCGTTTGAAACGTTCAAAGCGCCGTCGATTCAATGATCAAATTCATTTATCACATGAAACAACTACTATTGTTCCTGTTGATAGCACGTCTGGTATTTTTCTGGATGAGGACGATATAATCAACATTGATCATGCCAATCATGTGTCATTAACTGGAGATGAGGTAGAAGGAAGTTGTCATGCCTCTCCAATATCTGTTGCGTACGACCCCGCCACCTTCGAGAATGATGATGTCAATGAATTGTTCGAATACAGAGATACTGATGAAGTCGAAACTGCTAGTCATCGAGACCTACTTACTGACGTTTCCGCTGATGAAGAAAGTGATTCACCGGACAGTATATCTCTATGGGACGACCTCCGTGATACCGTTCTTAATTGCAAATTGTCGGTAACGCAGATAGACGACATATTGAAATGTCTGAATCGTCATCCAGATTGCATAAGAGCAAGATTGCCAAATAGTTATAAAACACTTCTCGGAGATGAAAGAAATCCTGTACAAAATGATATTAAAAATGTTTCTGGTCACGCGTATTATTATTTCGGTTTGCGGAAGCAACTTGCTTTCTACATGGGAAGGTACCCAAAAGACGATCTTCTCAGTTTGGAAAAAAATTGAGATGGTTTGGAGCACTGATGGTTTGCCGTTGTTTAATAGCAGTCATGTGGCTGCCTGGCCTGTTTTAGCTTATATAGCAAACTTGTACCCACGGAAAGTATTCGAGATTGTTTTGACCGTTGGCATTGGAAAACCTGATGATACGCGATATCTGAATGAGTTTCTCGATGAGCTTCAAGAGGTTTTAAGAGATGGCATTGAATTTCATGGTAGACACTTTCTTGTGGTTCACAAAGCTTGTGTTTGCGACGCCCCTGCGCGTGCTTTCATCAAGCATACGAAGCAGTTTTCTGCATCGGCAGGTTGCGACATGTGTGAAGATGTGGGTACACACGATGGAAAACGAGTGGTATGGGAAGGAGTTGGTAAAGGTCGTCTTCGGACTGACTTGAGCTTCAGAAGTAGGAGGCAGTCAGAGTATCATAAAAACACATTTGAAGACTGTAGATTATTAGCACTTGACATTGATATGGTGAGAGATTTTCCACCAGACTTCATGCACCAAGGAGGGGGAACTATGAAAAAAATGTTGAATTGGTTGATCAAAGGTCCCAAAAAAATAAACGGTAGAATGAGTGCTGCTAATATTCAATTACTTGATGACAGAATTCGCTATGTAAGTAAATTTCTCCCTAGTTACTTTGCAAGAAAGATGAGGACAACAAATGAACTACCGCATTACAAGTATACCGAACTTCGGCAATTCTTGCTCTATACCGGGAAACTATTACTTTATGACATCACCGCTAGTAAGGAACAGTATAAACACTTTCTTATTATAAGTGTCGCTTGTAATCTTATGGTTGATCCTGATAAAGCACGATTTTATCATTCTCTCGCAACATATCTGATGAATGCAGCAGTTACTGGTTTTTCGGTGTATTATGGAGAAGAATTTGTAACATACAATCCACATGTGATGCAACACTTTCTGGATGTAGCGGCTCATCATGGTAGTTTAGACAATGTGTCAAGCTATCCATTCGAAAATCATTTAGGTAAATTAAAGAAGTTTGTAAGACCATCACATAATCCAATTGTTTCCATTATCAAAGGAATCAGACGCTGGCATAATAGCATGATAAACAAGACATTATCGAGGATATCCCCCAAACTTAGTTGCAAATCACCTGATAATGTTTACATAGATTCCAGTCAGAAGATATACGAGGCAATCCAATCTGAGAAAGATGTGATTAAATTGAAAGAATATTTACAATCAGAAAATTTCTTCTCGGAACCAATTCCATCATCATTAATAGGTTGTTTTTTGGTGAACACAAGTAACTGGCGTTTAAAACACGTAACGCGGGATGTCGTTGAAAAAATGAGGCGTGGCATGAAAATTGACATGAAAGCTTTTCCAGGAATTTCGGATCCCTTGTTAATGGAACACCGTGCTTTGATCATGACATTGCTACATAATCAAAGAGAAGAATTATATTAATTCGAGGTCCACCATGTTGCACAGACTATCTTCCGAATCAATTAATATCAAGCATACCAATCAATGGATGGTGAGTCCACCTTAATACACATGCATAGGCCTATCAGCTAAATGAACTATGTAATTTATACATAATCAATTATCATAATCTCTTACAAATTCCTTATCAACATGTTAAAGGTATATTGATATATATTAAGCAGAGAGAATTAATTATGAGATAAGATATTATTATCTGGGAGCAATTTTCGTTATCAACATAAGCAAATCCAGGATATGGTGCGGTTAGATCATTGACATTTCTCGAAAATTAAATTGAATGTCCGAGGCTGTTCGAAGCTCTGAAAATTAGCAATATACACTCGCAAGAAAAATATTCAGATTTTAGTACCATTTTATCATTCATGTTAGAAAACCTTCTCAAGGGAAGACTTGTTTTGGCATAAACTCTAAGACGTTGGTAACACAATGGTTCTTTTGGTAGAGAACACGGCTACACGTAGCACTGAAAACACTGTCAGAAGGTTAATCAACGTATATCTAAATTAATTATTTTGACTTAGACTGTTAGGTTTACATACGTAGAAGATAGAACTCCAACAGTTTTGGTCCGAAGATTATCAAGACAAAAGAAGATCTTAAAATCTTAGAAATTCTGTAGGAAATCCGGATTTTTAGGTAAGTTGTCTTTCCGCATTAGATTTGCTCTCGAAAATTTGAAAAGGAAATTGATAGCATTCTGCTATGTGACATAGTTAACTCATACTCATTCGTAACCTGAGCCCGTTTCGCTCATTATCTTAGATAGGCCTATTGGTCTTGTTAAATTATCATGTCATAATTTATGTTTTTGTGAAATTTTTATTATCTTCATTCATAGGTGACGACACAAGGATGATTGATTCAGATTCAGACATTGATTCAAACAATGAAGAAACACAAAACTTTGACAGACCAGTAGCGTCTGGAAGACCTGAACGGAAAAGGAAAATACGACCCCCTATAGCGGTAAGTGATACAGCAATGCCATTCAGAATGCTGTTTTGGGAATCATTTTTAAAAATAATTTAAGACCGTTGTGCATTAAAATTAGACTGCAATGATGTTGTACAAGTAAATTGTCAATATGAAACAAAATGAAAAATATGAAGTAAATTAAAGCGTCATGAAATACTCGATGAATTCATTCCCAATAATTTTGGAAGATGTGTTTCCATTATCATACTCGTATGACATAATATTCTCATCAATTATAATTATATGATTTACTAGATATATGAATGCCATTGTTATGAATTATCCATTATGCTCTGTCATCAGTTTGGTTAGTGAAACCGTTGAGAGATTTACATTTATCACGAATATAGTAACTGTGAATGAAGTTTCACATCTGATCGTCGATGTCTCCTCTCCGCCAAAGTTGAAGCCTCTTTTTTATTCATTTCATTTCATCATTTTACCATTCAGCATTTCACTTATTTTTCACTCATGCTCACATTTGACCACAACATCATCTGACTGTATGTTTTGCCTAAAAAGGCTAATAAACGTCATGATTTGTGAATGAAGTAGTCAGTTTGACCTGAAAAAGTTTTATAGCCATAGGCGTACGGGCCGGGGGGGCTGTGGGGCTGCAGGCCTCCCACAAGGACTCGGGCAAAAAAATTCGGGCAGTTGCCAAATTTTTGGCAGCTTATAATTGAGGGACAGAGGGAGTGCAAATGAATTCCAAAAGAATCCGAAATTCTGGCGATAAATGCCACACATGTCGGTTACTGATATGCTATAGACACTGGCCATTTGCTTATTCGGTCAGGTACGTAGCGATGACAGAGTCGGCAGATTCAGCGGAATCGGTACAGCAGCCGATTGAAGCAATTTGGAACTGACGCACTACACACTGTCAACACAACACACACAGCTGTTTATTATTTCTTCTCAATGAACTGACAGTTGAATGATACGACTTCACCATACTTTCCCAGAATGACTGTCTGACGTCACTCAACCTATGCTGAACTAACCGACCAATGTTTCATTCATGGCCGAACTCGCACTGCTTAGCTTATTGTTCTCTTGTAAATGACGCATCTCTCACTTCAGTCACTCACGTCAATTTGTGGAATAGTGTATCCGCATTCCAAATCGAATGCCAATTTCATTTTTGTGAACTCTCGACTATCGTCGAGACGTTGTGCTCTTATCTTACGCCGATAATCCTTATAAATGACGTTGACAACAATTTCGCTAACTACCTCAGTGTACATTATTCTTAGGCAGATTATATTAATATTCTTCATATCATGGCATCACAGCTTATTACAAGAACGTGGTGTAAGCCTACAGCTGATGTCTGAACTATAGTAGTCTACATTGCATGATCATGGAGTCTACTAATAAAGCCCAAACGAACTACAGTAGTCCACATCACGTCTTCTATTAAAGTCAAGTAAAGCAAAGACTATGTACATAGTCTAATAATATATACTGTAGTAAGTAATATGCTAATGTACATAGTCTTTGTAGCAGAGTGTATTAATTTACCAATAAGGCTATAGACCTCCATTAAATACAATATTAGATACGAACTGCAACCCAAGTTCCAATTTGGTCTAGACCTGTATTATAACATTTGGCACGAACTTCAAATTTCTAAAATGTAGATAATTTTTAAAATGTAGATAATTCCAGGGAATGGCCCCCCTGACGGGAGCTCCAAACCTATGCTCAAATTTCTAAAATGTGGATGATTTTTATTTCAGCTTTGATTCTATAGGCCAACCTCTAGATTGAGGTGAATTCCAGGGAATGGCCCCCCTGACGGGAGCTCCAAACCTATGCTCAAATTTCTAAAATGTGGATGATTTTTATTTCAGCTTTGATTCTATAGGCCAACCTCTAGATTGAGGTGAATTCCAGGGAATGGCCCCCTGACGGGAGCTCCAAACCTATGCTCAAATTTCAAAAATGTCGTGGAAAATAAGAGTTCTAATTTATAATCAACCTAAACTTCACAATAGTTTATCGAAATTATAGCTGTCATCAATTCATTTTCATTTCAGACTATTTCAACACTAACCTGACCAGAAGAGATGTCCTCGAAACAGAAACCCTGTGCGTCACGAAAGCGTCCGTATCGACATAGGGTGATATGTAGTGTATGTAAAAAGGAGGTAGATTCTGATTATAAAGACACTCACGCAAAGACAAAACATTACGGCACTAGAGTGAAATTCTCGGCAGTGCTCTGTAAGAGCCAAACTCAAATCGGATTTGATTTTCGTGCTTCAAAAGTGCCTAGGCTTGACGTTACTGTGCTTCCGTCACCAGCCGATGCTCCTGTGCTTCTGTCACCAGCCGATGCTCCTGTGCTTCTGTCACCAGCCGATGCTCCTGTGCTTCTGTCACCAGCCGATGCTCATGTGCTTCTGTCACCAGCCGATGCTCCTGTGCTTCCGTCAGCGGCCGATGCTCCTGTGCTTCCGTCACCAGCCGATGCTCCTGTGCTTCCGTCACCAACCGATGTTCTTGTGCCTTCGTCACTAGCCGACGTTCTTGTGCTTCCGTCAGCGGCCGACGTTCCTGTGCTTCCGTCAGCGGCCGATGCTTCAACCTCAGGCGGGAGTGCCAATGACAGGGAAGACGATGAACATCGCATGAGGGTAGGGCAGGACGGTCCATGTCAACCTATTATGGTCAGATACGCTCCCCGTAAATTCTGCAATGAGAATTTCGAACGGGACTTTCAGTCAAATTGGTTTGCCAAACACAAATGGTTTGGATACAGTACTCGAGCGCAATCAGCCTATTGTTATGCATGTGAGAAATTTGGGTCAGATAAGTTTGCCTTCACTAATTGGAAAAAATCAGAACGTCTGAAAAAACACTCGGTTTCTGCAACCCATAAAGTTGCCCTGATGAAATGGATGTCTTTCCGAGCGCAGCAGAAGCAGGACGCGTCAGTGATGAGTCTTCTTGATTCTAACCATAAAAGTATGGTGGTGAAAAATCGCAAGTATCTCGAAGTGATCATTGAATGTCTTATGTTTACAGCCCAGCAAAACATAGCTCAACGAGGTCATGAAGAATCTCGTACGCATATAGGACAGGTTTCCGATGTGAATCGAGGCAACTTCCTGGAATTACTGCACTTACGTTGCAAGGATTTACCGTGGTTGGAGCAAATGCTGGACTTTCGACTTAACTCACACGACCAGTGGACTTCACCAAATATACAAAATGAATTGCTGACGATTGTTTCTGATTTTGTTCTGGAAAAACTACTCGCCGACGTAAGAAGCAGTGGTGTATATGGCATCATCATAGATGAAACTTCAGATATGAGTCGTACGGAACAGGTAGCATTATGTCTGAGTTATCTTGTCAACGGAATCAAAAGAGAAGCATTCATTGGTTTCTTCGCAACAAAAACAACTGATGGAAGGACACTTTATGAACTTGTTAAGCGCGTCATCAATCAGATGAATTTGCAATTAGCAAACATAGTTGGCGAATGTTTTGACGGGGCCGCTAATATGAAAGGTGAAAAGAAAGGATTGGCGACTTTGATGAAGGAAACGTCACCACGAGCACTCTACGTCCATTGCTATGGTCATCTATTGAACCTGGCTCTCCAGGATACAATGGAGAATATTGAACCGTTGAGAAACGCCCTAGGCACAATACAAAATTTGTATAACTTTCTTGAAGCCAGTCCGAAACGGCATGCGATATTTGGAGACACGGAGGTAGAATCGGACCATCTGATACTGTCGTTAAAGTCCCAAAGCATCACGAGATGGTCATGTCGCTATGAAGTCGTAAAAGCCGTTACTGAGCAACTGGAAAGGATTGTGAAAACTCTCCTCAAATTGTCCGACGACAAGGACTCCAAAACATATTCGGATGCGCGTGCGCTTCTTACAGCAATTGCCGATTTTGAATTTGTTTTTGGTCTCAGTCTTCTGAAAGTGATATTGTCGAACACATGCAGTCTGAGTAGATTCTTACAGGGCAAAAACGTGGATGTTGGAACCGCTCGACGAACTGCGAATGCAACAATCACTACATTACAATCATGCCGTGAAGAGTTACCGTATTTCCTCTATTAAGAGCCCTACCTCTATTAAGCGCCCCTCTCTAATAAGAGCCTCCATCCAAATTGAAGAAGTTAATAAGCGCCCCCTCTCTATTTAGGGCCCCCAAAACATGACGGTGTAGAGTATTAAATAGCGATAAAATGGCATTATATATCGTCCAAGAAGATAGCTACCGGGTCAACTGAAAACAGCGCGTGAGTCGACAGTACCTTATGACATCGAAGAAGATGTGAGCTGCAGTGACGATAGTGTAATCGCAGACTTGGACGCTGAGAGTAAGCCTGAATCTGTATAACTGATGACGTTAGTTTGTTTGTATGTCTGAGTTTCTGCCATATTGTTTTGAATTAAAAGTTTTTCATTAGCTGAAAATTTATCTTTTCATTTTCTTTAATTTACACGTTAAAGACTGTGTAGAGGACATAAGAGTAGTTATAGATTAGTGTTGGTGGATACTGCATTTAAAATAATGTAAATAGAAAGCAAAATAGATGTTGTTATTTTATATTCATGTCAGTTTATCAAATTATTCTATACATGCAATATTTATTATATATGAAAAGCAAAATATTTGGTAGAAAAAGTAGGTCTTCATTAATTAGGAAAATATATTAAGGGCCCCACCTCTTATTATGGCCCCTCTCTTATTAGAGCCCCCCTTAAAAACCTCGTTTGTAAATTAGCGCCCCGGGGCTCTTAATAGAGGAAATACGGTACGTTTTGAGAATCTTTGGGAGATTACTGAGAAGGTCGGCACAAAAATAGAAATGTGGATACAGAACACAATATTCTCATTCAGAAAGCCAGCAGCACTCAGGATAAAGAAGCCGTCACGTCGTCTACAGGCTTTGGTAGGTGAACATTCGGGTGTGCCTCTGACACTGACCGCAAAGTCCCATTACCGGGTCAGCATATTTTATCTAGCTCTGGATAAAGTAATTGCTGAATTGGAATCACGGTTTGCCGGTAATGATCAGGATGTCCTTTGTGGTCTCGGAGACTTAGTTATGAATTCGGCGCCAAGTTTGAATAACTTTGATCTAGTCGCTAAATACTACGGATTGGATAAAGACATACTCTTTGCCGAACATGAGATATACAATAATTACAAATCGGACAATAACATACAGTGCTCCAATGCCATAGACGTACTGTCGAATTTACATGATCACCACTTAACTGACTTTGTACCGGAATTCGCACAGGTGGTGAAAATACTATGTGCTATTCCAGCAACCTCCTGTTCCGCTGAGCGGTCGTTTAGCGCCCTCAGAAGACTAAAGACTTATCTTCGAAGCACGATGGGACAAGATCGGCTCAGTCACCTGGCACTCATAAATATTGAGCGATCGTATGCAAACGCAGTGATTGAAACCGACATTTCCAGAATCATTGATGCATTTGCCAGTCGCAAAAATCGGAGATGTCAGTTCTTTTGATAATATCGCCCGATATTTCTGTTATATTAGAGAACAATTAAAACTTACCTAGCTACATTACCTCGAACTTCTGAAATTTTCCAATTCGTCTACGGATAAGTAGACAGCGTTGTGCTATTTTTGATAATTTTATTACATTGATAGTAGAAATTGTCGCGTTTTTACTTTCGCGGAGTTCTGGGGCATAAGTGTAGAAACTAGATCTTCGTGATTATGCCAATTTTTCGGGCGTCAACCTATGTAATTTTCGGGCACAAGGACTCAGCCCCCCCCCAAGAAAATTTTGCCCGTACGCTTATGTTTATAGCAATCTTACACATTTCAGGATGAATGGGCTGTTTTCCATTTTCACTCTGACAACAGTCTTTTCCGTGTTCCACGTCCGTGGATTTCAAAATCTCAGAAATCTCAAAATGATCAAAGAGGAACAGTGAAATACTCGTATAATTGCTGGTGGCCGAAAGACGGAAGTGAAGATGAAAAAAATGTGAGCACCTTAATTTCCCGTTTCTCAGAGCCAGACCGTGAGAATTGGATTCAGTTACGCGGGAGGCTTATTGGTGTCTATACTTCTCTCGAGGCCGCTGAGCGAGAGCTAAAGAGACGAGATGGTACTTTATCCACGGATCACGAATTGGATTCCATAAAGTCGAAGGATCGTGCAGGATGTGGTAGGCGAAAGACCGATGCTCAGGTCAATAAGGAAGAGGTGAAGAAGTTGATTGCTCTTGGGCGTGAAAGTTCGAAAGCTGGTAAATATTTTGCCTTGTTGTATTTTAAGTTTAATCAACAGAAATGTAAAAGTTGGGGAATTGTAGCGTTGCATGTTTAACCCGTCGAAAAAACTGAAGAACTTACGTGTGTGAAGTTAGCCGTACCAATATCCGTACCACATCGAAAATCGCGTGTGCCACTCTCAAAAACAGCATTTACACATAATTTTAGAGTGTGCCAGCTTGTGCCACCAGTAATTTTTCAAAATAATGCAGCAGTTTGCGAGAAATCGTCCACCAAAACTTCGAGGTGGTACGGATGTGAAGTTAGCCGTACCAATTTACAGAAAAAATCTTAAATCGCATCTTTATGAATTATCAACCACATGGACGTCTAAAATAACACGTCTAAAACATGTGCCACCCACTACTTTGTCAAAATTCACAATACTTACTGAGAAAATGGACAAAATGACCTCAAAGTGGTACGGATGTGAAGTTAGCCGTACCACTTGTGAAAATCGCGTGTGCCACTCGAATCAACACACCGAATACACTTATTGGGAGTATGCCAGCTTGTGCCACCCCTCAGACAGCCCCAACTCTGCGTAGAATCCGCACAAATGCAGATTTTCGTCCTCAGCCACGCCCACAGCCCATCCGCACCACTTGTGAAAATCGCGTGTGCCACTCGAATCAACACACCGAATACACTTATTGGGAGTGTGCCAGCTTGTGCCACCCCTCAGACAGCCCCAACTCTGCGTAGAATCCGCACAAATGCGGATTTTCGTCCTCAGCCACGCCCACAGCCCATCCGTACCACTTGTGAAAATCGCGTGTGCCACTCGAATCAACACACCGAATACACTTATTGGGAGTGTGCCAGCTTGTGCCACCCCTCAGACAGCCCCAACTCTGCGTAGAATCCGCACAAATGCGGATTTTCGTCCTCAGCCACGCCCACAGCCCATCCGTACCACTTGTGAAAATCGCGTGTGCCACTCGAATCAACACACCGAATACACTTATTGGGAGTGTGCCAGCTTGTGCCACCCCTCAGACAGCCCCAACTCTGCGTAGAATCCGCACAAATGCGGATTTTCGTCCTCAGCCACGCCCACAGCCCATCCGTACCACTTGTGAAAATCGCGTGTGCCACTCGAATCAACACACCGAATGCCAGAAATTCTGAATCCACCAGAAGTGTCAATGGTTTTGCAAGAAATTGTAGTAGTTGTATTTACATGGCAATGATTGAAAATTGGATATATTTCATTCACGTGGTCATTATGTTATTTTTATCCTGCAAAAACATGCAACAAACTTGGTGTCATTGGATAGAGAATTGTTCACTCTATCAGGAAATATCAACGCTTTTACAGAAAATGCTGACACAATGTCGGAAACTACAGATTGATGTATTTTGTGCGAAGATGTTTCTGTCACAAATTCCTTCTAAATTTATGTTAGATCTTGTTTAAACACTGCACACATTTCTAAACGTACCAGCTGGACGTGGAATTTTGTGGTCTGCCGCTATTAACGACGCTATCATCCTATATCTACGCACACGGCATGTTTCAAGGCAGCAGGGAAAGTAAGTAGCTTTTATTTCATTGCAATGAATGTTTGTTTAGTCTTATTGCAGGGAGTTAGATCAGTGGAATCGGCAGAGATTCGAACAATCAGGCATGATGATTGTAGCAATCCTCGAAGCCTAGTTCGTCAATACAAGAGGCTTCGGTTCTCTTTTGAAATAATATCTCCTGGGATGAATTTCAGCGATGGAGCTGCGATTATGTTAAACACTTCTAAAATCATTCTTTACATTTGGAATGTCTAGGGAAATCGGTGACAAAGTAAAAAGTTGTAGCATGATGGTGTATATCAGTGATGAAACTGGTTCAAAGGTACCATTCGGTGACCCGCTCAATGACTCGGGTTCTTATGCTTTTGTAGTCAAAGAGCAAACTTGTAGCTCAATTGTGGTCGAAGTGAATAATCCGTTAGCCTATACTAAGTCTATCACTGGGCGACTGGAAATGCAATTAGTCATTGTTCAATGGCGAAAGACAAGTAAGGATTCAGTGCAAGTCGCTTGCTGCTGTCGCCTGGATTATCACTAGCCGACACAGCTCTGAAAGAGGCGCCATGAGGCTATGATGTAAATTCACTGATAATTTTTCAGGAAATAAGTAACCATTAAGGGAATGATTTTTTAAAATTGAAATATTACAGATGAAGCTCTTATTTGCTGTATCACAGGAATTCTATGCGCATGTGATCGAGTTTGACGATTCGTGCTATCAGTATTTAAAATTTTTTCGCGGTTGCGCGGTACGGTAGTGGCGAAAAATGAAGGTGAGGAACAATTCGAAAGCACTTCCGCAAATTTTGGAAAGTTGAATTTTATGTGCAACTTATTACTTAGAGTTTAATTGCTTCAGTACCAGTAGAGCAATCTGATTTCATTCAGATGCTATACATATAAAAATCTGACTGAGTCTTATTAATATGTTTGCATGTTTTTCAGGAAATTTTTTTTAAAAGTATGATGCTAAAGGCCAACTTCGATACAAAGTCACATCATTGGTCGTCTAGCCTGCTAGCAATTTACGACAATCATTTGAAAAAATCCTCTCGCAAAAGTATGGCAATTTTGATGTCAAAAGACTGACTACATGCATGTTCAAAATTGTAATTCTTTTGTATGTTTAGGTCCATTTTTCGCTTATATAATTTAAATGTATTTAGTCCCATTTTTTCGATGGGGCTGTGTCAGAGGATTTTGGCTCGATGTGGTCTGATCTGTAATATAGTTTGTGCGTGACATGTTCAAATTAATTTCACTTCCCCTGAACGAACTGCGTTGCTCGTGATAGGCATTGCAAATTGTCACAGCCACAAAAATAATGAATGACAGCATCAGTAGCTAAGTAGTTAATTGTAAAACGCCTTCAATTTCAGGCAAATGACATGATATACAATGATAATGACCTTTATACATACTTATATATTACAAAAAAAATTCCGGAGAAGCATGGCATAATAACATGTAAGTGCAGATGCTTTATGCCAATTGTGATCGTTGCTATAAACTTACATGCGCAATTAAAGATTGGATATAAGTGAGCATGTTTGATATGCATATGTCATATTTGAGTGCTTGATGCATAGGCCCTATGTCAATTTGACGTTTTTTGCATGAACTATCTTCAACTTCATTTTAGTGCAGTTAATCGGTCTCATTTGATAGTGATATTTTATCTCTTTACATTGTTATAGAGAGCTTTAGTTGCCTCACACTTGCTTTGCTGCCATTGTTTGAAACGCAACTTCTTTTCTTTGTCAGCGCTTTCCACTTCCGAATTCCACCATCAGGTCTCTTATGCCTGCCCAGCCTTTGCTGCGACCACACTCTTTTTCAGCACTGTGTATCCAAGCTGTCTTCATCCTGTTCCACTCCATGTCAAATGTATTTTGGTCTGCAATATGTCCTTCATGGTTCATAACATCCTCGTTAAAGTGCATGGTTAAAGTGCAACTCCACAATGAACTCAGAATGCCAACGCATGACAATGTACGTGTGTGAAGTTAGCGGAACCACTCAGCGGAACCATTTTTTATTATAGCTTAATTCTATTCGAAACAGCTGCTAGTTTGTCAATTTCAGTCTCCTGATTACGAATCTGAGCTCAGATTTCACAAATTCACGATCGCTTTTGAGAAATTCAAGTTTAAAGATAAAAGTGGTCCCGCTGTGAAGTTAGCGGAACCATCCAGCATAACCAATTGCTGAGTCTCGCTGATTGACGCAGTAAATCAATTTCTTTTGGTCACTACCCGATCAATTTTGTTGTGCCAATCACGAATATGTGCCTCATCTTTCAAAACAGTGCAGATTTCACCCGGAAATCTGAATTTCCCCTTTTATTTAGCTGATTGTGAAGTTAGCGGAACCATTTTTCAATACAAAGAATTTCTCAGCGAAATCCATCCTCTCCTACTAATTTGAAGCTCCTAATCACAAATCTGTAATCAGATTTGCAAAACTCGCCCGCATTACAAAGATATTCCTCTATCTGGGTCCGCTGTGAAGTGCCCGGAACAACCTACTGGCATTAAAATTTCAAATTCTAATTTTTGCACAGAATCACTGCAATAGACATACCAAGAGAATGGAATTGCTTCACTGATCACGGTTTGCCGTCCGATTTCACGGAGAATAAGTACTTGCCGAGAAAAATGGATTTTACGGTTATCATGGACTTTTCTGCAAGCTGATTGTGAAGTTAGCGGAACCATTTTTCAATACAAAGAATTTCTCAGCGAAATCCATCCTCTCCTACTAATTTGAAGCTCCTAATCACAAATCTGTAATCAGATTTGCAAAACTCGCCCGCATTGCAAAGATATTCCTCTATCTGGGTCCGCTGTGAAGTGCCCGGAACCACCTACTGGCATTAAAATTTCAAATTCTAATTTTTGCACAGAATCACTGCAATAGACATACCAAGAGAATGGAATTGCTTCACTGATCACGGTTTGCCGTCCGATTTCACGGGAGAATAAGTACTTGCCGAGAAAAATGGATTTTACGGTTATCATGGACTTTTCTGCAAGCTGATTGTGAAGTTAGCGGAACCATTTTTCAATACAAAGAATTTCTCAGCGAAATCCATCCTCTCCTACTAATTTGAAGCTCCTAATCACAAATCTGTAATCAGATTTGCAAAACTCGCCCGCATTACAAAGATATTCCTCTATCTGGGTCCGCTGTGAAGTGCCCGGAACAACCTACTGGCATTAAAATTTCAAATTCTAATTTTTGCACAGAATCACTGCAATAGACATACCAAGAGAATGGAATTGCTTCACTGATCACGGTTTGCCGTCCGATTTCACGGGAGAATAAGTACTTGCCGAGAAAAATGGATTTTACGGTTATCATGGACTTTTCTGCAAGCTGATTGTGAAGTTAGCGGAACCATTTTTCAATACAAAGAATTTCTCAGCGAAATCCATCCTCTCCTACTAATTTGAAGCTCCTAATCACAAATCTGTAATCAGATTTGCAAAACTCGCCCGCATTGCAAAGATATTCCTCTATCTGGGTCCGCTGTGAAGTGCCCGGAACCACCTACTGGCATTAAAATTTCAAATTCTAATTTTTGCACAGAATCACTGCAATAGACATACCAAGAGAATGGAATTGCTTCACTGATCATGGTTTGCCGTCCGATTTCACGGGAGAATAAGTACTTGCCGAGAAAAATGGATTTTACGGTTATCATGGACTTTTCTGCAAGCTGATTGTGAAGTTAGCGGAACCATTTTTCAATACAAAGAATTTCTCAGCGAAATCCATCCTCTCCTACTAATTTGAAGCTCCTAATCACAAATCTGTAATCAGATTTGCAAAACTCACCCGCATTACAAAGATATTCCTCTATCTGGGTCCGCTGTGAAGTGCCCGGAACAACCTACTGGCATTAAAATTTCAAATTCTAATTTTTTCACAGAATCACTGCAATAGACATACCAAGAGAATGGAATTGCTTCACTGATCACGGTTTGCCGTCCGATTTCACGGGAGAATAAGTACTTGCCGAGAAAAATGGATTTTACGGTTATCATGGACTTTTCTGCAAGCTGATTGTGAAGTTAGCGGAACCATTTTTCAATACAAAGAATTTCTCAGCGAAATCCATCCTCTCCTACTAATTTGAAGCTCCTAATCACAAATCTGTAATCAGATTTGCAAAACTCGCCCGCATTGCAAAGATATTCCTCTATCTGGGTCCGCTGTGAAGTGCCCGGAACCACCTACTGGCATTAAAATTTCAAATTCTAATTTTTGCACAGAATCACTGCAATAGACATACCAAGAGAATGGAATTGCTTCACTGATCATGGTTTGCCGTCGATTTCACGGGAGAATAAGTACTTGCCGAGAAAAATGGATTTTACGGTTATCATGGACTTTTCTGCAAGCTGATTGTGAAGTTAGCGGAACCATTTTTCAATACAAAGAATTTCTCAGCGAAATCCATCCTCTCCTACTAATTTGAAGTTCCTGATCACAAATCTGTAATCAGATTTGCAAAACTCGCCCGCATTGCAAAGATATTCCTCTATCTGGGTCCGCTGTGAAGTGCCCGGAACCACCTACTGGCATTAAAATTTCAAATTCTAATTTTTGCACAGAATCACTGCAATAGACATACCAAGAGAATGGAATTGCTTCACTGATCACGGTTTGCCGTCCGATTTCACGGGAGAATAAGTACTTGCCGAGAAAAATGGATTTTACGGTTATCATGGACTTTTCTGCAAGCTGATTGTGAAGTTAGCGGAACCATTTTTCAATACAAAGAATTTCTCAGCGAAATCCATCCTCTCCTACTAATTTGAAGCTCCTAATCACAAATCTGTAATCAGATTTGCAAAACTCGCCCGCATTGCAAAGATATTCCTCTATCTGGGTCCGCTGTGAAGTGCCCGGAACCACCTACTGGCATTAAAATTTCAAATTCTAATTTTTGCACAGAATCACTGCAATAGACATACCAAGAGAATGGAATTGCTTCACTGATCACGGTTTGCCGTCCGATTTCACGGGAGAATAAGTACTTGCCGAGAAAAATGGATTTTACGGTTATCATGGACTTTTCTGCAAGCTGATTGTGAAGTTAGCGGAACCATTTTTCAATACAAAGAATTTCTCAGCGAAATCCATCCTCTCCTACTAATTTGAAGCTCCTAATCACAAATCTGTAATCAGATTTGCAAAACTCGCCCGCATTGCAAAGATATTCCTCTATCTGGGTCCGCTGTGAAGTGCCCGGAACCACCTACTGGCATTAAAATTTCAAATTCTAATTTTTGCACAGAATCACTGCAATAGACATACCAAGAGAATGGAATTGCTTCACTGATCATGGTTTGCCGTCCGATTTCACGGGAGAATAAGTACTTGCCGAGAAAAATGGATTTTACGGTTATCATGGACTTTTCTGCAAGCTGATTGTGAAGTTAGCGGAACCATTTTTCAATACAAAGAATTTCTCAGCGAAATCCATCCTCTCCTACTAATTTGAAGTTCCTGATCACAAATCTGTAATCAGATTTGCAAAACTCGCCCGCATTGCAAAGATATTCCTCTATCTGGGTCCGCTGTGAAGTGCCCGGAACCACCTACTGGCATTAAAATTTCAAATTCTAATTTTTGCACAGAATCACTGCAATAGACATACCAAGAGAATGGAATTGCTTCACTGATCACGGTTTGCCGTCCGATTTCACGGGAGAATAAGTACTTGCCGAGAAAAATGGATTTTACGGTTATCATGGACTTTTCTGCAAGCTGATTGTGAAGTTAGCGGAACCATTTTTCAATACAAAGAATTTCTCAGCGAAATCCATCCTCTCCTACTAATTTGAAGCTCCTAATCACAAATCTGTAATCAGATTTGCAAAACTCGCCCGCATTGCAAAGATATTCCTCTATCTGGGTCCGCTGTGAAGTGCCCGGAACCACCTACTGGCATTAAAATTTCAAATTCTAATTTTTGCACAGAATCACTGCAATAGACATACCAAGAGAATGGAATTGCTTCACTGATCACGGTTTGCCGTCCGATTTCACGGGAGAATAAGTACTTGCCGAGAAAAATGGATTTTACGGTTATCATGGACTTTTCTGCAAGCTGATTGTGAAGTTAGCGGAACCATTTTTCAATACAAAGAATTTCTCAGCGAAATCCATCCTCTCCTACTAATTTGAAGCTCCTAATCACAAATCTGTAATCAGATTTGCAAAACTCGCCCGCATTGCAAAGATATTCCTCTATCTGGGTCCGCTGTGAAGTGCCCGGAACCACCTACTGGCATTAAAATTTCAAATTCTAATTTTTGCACAGAATCACTGCAATAGACATACCAAGAGAATGGAATTGCTTCACTGATCATGGTTTGCCGTCCGATTTCACGGGAGAATAAGTACTTGCCGAGAAAAATGGATTTTACGGTTATCATGGACTTTTCTGCAAGCTGATTGTGAAGTTAGCGGAACCATTTTTCCAATACAAAGAATTTCTCAGCGAAATCCATCCTCTCCTACTAATTTGAAGTTCCTGATCACAAATCTGTAATCAGATTTGCAAAACTCGCCCGCATTGCAAAGATATTCCTCTATCTGGGTCCGCTGTGAAGTGCCCGGAACCACCTACTGGCATTAAAATTTCAAATTCTAATTTTTGCACAGAATCACTGCAATAGACATACCAAGAGAATGGAATTGCTTCACTGATCACGGTTTGCCGTCCGATTTCACGGGAGAATAAGTACTTGCCGAGAAAAATGGATTTTACGGTTATCATGGACTTTTCTGCAAGCTGATTGTGAAGTTAGCGGAACCATTTTTCAATACAAAGAATTTCTCAGCGAAATCCATCCTCTCCTACTAATTTGAAGCTCCTAATCACAAATCTGTAATCAGATTTGCAAAACTCGCCCGCATTGCAAAGATATTCCTCTATCTGGGTCCGCTGTGAAGTGCCCGGAACCACCTACTGGCATTAAAATTTCAAATTCTAATTTTTGCACAGAATCACTGCAATAGACATACCAAGAGAATGGAATTGCTTCACTGATCACGGTTTGCCGTCCGATTTCACGGGAGAATAAGTACTTGCCGAGAAAAATGGATTTTACGGTTATCATGGACTTTTCTGCAAGCTGATTGTGAAGTTAGCGGAACCATTTTTCAATACAAAGAATTTCTCAGCGAAATCCATCCTCTCCTACTAATTTGAAGCTCCTAATCACAAATCTGTAATCAGATTTGCAAAACTCACCCGCATTACAAAGATATTCCTCTATCTGGGTCCGCTGTGAAGTGCCCGGAACAACCTACTGGCATTAAAATTTCAAATTCTAATTTTTGCACAGAATCACTGCAATAGACATACCAAGAGAATGGAATTGCTTCACTGATCACGGTTTGCCGTCCGATTTCACGGGAGAATAAGTACTTGCCGAGAAAAATGGATTTTACGGTTATCATGGACTTTTCTGCAAGCTGATTGTGAAGTTAGCGGAACCATTTTTCAATACAAAGAATTTCTCAGCGAAATCCATCCTCTCCTACTAATTTGAAGCTCCTAATCACAAATCTGTAATCAGATTTGCAAAACTCGCCCGCATTGCAAAGATATTCCTCTATCTGGGTCCGCTGTGAAGTGCCCGGAACCACCTACTGGCATTAAAATTTCAAATTCTAATTTTTGCACAGAATCACTGCAATAGACATACCAAGAGAATGGAATTGCTTCACTGATCATGGTTTGCCGTCCGATTTCACGGGAGAATAAGTACTTGCCGAGAAAAATGGATTTTACGGTTATCATGGACTTTTCTGCAAGCTGATTGTGAAGTTAGCGGAACCATTTTTCAATACAAAGAATTTCTCAGCGAAATCCATCCTCTCCTACTAATTTGAAGTTCCTGATCACAAATCTGTAATCAGATTTGCAAAACTCGCCCGCATTGCAAAGATATTCCTCTATCTGGGTCCGCTGTGAAGTGCCCGGAACCACCTACTGGCATTAAAATTTCAAATTCTAATTTTTGCACAGAATCACTGCAATAGACATACCAAGAGAATGGAATTGCTTCACTGATCACGGTTTGCCGTCCGATTTCACGGGAGAATAAGTACTTGCCGAGAAAAATGGATTTTACGGTTATCATGGACTTTTCTGCAAGCTGATTGTGAAGTTAGCGGAACCATTTTTCAATACAAAGAATTTCTCAGCGAAATCCATCCTCTCCTACTAATTTGAAGCTCCTAATCACAAATCTGTAATCAGATTTGCAAAACTCGCCCGCATTGCAAAGATATTCCTCTATCTGGGTCCGCTGTGAAGTGCCCGGAACCACCTACTGGCATTAAAATTTCAAATTCTAATTTTTGCACAGAATCACTGCAATAGACATACCAAGAGAATGGAATTGCTTCACTGATCACGGTTTGCCGTCCGATTTCACGGGAGAATAAGTACTTGCCGAGAAAAATGGATTTTACGGTTATCATGGACTTTTCTGCAAGCTGATTGTGAAGTTAGCGGAACCATTTTTCAATACAAAGAATTTCTCAGCGAAATCCATCCTCTCCTACTAATTTGAAGCTCCTAATCACAAATCTGTAATCAGATTTGCAAAACTCGCCCGCATTGCAAAGATATTCCTCTATCTGGGTCCGCTGTGAAGTGCCCGGAACCACCTACTGGCATTAAAATTTCAAATTCTAATTTTTGCACAGAATCACTGCAATAGACATACCAAGAGAATGGAATTGCTTCACTGATCATGGTTTGCCGTCCGATTTCACGGGAGAATAAGTACTTGCCGAGAAAAATGGATTTTACGGTTATCATGGACTTTTCTGCAAGCTGATTGTGAAGTTAGCGGAACCATTTTTCAATACAAAGAATTTCTCAGCGAAATCCATCCTCTCCTACTAATTTGAAGTTCCTGATCACAAATCTGTAATCAGATTTGCAAAACTCGCCCGCATTGCAAAGATATTCCTCTATCTGGGTCCGCTGTGAAGTGCCCGGAACCACCTACTGGCATTAAAATTTCAAATTCTAATTTTTGCACAGAATCACTGCAATAGACATACCAAGAGAATGGAATTGCTTCACTGATCACGGTTTGCCGTCCGATTTCACGGGAGAATAAGTACTTGCCGAGAAAAATGGATTTTACGGTTATCATGGACTTTTCTGCAAGCTGATTGTGAAGTTAGCGGAAACCATTTTTCAATACAAAGAATTTCTCAGCGAAATCCATCCTCTCCTACTAATTTGAAGCTCCTAATCACAAATCTGTAATCAGATTTGCAAAACTCGCCCGCATTGCAAAGATATTCCTCTATCTGGGTCCGCTGTGAAGTGCCCGGAACCACCTACTGGCATTAAAATTTCAAATTCTAATTTTTGCACAGAATCACTGCAATAGACATACCAAGAGAATGGAATTGCTTCACTGATCACGGTTTGCCGTCCGATTTCACGGGAGAATAAGTACTTGCCGAGAAAAATGGATTTTACGGTTATCATGGACTTTTCTGCAAGCTGATTGTGAAGTTAGCGGAACCATTTTTCAATACAAAGAATTTCTCAGCGAAATCCATCCTCTCCTACTAATTTGAAGCTCCTAATCACAAATCTGTAATCAGATTTGCAAAACTCGCCCGCATTGCAAAGATATTCCTCTATCTGGGTCCGCTGTGAAGTGCCCGGAACCACCTACTGGCATTAAAATTTCAAATTCTAATTTTTGCACAGAATCACTGCAATAGACATACCAAGAGAATGGAATTGCTTCACTGATCATGGTTTGCCGTCCGATTTCACGGGAGAATAAGTACTTGCCGAGAAAAATGGATTTTACGGTTATCATGGACTTTTCTGCAAGCTGATTGTGAAGTTAGCGGAACCATTTTTCAATACAAAGAATTTCTCAGCGAAATCCATCCTCTCCTACTAATTTGAAGTTCCTGATCACAAATCTGTAATCAGATTTGCAAAACTCGCCCGCATTGCAAAGATATTCCTCTATCTGGGTCCGCTGTGAAGTGCCCGGAACCACCTACTGGCATTAAAATTTCAAATTCTAATTTTTGCACAGAATCACTGCAATAGACATACCAAGAGAATGGAATTGCTTCACTGATCACGGTTTGCCGTCCGATTTCACGGGAGAATAAGTACTTGCCGAGAAAAATGGATTTTACGGTTATCATGGACTTTTCTGCAAGCTGATTGTGAAGTTAGCGGAACCATTTTTCAATACAAAGAATTTCTCAGCGAAATCCATCCTCTCCTACTAATTTGAAGCTCCTAATCACAAATCTGTAATCAGATTTGCAAAACTCGCCCGCATTGCAAAGATATTCCTCTATCTGGGTCCGCTGTGAAGTGCCCGGAACCACCTACTGGCATTAAAATTTCAAATTCTAATTTTTGCACAGAATCACTGCAATAGACATACCAAGAGAATGGAATTGCTTCACTGATCACGGTTTGCCGTCCGATTTCACGGGAGAATAAGTACTTGCCGAGAAAAATGGATTTTACGGTTATCATGGACTTTTCTGCAAGCTGATTGTGAAGTTAGCGGAACCATTTTTCAATACAAAGAATTTCTCAGCGAAATCCATCCTCTCCTACTAATTTGAAGCTCCTAATCACAAATCTGTAATCAGATTTGCAAAACTCACCCGCATTACAAAGATATTCCTCTATCTGGGTCCGCTGTGAAGTGCCCGGAACAACCTACTGGCATTAAAATTTCAAATTCTAATTTTTGCACAGAATCACTGCAATAGACATACCAAGAGAATGGAATTGCTTCACTGATCACGGTTTGCCGTCCGATTTCACGGGAGAATAAGTACTTGCCGAGAAAAATGGATTTTACGGTTATCATGGACTTTTCTGCAAGCTGATTGTGAAGTTAGCGGAACCATTTTTCAATACAAAGAATTTCTCAGCGAAATCCATCCTCTCCTACTAATTTGAAGCTCCTAATCACAAATCTGTAATCAGATTTGCAAAACTCGCCCGCATTGCAAAGATATTCCTCTATCTGGGTCCGCTGTGAAGTGCCCGGAACCACCTACTGGCATTAAAATTTCAAATTCTAATTTTTGCACAGAATCACTGCAATAGACATACCAAGAGAATGGAATTGCTTCACTGATCATGGTTTGCCGTCCGATTTCACGGGAGAATAAGTACTTGCCGAGAAAAATGGATTTTACGGTTATCATGGACTTTTCTGCAAGCTGATTGTGAAGTTAGCGGAACCATTTTTCAATACAAAGAATTTCTCAGCGAAATCCATCCTCTCCTACTAATTTGAAGTTCCTGATCACAAATCTGTAATCAGATTTGCAAAACTCGCCCGCATTGCAAAGATATTCCTCTATCTGGGTCCGCTGTGAAGTGCCCGGAACCACCTACTGGCATTAAAATTTCAAATTCTAATTTTTGCACAGAATCACTGCAATAGACATACCAAGAGAATGGAATTGCTTCACTGATCACGGTTTGCCGTCCGATTTCACGGGAGAATAAGTACTTGCCGAGAAAAATGGATTTTACGGTTATCATGGACTTTTCTGCAAGCTGATTGTGAAGTTAGCGGAACCATTTTTCAATACAAAGAATTTCTCAGCGAAATCCATCCTCTCCTACTAATTTGAAGCTCCTAATCACAAATCTGTAATCAGATTTGCAAAACTCGCCCGCATTGCAAAGATATTCCTCTATCTGGGTCCGCTGTGAAGTGCCCGGAACCACCTACTGGCATTAAAATTTCAAATTCTAATTTTTGCAAAGAATCACTGCAATAGACATACCAAGAGAATGGAATTGCTTCACTGATCACGGTTTGCCGTCCGATTTCACGGGAGAATAAGTACTTGCCGAGAAAAATGGATTTTACGGTTATCATGGACTTTTCTGCAAGCTGATTGTGAAGTTAGCGGAACCATTTTTCAATACAAAGAATTTCTCAGCGAAATCCATCCTCTCCTACTAATTTGAAGCTCCTAATCACAAATCTGTAATCAGATTTGCAAAACTCGCCCGCATTGCAAAGATATTCCTCTATCTGGGTCCGCTGTGAAGTGCCCGGAACAACCTACTGGCATTAAAATTTCAAATTCTAATTTTTGCACAGAATCACTGCAATAGACATACCAAGAGAATGGAATTGCTTCACTGATCACGGTTTGCCGTCCGATTTCACGGGAGAATAAGTACTTGCCGAGAAAAATGGATTTTACGGTTATCATGGACTTTTCTGCAAGCTGATTGTGAAGTTAGCGGAACCATTTTTCAATACAAAGAATTTCTCAGCGAAATCCATCCTCTCCTACTAATTTGAAGCTCCTAATCACAAATCTGTAATCAGATTTGCAAAACTCGCCCGCATTGCAAAGATATTCCTCTATCTGGGTCCGCTGTGAAGTGCCCGGAACAACCTACTGGCATTAAAATTTCAAATTCTAATTTTTGCACAGAATCACTGCAATAGACATACCAAGAGAATGGAATTGCTTCACTGATCACGGTTTGCCGTCCGATTTCACGGGAGAATAAGTACTTGCCGAGAAAAATGGATTTTACGGTTATCATGGACTTTTCTGCAAGCTGATTGTGAAGTCCATCAGTCTGCAAGCCGATTCCACTGATCTAACTCCCTGCAATAAGACTAAACAAACATTCATTGCAATGAAATAAAAGCTACTTACTTTCCCTGCTGCCTTGAAACATGCCGTGTGCGTAGATATAGGATGATAGCGTCGTTAATAGCGGCAGACCACAAAATTCCACGTCCAGCTGGTACGTTTAGAAATGTGTGCAGTGTTTAAACAAGATCTAACATAAATTTAGAAGGAATTTGTGACAGAAACATCTTCGCACAAAATACATCAATCTGTAGTTTCCGACATTGTGTCAGCATTTTCTGTAAAAGCGTTGATATTTCCTGATAGAGTGAACAATTCTCTATCCAATGACACCAAGTTTGTTGCATGTTTTTGCAGGATAAAAATAACATAATGACCACGTGAATGAAATATATCCAATTTTCAATCATTGCCATGTAAATACAACTACTACAATTTCTTGCAAAACCATTGACACTTCTGGTGGATTCAGAATTTCTGGCATTCGGTGTGTTGATTCGAGTGGCACACGCGATTTTCACAAGTGGTACGGATGGGCTGTGGGCGTGGCTGAGGACGAAAATCCGCATTTGTGCGGATTCTACGCAGAGTTGGGGCTGTCTGAGGGGTGGCACAAGCTGGCACACTCCCAATAAGTGTATTCGGTGTGTTGATTCGAGTGGCACACGCGATTTTCACAAGTGGTACGGATGGGCTGTGGGCGTGGCTGAGGACGAAAATCCGCATTTGTGCGGATTCTACGCAGAGTTGGGGCTGTCTGAGGGGTGGCACAAGCTGGCACACTCCCAATAAGTGTATTCGGTGTGTTGATTCGAGTGGCACACGCGATTTTCACAAGTGGTACGGCTAACTTCACATCCGTACCACTTTGAGGTCATTTTGTCCATTTTCTCAGTAAGTATTGTGAATTTTGACAAAGTAGTGGGTGGCACATGTTTTAGACGTGTTATTTTAGACGTCCATGTGGTTGAAAATTCATAAAGATGCGATTTAAGATTTTTTCTGTAAATTGGTACGGCTAACTTCACATCCGTACCACCTCGAAGTTTTGGTGGACGATTTCTCGCAAACTGCTGCATTATTTTGAAAAATTACTGGTGGCACAAGCTGGCACACTCTAAAATTATGTGTAAATGCTGTTTTTGAGAGTGGCACACGCGATTTTCGATGTGGTACGGATATTGGTACGGCTAACTTCACACACGTGAAGAACTTAGTTTCCTCTCTATCTTGTACTATTATCTAATTTGAACAAGGGTCCGATAAATTCGAACTAACATGAAAAAGCATGGAGAAATTTGAATAACAGAAACGTTACAAGCTATTTGTAAAACATGATTTTGTCATTATTTTATCCAGAAAATTATAAACCTTGGACAGATTTAATGTTAGCATATTTTGCCAACTTCCATAAACAGTCAGATGCAGTTTATTCTCCGGCTGAAATATTGACAGGGACACGTGTTTTAGAAGTTGTTGATCATACATCTGTTACGCAAATTTGTTTTTAGCCTTTTCTTGATATAGTTTTATGAAAACTGACTTTTCAGGACCATTTTGACTGCCAGCATGCTATGTCGAAGTAATTCTTAAAACTCTTAATTTGCAGATGCTATGGATCAAACATCACGTATGAGATCTTCTGTGACAAATTCGGAATCATCTCGTGATGTTCCTCGGACAAATCCTCATTGCTTAAGTCCAAAAGACTCGTCACTTGGAATACCATCTAATTCTCCTCACTCGCAATGCAATTCTCGTTTACCTTCTCGTCTCAAGCCGAGCAATTCTCGTCATTCATGTACGGACTCTACCCGGTCAATGTCGGCTGATTGTCCATCCCCTGAAATTCTTGATGCTTCCTGGTCTCCTACTGACTTTGATAAGAACTTCCTAAGCACTGTTTGCTCGAAACTAGATGAAATGAAAGAAAATCAGACTGCTATAAATCGTAAATTAGACCAAATTCTGTTGCAGCGATCCAAACATTCAGTAGACAAAGAGGAATGTTATTTGGAAGAATCAGGAAAGCGGTATACAATCTCGATAGAAAGAATGGCAAGCTCCAAACCGGAAGTACGCGAGAAAGTGAATGCAATCCGATGCTTACAAGACCTTGGGTTCCCCGTAAAATCTTCCATTGAAGAGGTGAGTCTTAAGATCAGGATTCAAACTTACTTTAATTGCAGCTGCAGTGTCATGCATCATAGTTTTGGGTTTGATTCAGTTAATTCCTCTATGTTCGGTTCGGTCAATCGTGAATCTAACCGAACTGAAACCATTGATGAAAATGTAAATCGGTTCCGAACACCGACTGATAATGTCTTCATGATTTTTAAATGATGCTCAAAATATGTTCATGGATATTATCGATGATTATCACATGCCTGCACTCTACATATACTGCAAGGGAGGAGGACAGCTATGTTCACTTGAAGCAGGCATCACGTTCACGGATAATTGAAAATCAGTGCCGGTGTGGCTTAGGAACTGTTAAGTTTTCATGAAAGAATTCTACTTTCAGAAATTCTACAACTGTACGGTACTAGCTTTTCCATAATCGTAGTTCAAATATCGAATGATCAAACTGAACCGCACACTTACTCTTCATCTTTTCTACAGCAATTTGATTCAACTTGTTGACTAAGAGGTTCAAATATTATTTTAAGAAGAAATGTATTTATATATTTCATGCTGTAATAGGAAGGCAATTTTCTAAAAATCATAGTCGTTTTGATGTAGGCTAATTATATATTCGTTCCGTTTGCTGCTCCGATATCCAATAGTGGCAATTTTTTTTCTCTTAACTCTTCGGCGGTGGTGCCTTATGCAGAAAGAATTATTTCAGCTATTTAATTGAGAAATTAGATAAGTTCATCAATACAGTTACAATACATAATATAATTGCAATAAATTCAGTCATACTACTAATTTACCTTGGTGTGAGGCAGCTTCTCGCACCGATTAGCAACATACACTCAAATTATGATAAGCAGGTATGGTAGGAACATGCATTGTTTTGAATACTTGAATTTTGTTCTTGTTTGATGTCGTCAAGTTCGCGTCAAGTGTCAACCCGGGTGAGACGTCTGGTGCTATTGAAACTAAGCGCCTATATACATAACAGAAATTCCAAGAATCACCAAATGATTTCAACTACTGAACGTAGTCATCTTCAGGGTGTGAAGTGATAACTGAACAGAGCATGCACTGACAAACTGTTTTAACAAAAAAATGTTAGTGTATGTTATTATTTCATACCCTGAAGATAACTGCGTTCAGGAATTGATAATACCGTAGAATTCGTCTAATCCGCTACCTCAAGGGACCTTGAGAGAAGTGGCGAATTACGTAATGTGACCCTGTCCGGACCAGAAAAAGTGACGGATCACACGAACGGGCGGATTAGGCGAATTCTACTGTATAGAATGTTTGGAAAGAGCCAAATATATTTGATGTTAATTACTGCCTGAATATAGCTGCTGGTGGCAGCAGAAATATGTCGCTAGCAATAATTAACATCAAATAGGCTATATTTGGCTCTTTCCAAACATTCTGTATTATAGATAGATGTCTGGCCAAAATCTGTTTAAGTTCAAGAATTTAAATTAAGTGGTCTTCTATATCTAAATTGTTACTTGACATTCTTATTTTCTATTAGAATGTCTAGTCAAAGCATTTTTTCTCAATGATCCGGAATTTTTAGAAGGCTAGCTATCCTGAACGTCTGGTTGTAACAAGCATATTTCTTTATAATTAGCAATTAAATTAATCGACAAGCGTCCTTAGTATTTTGTTTATCTAATGGTACATTTACGGCAATTCTGACCGAATCTACATTAAGTAACTCGTGTTATACTATATCCTCATATTCAATATTTATGAAGTGCTTATACGTCTGCAGTTCACTTAATCGCTGTGCGAAATGTGTTCGCGAATCACATGTTTGTTTTCCTTGATATCCTTTAAATTCGAAACAGCAACAGCAGTTCGGTCTCGGAAAGTTGGGAATACTCCGAAGAATCCATTTTGCAAATTATGTTAGGGTTGGGAGATTACATTCATTTCTGTTCGTGTTAATTCGACTATTATGATGTTGATGTTACTATTGTGCAATGGAATGTTATAAAACTGAAATCCGCTCTTTGTTTTCAGCTAACCGAAAGAAATCAAATGCTAACAGGTAGCGATACTCACAGCATTCAACGGAGAAATGCGTTGGCAAATTCTCTAATGAAAGTGGTCCCAGAATTATCAAGAAGAACTGTAGCCAATTCTGTCAGGCTGTGTCTGTACGCCATGGCACCGTCCGCATTGTGGCAATTTTATTCCGGACAGGGAATGTCCGGTGTTACGAGATTCAGTTTCTCTAGGTCTGAATTTCCGATAGGAAGTTGTAAGCCGTGTCTAAGTTTCCCCCTGGGAAACTGAAACCCAGATATATTTTCCTAGTAGGAAACTGAATGTCGTAACATATACACGGTAACCAGTTTCTCTAGGTCTCAGTTGCACCATGACGTCATGTAATATGCACGTCATGGCACGACGCTACCATGCAATATCGTGGAGGTCAAATCATCGAACATGTATCAGCTTCTGTATGTAAATGAAGAATTGAATGACCATGAATGCATTGTGATTCGGTATACGTCTAAAGAATCGCTGAAGATGGCTGAAATATCAGATCTGATGGTGCAGAACTATATTGTGAGCGGAGACTATCCAGAAAACATCAAAGAAGTGAAGAACGGTAAAAGGCGGTTGCGCTCGAGAGCTAAGAATTTCAGCTGGGAGAGCGGTGTGCTCTTCTACAAAGTCTCGACAAGGAAGAAGGATGCATTGAAGGAGAGGCATCTGGCAAAGCGAAGGGTGTTGCTCACCAAGGAAGAGATCTACAACTGCATGACGGAGCTCCATGCATCAGTAACAGGCGGTGGACATCTCGGTAGAGAGAAGACCTTGCACAAGGTAAGTAATTTGTGATGCATACAGTGTTTTAGTAGCAGCCTAGATTTATATAGGCCTACTAGCATATATAAATATTTCGAAAAGGAAGCTCAACATTGGACAATGTTTATGTAGTTAAAGAAGTATTGCAAATCTATAAGAATTATAAGCATCCTTTATATATAAGTTTCATAGACTTATCGAAGGCTTTTGATTCAATTCCTAAGAAATTAATGATAAATAAACTGCATGCACTACTTCCAAACAGCAACTTTCTCCACCTTCTAATAAAATTGATAACTAAAAAGACATATAAAATATTATTTAATGGCGTAGAATCCGATGCATTTAACTTGCAAAATGGATTGTCTCAAGGAGATAGTTTATCTCCCACCTTATTTTCAATTTTTATGAATGACTTGGCCAAAGAAATTTACTCTAATACTGAACTCCTAAATTCTGCAGTAATCGGAAATTTTCATGTACCATCTTTAATATGCAGATGACATCCTCTTGAATATTATTTTGACAAAGCCGCAATCAATCTTTGGATCAAAATTATTTCTAGTAGCAATAACAGCGTCATGAAAATCTGCTTTGATCATATTTCAAGTAATTTGAATAGTTCAAAATACTCATATACATGGTCTTGGAGAATAGAAAAGCTACTCAAACAATTAAATTTATCATATCTATGGGAAAAAGCAGCACGCTTAAGTTTCAACATTAAAGAATACAAGAATATTGTTAAAACTAGATTAGTAGAACATTTCAGAGCTGAATGGATAAATGACGCTAAAAGAAGTCAAACAGGTATTAGCTACTTGGAATCAGCTCAATTTGACTGCACAATAAAGCATTATTTGACATTTAACATAAGACAGAAAGATATCGAACCATTGCTGAAAATGATGTGTGGAAATCATGATTTAGCGGTAAGAACAAGAGCTTATAGAAATAGATTAGAATATGAAGACAGAATATGTAGCATCTGCAATGATGGAACAATAGAAACTGTATTTCATTTTATCTGTGAATGTTCGATGTACAACAAAATAAGGTCACAAATAACACCATTTCTTGTCAATATCACAAAGCGAGATTTCTATGGAATGCTTCAGAAAATTGATATAGGAGGTATTGTGAAGTTAAGCAAAATCATAAAAGCAGCAAATGAAGTCAGATCTAAAGCATTGTTACAGCAACGAATGATTGCATGAATATCATTCAACTGCATAAAACCGAGACACGCAATAACGCTCTCAGTCGAATTTACTGAAGTCTATATCAGCCAACGGGGTCCGGAACATTGAGTTTGAATTGTATGCAATAGTGCATCAACATTGATTGCTCCATTTCAGGTAAGCAGCTGCTCAATATCATTAATATGTATGATTTCAATAAATATGCGAGAATATTTATACTTTGATAAAATTCTGTTCCGGACCTCCTACTAAATAGGTATATAAAATATGCTTTGGGATACTTTCAATAATTAAAAACTTGACAATGTGATATCAGGCCGCTTATATTTATTAATGTTTATAACCTATCCTCTACATATCATTCATCCACTTCTTGCTATAAAAAATATTACTTTATTCAAATGCAGTTTGTGCAATGTCAATGTCCTCTCCTTACAGAGATATCCTAATTTCTCCATCGTTGCCTGCTTCATGATATTGTCATCTATCTTGTAAATATTCCCATAACATTATCATAGTCGTAATTCTAACATTGTTCGCCATATTTTGTATTCGTGTTCTCGATTGAGAAATAAACGTTCTGATATTCTGATATAGCTAGTATCTGTATTACCAGGTGGTTTGTTATGTGCTAGGCTAGAAGATGCGTGGCTGGGAAAAATGTTTTAGCCTGTTTCAGATATAGGCATGCTTACTTATAAGCCTACATGTACAGTACAGCATGAACAGAATATCAGGATATCAGTGTTTATTAGCAATCAAAATTCCACGAAAATAATTCCACGGCCTATTTTATCGTCTCCACAGGTTCAGGAGCGCTTCTATTGGTCAAATATGTCAAATGACGTAAAAGAATTCATTCAAAAGTGCCACACGTGTCAGACAACCAATAAGAAGTTCTCCAAGGCCAACAAGGAACTACATCCAATTGTAATTGAGGCTGCCAAGTTTTGGCACTTTATCGCAATTGACTGCATAACAAACTTGCCCATCACCACCAAGGGCAACAAGAATATTGTGGTAGTCACGTGCAAGTTTACAAAGTTCTCCTACTGCCGACCAACTCCAGACATCGCCGCACCCACAATCGCCCAGTTCCTGTACGAGCTGTTCTGCACCAACGGATGGCCGGGATTTTTCTGTCAGACCAAGGTACATTGTCGATGTCCAGATTTGCAGTGCTTTGAAGCGAAGAATACAGTATGTACTGTACACAGTATTATGCAAGCATGAGTACATGTAATCGTCAGGAATGCCAACATGTGATTCCTCTATTACAGGTCGAGAGTTCTGCAATCAGATTATTGATGCCTTAATTCCGCTGGTCGATCGCCGCACTACGTCCAGCTATCATCCACAGACCAATGGCCAGGTGAGTCTCAGATAATTTCTAGCATATTCAAGATTCAAGTCTAAAGACTACATGAGCACTTATTTTGCATACATGTTGTACAAAATACGCATAACGTGTATACAGCTTAGTTTAGAAATGAAACAATCATTTTCGTCATTATGTTATACATATGGCATTTTTGCTATCGTGTATCATGATTTTCAGGTTGAGAGGTTCAACCAAACTCTTGAGGCAATGCTGAGAAAGCGCATCAATGATGATGGGCTCATTGGACTTTGGGATGATGATTTGTGTGGATGCGTCTTGTCATACAATGCCAGCAAGCATTCTGTCACAGGTACGAACTATGAAAGTTAGGAATTTCGCCATAATTCTCTCGCATGTTTCATTTACTTGCATGTACATACTGTATACATCTGTGTTGTTTACATGTAAATCATTCGAATTTTTCTTTCAAGGTGTATCTCCCTACCGAGCGGTCTTTGGATCCGAACCGCTGTTGCCATGCGACTCGACCCAAGCAATGGACGCCCCTGAGACGCCCGATCTCCCCCCCGCAAGTCTTCAAGCCACACTCGCTCAACGGGACTCGGCGAGGGCCTGCCTCTATCAAGACATGCTGCGGAGGATCAAGGCGTCCCAGGAGAAGATGGTGCGCTACCATCAACGAAGGAACGCCAACGCTGGACAGGAGTTCGCCGTCGGCGATGAAGTTCTCCTCCGCAATAAGCGTCGGGACGACAGAAAAGGAGGCAAGATGGAGACCACCTGGTCTAACGACGTCTACCAAGTGACTCAGGTGCTGAAGCACGTACAAGCTGAAGAACAAGTCTACACACACGTTTCTTCAAAAAAACTGTGAATGGTATTCATTTGAAGAGATACCACCGATAACTTTCTTTGTTCCATCTATCTATAAAGTCTAGTTGTTTGTCAAATATTGTTTTCATCTTGTTCATGATTGATTCTTTTAGCAATAGGAAACAGAGACCATCATAGGAAAATAAGACGTCTGACATAGAAAGTAGAAGGTAGAAATATTAGGTAGGAAAATAATGACACGGGGAAGTTAAGACACACACTATTCACAGGAGTTTCTGTTTCCGACCGGAAAATGTAATCATAGTCTCATTTTCTGATCGGAAAATGAAATCATACTTTCAGTGTCCGGTAGGAATCTTAAACAGAGGGAGAGCAAGAACTGTAACACCGGTTCGAATAAGCTAAGTTTCACCGACAATCTCCCAATGCTATCCAAGGCGGTTATTTTGGCTGTATCTAAGGTTACCAAGGTGGAGCAACCCACTGCGCTGCGATTCATATCGGATGTTCTCAAATCTATGCATACCCGCAGGTCAGCAGCGGAATATCGTCGAATGCATCCGTTGCAAGTCAAAGAAATCATGGGATCTGATGATAACACTGTTTGCAAAAAAGAGGCGTCAGGATCATTCTGATGCTGAAGTCATTCCACTTTAATTCTCTCCGAACATTCTGACGTGTCTGAAAATTTGTGAGTACTGTCAACGTCATCTTCAACGTAGAGCGTAAATAATTGAAGACTCAAATTATGAGTTAATCGAGTAATTTTGCTAATGAACTGTATTTTTTAAGTAGAGCTCTTTATGCAGCTGAAATAGTTTATGCTTTATCCACAATTGTTACGATTTTGACTTTGAACTCGACAGTTGTTTCTGTTTTATATGTAAAGTTTTGTATGCTTCTGTTTTACAAGTGAAAAAAAGTTTGTTATCAAGGTGGCGTTTTACTCATAATGTCGGTATGTGATTTATTTTATTCTCTGAAACGCTTTTACAGCATTGGATGGTTTACATACCTAATTAAGTATTAAAAAAGACGTGTGAATATAACAGTTTTGTATATCGTAATTATCAGTGTGCCGAAAGGGGCGTTCGGTTACCGCAAGCGCGCTAACGTATGTAGCACGAACGTTCGTAATATACACCGGACACGCTCTTAGGTAGTAGCCGTTTTGACGTTTGATTCAGGTTTGTCTGAAGTACGTGAACGTGTGTGCGGGAATGTCGTGCGAACGAACAAAAAACGTCAGTGTTCTGGCTGGGTTAATATCTTCCCTAGTCTTCTAACAAAAGCGTGTGTCATACTCACACCAGTGTCTCGGCTAAGCATGCCAGACGCTTTTCGCCTCTATCTATAACTCGTCACGTCACACAATGTCGATTATGTCACCATGGTCTCGACCAATGTAAGGATAGGATAGTACAGTATCCTGTCCTCATTTGTCGAGTAGTCTGTGAAAACGAATTAAGAGAGATGCTGTATGAACTTTAATTATCGCCATGTCTGCGACTAATAACGTGACATATTCGCAGTTTATTGATTTATTCTGTTCAGCCAAACAAAACTCTTACAGTACGAAACAGCTTTCATTGAAAATTCATTGTAAATGGAATGATTTGAAACGAGATAAAGTGCGACTACAAAAATATTACGATGAGTTGAAAATTCTAAAATTGAATAAATCCTATTCGAAATCCAGCATACTACAATTTCTACAGCCGCGGGCTAAGACAAATGATTCAACTACTCATCAAGAAGACGACGTTGAGATTCTTGGTCAAGTGAAGTCTGATGCAGCTCATGCTTCCTCTTCAAATGTTGCCACGAGTAGTCATGAAGTTGAGAGGCCTTCTGGTTATTCAGTGGGAGTCAGTCAGAAATCCCTACCTACACCTGCACAAGACAAACTCGATCAACAAATTCTCGAAGCAACTGAGAAGAGAGATGCTTACAAGGCAAGTATAAGCTCGGGTATTTGCCCTGACATCGCAAGCGCAAAGAAAGAGATATTGAGTCCAGAAAACTTGATATCTGAGTCCATCAAGAAAAAGAAGCGATTGGTATCTGAAGCTGAGAGAAAGAAGAAATCGAGAGCCGATACAAAGAGAAAAGTTCAACAAATAGTGGGTGAGCATCCAGAAATAAGCAACAAATTGCGACATCTTGGCCCAACCTCCGATACATGTAAGATTGGAAGGCCAGTTTTTGTTAACAATGATCAGCTATTGAACGTTATCAAAGAGATTGCTGTCGTAGGGTCCGGCGCCGATGACAAAAGAAGCAATGAAATTATCACATTAGGATCATCACAACAAATCTGACAGGCTCTGTTATAACATGTACGTCTATCAAGAAATAAGCTAATAAATTATGTACATGTAGGTTACAGACATATAGGCCTATGCACCAAAACGAAAAATAAGATGCAAACAAGGCTTAGATGCAACGAGACTAAATACCTAAGTGATAGTAACTCAGTTTCATAGCTAATACTGCAGGCTTATAAATGCGGACGTCCTTTATGGATGGCCCCTTGAACAAATATCCTCATGGAAAATTAACAAACGATTTTCACCTACTCTTTATTTATTACTTTTACCCTATCTATGTAATAGGTATGCTGAAAGGAACTGCAGTTAATTATTTGCCTCACTTTTAAGCAGGCAGACTGGTTTTGTAATCACAAGTGCAGCTCTGTGCTTGTTTGCGTTCAGACGAAAAGGACAGGTTGACGGAGTGCAGTCTGTCGATACAATGGCACGTCTTCATTGGCGCATTTGTCTATTGTTCGGTGCAAGCGTGGAACTGTGTTCATGCAGCCAGCGATCGAACTGCGCAGTTCTACTCGTGCCATTTCCAGCTACATGGCTTCATGACACAATACGTCTCGGCTTACTGCCGAATCCGTGGCAGCTGCAATTGCGAACGAAAACGAGGACAGCGACTACACAGACAGTGATAACGGTGTCTCAGGATATGTGCAGCACATAGAAGATATTCATAACGAGCAGATTTCCAATGCGTCGCATAGTGATAGCAGCGAGAGTGATGAGGAGGCGCCCATTTCACATCGAATGCAAAGTATAAATGGAGGCAGAAACCGGCAAGTTACTCCATCCAGCAGTGCTCCGAACATTCAAAGGCGAAATCTCGTTGGTGCTTTTTGGAGCTACAATCCTCCAGTTCAGAGAAGGAGAGCAATGGAAAACGTTCTACGACAGCGAGGAGGTCCTACGATGCACAGTGGAGATAAAACACCCGGAGAAATTTGGAATTTGTTCTTCACCGACGACATACTTCTGAAAATTGTTGAATATTCACAGCAAAAATTGGATTCTCTCGTCATGGATGACGCTCCAACTCTCTCCATTGATTCCCTCAAATGTTTTGTCAGAATTATGTACTTCCGAGGTGCAAATAATGACACCGGCATTCCCATCACTAACTTGTGGTCTGACGATACACCAGACTTTTATCGAGGCAGTATGAGCCGAACCTTCTTTCAGCTTTGGAATCGAATTTTGATATTTGATGATCAATCAGCAAGAGAGACTTATCTTCCTGGTGATACATTTGCTGCATTCAGAGAAATATTCACACTCGTCAATGAACAATTCGCATATTTCTTATACCATCGGCGTGTTTGACAGTAGATGAGCAACTTGTCTTTTCAAAATCTCGTTCTCGCCACGGAGTATACAATCATACAATCCTATGAAGCCCGGGAAATATGGAGAACTTGTTCGATGGATCTGTGACAATGATCTTCATTATTTCTTGAATGGTGATCCTTTGTGCAAACGTCCTTCCGATGTGGAAGCTGCACGAATTCATAAGGAAAAGAACACCGCGAAGTCACTCGTATTAGATCTCTCGGAGCCATTTTTAGACAGCGGGCGTAACATCACGGCAGATCGTTTCTTTGGTTCACAAGAAGTTGCAGAACAATTGCTTCAAAGAAGCACCACTTATGTCGGAACTCTTCAAAAGAACAAGAGATTTCTTCCCGAATATTTGAAGCAAAGCGGTGAACAATTTGAAACGAGATTTGTCTTTGGAGGATTACAAAATAAACTCACGCTCCAATCATATCAAGTGCGAAGAAATAGCAAGTGTTCTTATTGTCTTCCATGCATCATGACCGACATGTTCAAGAAGAACAAAAGAAAAAGAGCGATATCATGCTCTTTTACAATAAAACGAAGAGTGGAGTGGATGTGTGTGACAAAATGTGCAAGCAGTACTCCGTGCGATCGATGGTTAGGCGATGGCCTCAAGTTCATTTCCAAAATATGCTCGATGTCGTTGGTGTAAACACTTTCTCTCTGGTGTGCCTGAATGCTGCGGACATGGGTGACAATTCACGTCGACACGGTAGAAGAAATTTTCTTTACTCCCTATCCAAAGAACTTGCACTCCCATTCATCCACCTTCGATTTCAGAGGGCGATTGGACTGTCAAACAGTATTATAGCTGAGAATTGAAATGCATGTAGCTATTCCTGTAGTTTATCAATTCAGTGCCAGAGTTTCTATGCTCACACCTTTTACGATCCAAAAGAGAAAATAACATTTGTTGCTACTGAATTTATTTGAAAAATGCACAGCTTACTGTAGAATATCGCCAATTGAGTTATAGCTCGTATTGTCTCTGTTGTCCTTTGTTGCTGAGTAGGTTGTGAGAAAAGGAGTGAATTACTCAATTTGATGAGGCACCGTAACTGTTTGACAAAATTGTTGATGATCCTTTGATTCTCTTTCCAGCAAGCCGGCAACAGTAGACTTAGATGAGTAGCAAAACCCAAGTAGCAAATTTCAAATTTCAAAAACTCTATGTGCATGAGCATAAAGCATAAATGGATAAAAGGCAAGCCGGAGATATTTACAAGCATACATCAAGCAAAGAAGAGAAGGGTGGAACAAGAACTATGTAAAAATACTATCTACAAACAGGCAGTGGCGTAGCAGACCACCTCAGATGAGGTAATCTGAGTCCAATGAAAGAACCGGGAAAAGAACGTAGGCCTACATGTAAATTCCAAGTCAATTTTTAGTCCTTTAGGCGCATTGCTCAAAATATATTTTTTATTATTATAATTTAAAGAGCAAAATCAATTTTCATAACAACTCCATTTCCACTTATAGTCATTACCAAAAACAATACAGGTAAATCATAACACTATAACCTGATGTATTTATTTACGATATAACAACTTTACTTGACGATCTTTCATTGAAGCAAACTTGTCGATAATTGTGTCAACGAACGAACACTCTCCTGATAAGTGTTTGAGAAGAGAAGTTTCGATGCTTAAAAATACCAGTTGTTTCATGCGTTCTTGAGTCATGGTGGAACGCAGGTAGGTCTTGATTCGCCGAAGCACACTGAAGGTTCTTTCACATGTCACCGATGTTAGAGCAATTGTTTGTGAAGCCATTAATGCTTTAGAGACAAGAGGTAGAGCGTCACACAAATCCAAGGAATGCATTTGTTTAAGAAGGGTAGAAGGATCATTTGCTTCTCCAAGTGCCACTCGCAAATCTGAATCAGTGAATAGAATGTGTAATTCGTTGCGCAACTTCTCTTCTTCTTCTTGAACTAAATCTGGGTGATGTTTCTTCAGTTCATTCACAAGTCGTACAACTTCAAATGCATCAGCTTTCAGTACATCAAATCTCGATGGCTGTACATTAATCGCTTAAGTTTTCTCAAATTGGATGACGAAGAACCGCTGTCAAGGAGATGTTGCTCGTTGATTTGTGGGACTCTCTTTTCATGATTAAAAAAGTAAGGCTCATATTGCTTCGCTTCCTCGACGAACGTTTGAAAGGAAACTTCAGAGCGTAGTTCACACAAGTTTGCACGATAGTCTGCTACCTTCGAAGATATTTCAGCTGGATCAATCATCACACCTTGAAGTTTCTTTGTCATCATGTCGGATAATGCGAAAACTTTACGAAAAAATTTCGTGTAGCAAAAGCAGAGGACTCCGAAGAAATATTTTCTAAAACATTGAAAATTTCACAATACTTAGAAGAAATAGCACAGACAGATTTTCCTCTCGTCAACCAACGCGTAGTTGACGCAAGAGGCAATGGACTGGATAACATAGAAGCACGTTTTGGTGAAGCGCGAAAAAATGTTGTCAAATTTTGCAAAAATCCGAAAAATATTGATACCAACGGAATATTCTTACTGACACTTTGTGCTACTAATGCCCATTTGTGTGCATAACAATGAACGAAGTTTGCTGAGGGCCAAATCTCCTTGATCTTAGTTTGCACTGAATTGTGCTTACCCATCATGTTACTTGCACCGTCGTATGACTGGCCGATCACTGAAGTATTTTTGGTTACACCAACGGACTCAAGACTTTCACATATTACACAGGCAAGATTGTTAGCTGATCTGTCTGCTGACACATTGACAAGGTCAATCAGATGTTCGAAGACCGATCCATTGTGAACAAGTCGGACACTGACAGCCATTTGACTTGTATTTGAAATGTCCGTTGTATCGTCAGCAATTATAGATATAAAAGGAGCACCTTTGATTCGATTCTCGATTTCACCGCGAACCTGATCATACAAACACTTAATCAAGTCGTTTTGAATATCAGGTGATAATCCTGAAAATGGGAGACTGTGATCAGGAGAGACACAATTTTTAATCAGCGGATCAGAACTAAATTCACTGAGGAGCTTAATCAATTCAATGAAATTTCCACGATTTGGACTGTCAGTGCTCTCTGAATGACCTCTAAAAGAAAGGCCTTGGCAAACAAGGAAAAGAGCGGCTTTAATATGATGTCGCATCATTTCTCTGTTCTTCCTCACTTCCTCGTTGTGCATATTTCTCAAAGTTTTGAACTCCTCATTTAACATTTCATCGATCCTTACTTTGCCAATAAGTTTAAGAGAGGTGATCGCGGCCAGATGCGTAGGAGATTTTATATGTCTCTTCACATGATTAGAGAAATTCGCCAAGTCGAGTAATCCTCTCGTCGATGAAAACACTGTCGTTTTTGGTTTAAAGATAAGGCACGGAAAGCAGAAAAGTGTCTTTCTAATGGGGCAACCAGTCAGCCATTCGTATTTTTGATATTGCACACTAAGATTGCACTTTCTCCTTCCTTCAAAGGTGAAAATCGGCTTATCTCTTCCTTTAGTTTTTAGTTCTATTTTCTTTGCGTAGGATAAAGGAGAATTTTGTAAATTTATCAATTCCTCGACAGTTGCCATGAGTATTCTCCGTTATAAGTAGCGATGTAATTGAGTAATAGCGAAGACCGGAGAGGGTGGTTACACTCTGCTAGCAGATATTGATTCTAGAATATCAGACAGCAGACACATGGCAGGAGGGCGACGCAGAGAGGAGACGTATCATTACAATGTTTGCTGCATCCAGACCAATCAGAGGCGCGCTATTGATAACTCTACTGCTGTACAGGTGTGATTCTGTCGCGAGATAGAATACTCGTATCTCTCCGCCTGTGTTAAAGAAGTTTTGTGAATTGGAAAACGGAAACATCGAACAAGATTATATGACCTTCATGTTAATCAAAATCCTATCATCACATATTTGTAATTTCATTTTCGTTTGTAAATTCCGGTGTATTCTCAGATTATTAGAATACTATAGGCGCTACGCCCCTGCAAACAGGAAGAAATCCACAACCAAGGTATCTCATCACACATCAATGACACTTTGGAACAAGTATCATGCGAGCTATGGTGCGCCTGGCGAATAGGCCGCATCAGATGCCGAGCACAACGACTTCCTCTCAAAGACAGCGCTGCACGAAGTGCCGTGCAGAGGGGAAAATGAGTCGGAATATCACCCTCACTTCCAAGCAATGTATTCGGTGCCAACAATTCCTATGCAAAGTGCGCACAATTGAGATCTGTTTATCATGTGTTGAGGAAGACTTCAGCTAGATTTCACCATGTAAATTTGTTTTTGGACTTCGCAGAATGTTGCTCTCTGTGTACAATAATATGGACATTTCATTGGCAATTAGCGTTTTCATTTTTTATTCCACAAGTCATTTGGAAGCAATTGGAGGACCGATGAGGTTTATGTTAAAGCAAGACATAACTTATGCCTATACATTAAGGTAGTATTTGCAAGGTAAGAGCTTAAAATCTAGGTGTGATAAATTTATCACACCTTGGTCATTCTAGGTTGGCTATTACCTTGGTAGTCCTAGAGTTAAAAATGGTAGTTCGCAGTGTATTCGGTTGTACTAATCATAACTCAAAAGCAAAGGATAGATCATATCATAAATTCCCGAAACACAAATTAATTCGACAACAATGGATTCATCGTTGTGATAGAAAGGATATCAACGGAAAGAAATGGGGACCATCGCCATTCAGTGTTATTTGCAGTGACCATTTCACTGAATCTGATTTCGTCAGAGACCTTCGCAGTGAAATACTAAATTCATCAGCTACAACCATCAACCGCCGCCCCAGACGCCTGAAAGAAAGCCATTCCCTCTAGAAACCTTCATCGCGAGCGTGCAAATTCTTCGCCTTTGTCATCCGCGGTATTGGATAAACTTCACACAGCCCGATATTTGCAAAGTCTATCTACAAATCGGCCTATGAGCTGTATTGATTTGGAAGAGTCACCATGCATTTCTCGAAATTTGGAATCTGATATCGCAGGTTTTGCCGACGAAGAATCAATGGCAGGTGTTCCTGACGAAAAGGATATAAGCTCTGAATTTGAATCTGAATCTTCATCAGAATCGAGTTTCATAGATTCTGACGAGGAGCCTAATGATAATTTGTTTGGCAAGTGCTTCTTCGTTCACTTCGAAAATTTGCTGGAACTAGCCTACTAAGATTCTGTTCACAGTGTGGTTCCCCTATCGAGCCGACGTATCGAGTATTCTCGTGTATTGGCACTTTATTGAAAGTCACATGCCTCAACAATCACTCGACGACTTGGTCATCACTGCCTGTTCTCAAAAGTTCCCATTAGCTGATATTGCTTTAACAACCTCAATTTGCATCTCAGGAAATACACATTCGACACTCCAGGAAATTTCGAATACATTGAATCTAGAGATCATGAGTAAACAAACATACTCAAAGATTCAGAAGAAATTTGTATTACCAGTGGTAGATGAAGCTTATAGTTCCCTAATATCTGAGGCATCAAATTGTGTTCAAGAAAATGGTGAAGCAGTCATGATTGGAGATGGAGGGTAAGATATTTTCAGTCTCACATGTTTTGATGGTATTTGGTAAATACGAGTATTCGCATTAGAGGCAAACACAAATTCTGTATAAATGAAAATAAGTGCAAAATTAATGTAATGTATGTAGGCCTGATCACGTCGATTAATTCGACAACTAATCAGAAAAGCACTCATGTAGATTGTAATACACATAAGTCTGTCATATTCGATATTTCCTAATTCTTTTTAGCTTTTTCTAATAAATTGTGCATGGTACAGTAGGTAATTAGTGTATGAAAACTACAGTGCTGTGGAAATGTTTGGAATAATAGAGAAACATAGCATTTTAGTGACGCATTATGAAAATCAAGCACTTCTATTAGTTACTGACGAATTTAATCAAGCACGGAGGTAATGTGTGTGATTGCTGTCATCTGATTGGTTGACAATATTGACGATTGTTCGACAAGCTGATGAAATATTTCATCAATGCAGTGCAGTTGCTTGCAGTCGTCAGAATTGTTGCTTGTTTTGTTCTGGTCAGAATTATGGGTAAAGCTAGGCAGCTCACGAAGTCGGAGAAGTCTCGGATATTGGATCTTGTAAAAAGTGGTATGTCTCAAACGGATGTTTCGATTCTATTCAGGGTATCACAGTCTGTTGTCTCAAAGACTGGAGCGGGATGCGGAAAATGTGTCAATGTCTCCAAAGAAGCGCTCAGGACGTCCATAAAGATATCCGACAGGACAGATCGTCGCATTGTCAATTTGGTGAATCGAATACCCAACATCACATCGGCTCAAATCAAGGAATCGTTTCCTGGTGTTCTAGATGACGTGGATCCTAGCACCATTCGAACTCGGCTTACGAGACAATTCAAGATAAAAGCACGTAGGCCAATAAAGAAGTCATTTGTTACAGCGATGATGCGGCAGAAGAGGCTGGCGTTTTGCTATAAGTACAAGATGTGGACCCCAGAACAGTGGAGAGCGGTAATGTTCTCTGATGAGAGCACGTTCCGTCAATTCTCGAAAACAACCCAATTTGTTCGCCGCCCATTGACTTCGTCCCCGTGTGATCCCAAGTAGGCTACACAGTACCAACGGTGAAACATGCGCCGAGCGTTATCGTCTGGGGTTCATTCTCAGCAGCTGGTCGCAGTGGGCTTTTCTTCTTGCCCAAAGGCCAGAAGATGAACGCCCAGCGCTACAAACAAGTGTTGGAGGACCACTTGGTCAACTTTATGGCTATTCGAGGATGCACGACGTTTCAGCACGACTCTGCCCCGTGCCATACAGCCGGTGTGATTAAGAAGTGGCTGGCGGACAACGATATTCAAGTGTTGGATTGGCCCGGAAACAGCCCGGACCTCAACCCAATTGAGAATTTATGGACGCTCGTGAAGAAGGTGTGTGGAAAGAATTCATCCAGCCTGGAAGACCTCAAAAAAGACATCAGGCATGTTTGGTGCACTAAGGTGACCCCAGAACTGTGTAAAACACTGGCTGACTCCATGCCACGGCGAATCGCCAAAGTGATTGCAAACAAGGGGTACCCCACCAAATATTGATTTTTTGTCAGTGTTGAGTTGTTTTCATTATGAAAGTTGTATAAGTGCAACGCAAAGCCTCATTTTTCTTTGCATTGTGCGCAATCGGAAAAAATAAAATTTCTCTATTATTCCAAACTTTTCCACTGCACTGTATATTATGTCATCACTCTTGCGATTTATTTTTTCTTATCATGTATAAAATGTCATCAGATGCATGGAAGTCTTCATGTGACAAAAACAGGTTACACATACATGTGTAATACATGCATCATATACTCGTAGGCTACATATACAGTATGCGAGAATCATGCATTTAGCAATTCAGTCAAACTGAAGAACATATTTCTCCAGATTCTAGATACCGTAAACTGGGGTAATTCGGAACGTTAATATGTTTCTGCAGATTTTGCTAATTAAATCAACTTTCAAGTATTTCAGGATGCTGTGATGGCTATGATACTCTCTCAATTGTTGTTATTAAGATATCTATGCATAGCGAATTAATGCGATCGCGAGAGAATTAACTCAAATTTGAAAATTTAAATTCAATACACCTGTGACCCGCAGCTATCGTATCAATCCAATGCAATTCGATTTGAAACTACATGTAGTAGACAAGCTTTCATCATCGGTAACGCACTCATTCTTCAGACACTGCGTGACTAAGTAAATTTCTGTGACTCTCTTGGTAGTTAACAATGCCTGTACGCAACTCATGAACCAGGCTATAGAAGCCGTTACGCAAGGCGTGTCTATTCATAAAGCAGCACAAGTTTACGGCGTATCTAAAACAACTCTTTGGCGTCATGTGAATGGGACTGGTTCTGTTGGACGTCCTAAAACTTTCTCGAGTGAAGAAGAAGCTGCGCTGTTATTGCTGACACTCTACAACAAATGGCTGATTGGGGTGTTGGATTTAGTGTGACTGATGTGCAAATCCTCATAAAAAGATATCTTGACTCGATAGGGAGATCAGTGTCTTTTATTTCAATGACAATTATCCTGGATATGACTTCATTCGCGGATTCATGCAACGGAATGACATGGTGGGTCGAGTTGCTGGAAATATTAAACGATCACGTGCTGCAATCGGAAAATGTGACATAGACGCATTCTTTTCTGAGCTGGACAAAGCTGGTGAAATATTGCCGCAGAACTTTTATAACTACGACGAAACGGCGTTGAGTGACGATCCTGGAAATAAGAAAGTGCTCGTGAGGCGCGGAACAAGAAGAGTCGAACTGGTACGCGAACATTCTAAATCTAATGTATCCATCATGGTGTGTGGCAATGCAGCTGGAGATCTTCTTCCGCCACTTGTGTGCTACAAAGCTCAAAACATGTACGAAGGTTGGGCTCAAGGTGGGCCTACCAGTGCGCAATATTCTTCAACCCGGTCCGGATGGTTTGAAATGGACACTTTCCTGATGTGGTTCAAAAAACTGTTTCTCCCGAGCGTAAGCACCACGAATAGTCCGAAACTCTTGCTCGGCGACAATCTGGGCAGTCACTTCTGCCCTGAAGTGATTCATCTAGCCAGAGAGAACAATATTTATTTCGCCACCTTTCCTCCAAATTCAACACATCTGATGCAGCCACTTGATGTGGATGTTTTCAGATCATTCAAAATGTTATGGAGAGAGATCTTGGACAATTATCGAAAAGAAACAAGACAGAAAGGTGTAATACAAAAGACTGTCTTTCCGTCTTGCTAAGTCAGCTTTGACAAAAGGTTAAAATTCATGGTGGTGACAATCTGAGATCTGGTTTTCGAGCATGTGGTCTTGTTCCTCGAAATCCGGATGAGCCCATCAAGCGCTTACCTGGAATGAAAGCCTCACATGAAATAGGACGAAAATTAGATTCTGTTCTTATTGGCATTCTGCAGGAGAACAGAAAAGCTGGTGCCGGTACTCGAAAGTCTGGTCGAGGAGCAAAGGTCGTTCCAGGTCAAGCAATTCAGTATTCAGATCGACCATCTACGTCTACAGCAGCGTCCAACTTACCAAGAGAGAGAGAGAGAGAGAGAGAGAGAGATGTACCATCATCCGATGAGGAAGATGACCTATGCAATGGATGCAATTCTCGGTTCAGTCAGTACCAGGGTCCTGATTGCATTCGCTGTATTGCATGCCATCACTGGTACTGTGGTTCATGCAACAATAGTAGTCAAGACCCATACTATATCTGTATGAAGTGTGAGTGATATATTATCTTCTTTTTCATGTTTGAGTACATGCAGTTTATTTTAAATCGAAAATAAATCAATGTTCCTCCGAATTACCTCAATTGTTTTGAAATCATCAGTCTTTGGTCTAGGTGATTTTATTGATCTAATTTTCATATTATCTATATTTTGAAAATGCATTCTAATCAAGAAAGATAAGTTTGCGGTTCATGTAGAGCGAGAAATAAAAATAAGCTTTAGTTGCTGCGAAAAATAATTAAATACAGTGGAATCCGCTTAATTGGACCACCGGATAATCGGGGCATCCGCTTAATTGGGGCATTTGTTCATAAACAGAATCATTTATATCTAACATATGTATGAATATGTCGTTTTATTGGGGCAAAATTCCGCTTAATTGGGCCAATTTTACACAACACATCAATTATTTTAGTGACTGTTTTTTAGTCAATTGGCAGATTTGTGACACTTATTAAAGCAAACAATTTGATTTCATTGTTCTTGCATCGAAAATAAACAGTTTTGCACATTAAATAGCTTTCTGGCCATTTGATTATGCAATCTTGTTAACGTGGGTGTGTACATTCCATTTAATCACTGGCCTCTATCTTTCCTGTTCATAAAGGTAGATTATGTAAGGTCAAGATTGCTTGTCTTGATAAGACTAAATCGGCGTCTTCCACAAATTTATTGATTACGTAATCAAATTTTAAAAGCAACTGTTACTTTCATAGAAATGGATTGTTAGTGTCGCACGGTAAGCTTCACTAGAAGGGAAATTCAGCGAAATTTGCGGTACACGAGCGGAACCTACTAGGTGGGCAAAAACCTTCAGATCTTAACAGTTTGAATAGGAGAATCTGCACATTCTCACTCAACTTTAAGTCGCTGTAGATTCCACTGTAGTAGTCGTCCGTTTCTGGTTTCTTCACAGTCAGATAGTCCAGCGTATTAAGAACAACTTTCATCGAAAAACCATGTGTATCAGATAACCGGAAGTTACAGTAAATTGACCTCAAACGAATAGTTCACCATATTTTCAGTCAGGACAATAGAGAACTGCGCAGACGATCTACGCTGACGGCTGTTATCGGTGGTGTAGCACAGGATTTCCAAGAAATTCAGGTCGCTATTGGTGGCTTGAACAAATCAGAGCAGCGGAAGGGAGTTGAGGAATACGTCACGCGGATATTATCTCTATGGTTACTTTAGAACTCTAACAGTCAGTGTCAAGATGTCAAAGAGAAAGGATCTCACTCCGAAGGAGAAAATTGCTATCCTTGATCAGATAAAATCACTTCCACCTGGAACCAGTCAAAGAAAAATGAGTGAGTTACTGAAAATACCGAAGACCATAATAGCCCGGTTACAAAAAGAGAGTGTCAATTTACGCGAATTAGCAAACACTGGGGAGTCAGCAACAACAAAGCGTCATCGCGATGGCAAAAATCCCGAGGTCGAGGCAGCTCAGGGACTGCAATTTTCCGGTAAAATCCGGAAATCCGGTATTTTCGGACGATTTTTGTTGGGTCCTGATATTCGCTCAAAAATGATGTTTTCAGAGAGGGGGGTAGGGTAAGGCTTGATTTTCGGCTGAACATAAAAATTCATCAATTTATCTGAATTTTTCAGTTTTGTTTTAAAAGAATGTAAACCATAAGAGTGTCTCCCACCTTTTATGATTTAATTGTTTGACTCTTTCTCATTGTCTCATCTGTATATACTTGTGCATGTAGATGTAGGGTTAACTTTATCTAGTCAGTGTTTAGAATGTACGTAAATATACGTGAATATGTAAATGTACGTACAATATGCACTAATCCCAATATTGAGTCCTTATGCAAGGAAATCCAATTCGAAAGATGACACACATAATTGGTATCAGTGTTTGTGATTTAGATACATGTACATCTGTCCTTAATTGGCTTTGGCTTATTATGATTTATTGATAGTTGATGATACTGAAATTCTATTTTCAGGGTTTTTTTCTGATTTTATTGAGCTAACGAAGAAGTTAGCGAACTGCCACTGCTCGTCGTTACTCGTGGATGCTAATTCTTACCCCTTCATTGAATCATTCCGGTAGAAGAGTCACCGTTAGACTGTAAAGAATGAATATGAAGACCGATCGAGAAATATTTAAATAAGTGATGATGCACTGTACCTATATATAGCCTGTGTCTTATGCAGGCATTTATCCCGAAATTATGATACTCAATATAAATTTTTCTTTGAAAAATTTTCATTCTCACTTATGTTTTGTTCAAATGCGATTTCGTTGGACTCGTTCCTTGTTGCCTCATGGTCGTTCTTGCTTTTGCTTCGAGTTGCAGCATGTACAGCAAATGTTGAGTGGGGAACTGGTTTGAAGTAAGTAACTTGCACTGTACATAATTGTGTACTACAAAATACTGAAAAGCTACAGGGAATACATGTAGTCTATCATGGATTCCTATATAGATAGGCATACTTATCAAAGATCTTAACGCAGAATTTGTCAATCTTCAATATGTTTAATGAACATATCAGACTATACGCATACATGTATACTCAGTCAAAAGTTTCACATAAATTATTAGGAAATATTGATTTCATCGTATGACGAAGCTTAAATTACAACAACTACGATCTATCATACTGTAATGTACGGTAGCCTATTTCGATAACTTTGGTTATGCTATTTTGATTAGGCCCAACTTAAGCTTTCCCCCTTCAGATTATTGTTGCTGAGTGTAATTATTGTTACGCACAGATAAGTTGATGGAAGTTAATCGAATTTCTACAAAGTTTCTGTTTGATAAGACTCCGACTCCGGCCAAAATGATAGGACTACGACTCCGAAATCCTGATAGAAAGTGATCATTTTCACACTATTGATTAAAAAGAAAAGTATAGATGACAAAGGATACTACTATGTGCGTGTAAAATGATGATTGTTCGAAAATATCGTTTTGCATAAATGCATTATTTATATGTATGACTTTATGAAACAACTTTGTGTAACACAATCAAATTCCACTTCCAGGTTTATGGCGTTTCACAAGAAAATTCGGAGAGATGAATTATTTGATGATTTAACAGTGAAGAATAAGTTTCGATGGCCATGGATGGATAAAGAAGTAGGAGGTGAACTAGTGGAGAGATGGTGCAGAAAGACTTTAACTCCAGGGATATGCGTGTGTGGCCTGTGCTGTGACTCAGTCATTAACTATGGAAGTACTGGATTTCGTAGTCTTGAACAGCATGCAAAGTCTGCCAAACACAAAGATAATTTGAAATCGATTGCTTGTTGTAGTGTTAGTGGCGGTGAGACCCTTGTGACCTCTAATCAGACTGTCAGTGTTTCTGATAGAAAGACAAATATGGAAGCCATGCTTTTGACGTTTTTAGCTGAAAATCGGCTTCCCAATTCACTTTGTGAAAATCTAGTGGCTTTCGTGAAAGAAGCTGTGAAGGATCCTGCAGCTGTTCAACAGATGTCTGTCAGTACAAGTGCAGCTAGTTATAAGATAGCAATTGGTCTGAAAACGTATTGGGAAAACCAGCTTGCTGAAATTCTGAGATCATCTCAGTTCAGTTTGACAGTGGATGAGAGCACTTCCACCAGCAATCAACGTGTTCTGGCATTACTTGTCAATTACTTCTCCGAATCAGAAGGAAAGGTACTTTGTGAACACTTACGATGTGTCCAACTTGAGGCTGTGGACGCTGAGAGCATTGAAAATGCAATTATGAATGTTTTGACCGAATTGGATATACCTTTGAGCAATTTAGTGTCGATTCACAGCGATAGTTGCAATGTGATGCGCGGAATTCATAGCGGCGTTTGTACACGCTTACGGTGTCGTATACCATCTTTGATTGACACTGGTGGTGATGTTTGCCACACAATCCACAACGCTTCTTCCAAACTTACTCGCCATTTCGATGAACGAGTCGAATCATTGCTCGATCACCTCCACGTTGACAGACAAGAAGGAAGTGTCAATCAAGCTGTTGAAACGATAGGTGCTATCATTGGTGTGACTGTTAGAAGTCAGAAGCGTCGTTTGAGTCATCGTTGGCTTTCCTCTTTACCTTTGGTCGAACAACTATTGAAGGAACTCGATGTAGTGACTCTCTTCTATTCTGCTTTCTTTGATGGTGTGAATAGAGATTCAATCATTCACGGAATCTTCAAGCGACTCGGTGTCTTACCTGCAGGACAGAGCGAAATCCTGGAAATCGTGAAAGACGCAAAAGCTAAAACTTCGACAAAGATGAATTCGAAGGCTGGATCCGCAATGAACTCAAGGCGCTCAGAAATTCGCCTGTTGTCTGTCGAACCGTCGTATGACCAAAATTTCGATTTTGAGATTTTTACATCATCTTGACCAAAATTTCGTGAATTTTCTGAATTTCAAGATGTCGAGTTTGAATTTTCAGCCGTTTCGACGGTATGGCCACATCAATATCGTCGTATAACTGTTGAGAGACAAATTCTGTCTGTCGAACCGACGTATAACTTATACGACACTTCGACAGACAGATTTTCGCATTATTGAGTGTCGTATAACTGATACGACAGTTCGACAGAAAGATATTGTGTGTCTGAACAATGATACGCAACCTAGTGTTTGCAACTGTGTTTGCAACCTAGTGGGGATGTAATGTATAATGATATTGAATACTGCTGTTTATTATACGATATCAATAGACCCACGTTATCTACTGAAATATTGCATAAAAAATACAGTAGTGAACATGTCTGTTGGATCACCTGAAAATAAAATCACTTATAGGTTGCTGATCAATCCATCCTAATTCGTTCTATTCATGACGCGAGTGCCATGAGCTGAACAAACGTTTGCAGTATTTTTGCGTTTTTGCCATCTTTTCATCAACCAATATTCAGCTTTTCCCGCTTTCATTGTGTGTGATGATGACTCAGATGATCATCATTGAATACAATGCGTCATGCTGACTCATTGTGATCAATGAACACACACCGTGCGGCCATCGAATTCAGTTACAACGATCAGAGTCATTCGACAGCAGCAGTGCTGCTCAATATCGTCGAAGAATGTGTGTAGTTAATGCCGAGTGACATCCGCATAATCCACAAGAATCCAATCTCTGTTCATCGTGCATTTTATTTTCAGAAACACTGCCGATTATAATCGACGTTTGATTCGCGCTGCCTACAGATTCGCTTGTGTGTATCCTTCGTCAGTAGCCTAACATTCGTGTTTTGGACTATATCTAAGTATTACCACGAGAAGTACATGTACGTAGGTTATTCAGTTACTTTAAAGTTTCAGTATTACTTTCCCCGCGTCTAGACTGTGTTAGGGAAAGGGTAACTATAATCAACAAGATCAGTCATGTGTGATACGTACCTTTATTTTATTGTTTAGGGACAGCGATAAGTCTAACCTTATTTTCCCTATCACAGTCTTGGTATTGGAATAGGGGGTTAGGGTTTAAGTAATTATGCCAATTATTTTCATATGTAGCATAAATGGTACAACAGGTCGGCTGTAAATTTATTTTTTATTTTTTTTATTTTAACAACCCCTTTCTCCCATATAAATGGGGTAGGGGGGATTCATACAAACAAGATAAAAAGGAGACAGTTCATATACATCATAAAATTCATGGAAACACAAACTAGCTACAGTCCACAAACCATCAGGGTAACACCACATGAAACGATATCAGGAAACACAGTCAAGTAAAATGTCAGCCGCTCCATACTTCATGTCGTTGAAGTTAGCACCAACTTCAACACCAACTTTTTGAATAGAGTTTGTACAGAATAGGAAACCACATGTTTAGGTACTACTGATGACGCAGAGTTTGTACAGCCAAAAAATTTTTCCAAAATTCGAACTCCTTCACCTTCAAAATTCAAATTTAAATTCGAAAAATTGGTGCAAGTATTGGTGCTACCTGGTTAGCGAGTTTGTACAGCAGTGCGATGGAAAAATTTAGATACAAGAGCAAAAAACTGAGTTTGTACAGCTACTACCAGCACTTTCCTTACACGAACAACCGGAAAAAACCGCCAAAAACCGATTTTTTTCAAAAAATGATAAGATTTTCCAGAAAAGTTCTTGGTGCTACATGGAAAATGAGTTTGTACAGTGCTCTAACCGGTGGAAGAGTGTTCTACTAATCCAGTCTGAGTTTGAACACACACTTCTCCGACACTCCAGCACTCCTACGACCGGTAAATACCGGTCATTGTACAGTAACTACAAGAATACTGCCCATTTATGAACAAATCAATTGGTGCTACATTGAAAATGAGTTTGTACAGTGCTCTAACCGGTGGAAGAGTGTTCTACTAATCCAGTCTGAGTTTGAACACACACTTCTCCGACACTCCAGCACTCCTACGACCGGTAAATACCGGTCATTGTACAGTAACTACAAGAATACTGCCCATTTATGAACAAATCAATTGGTGCTACATGGAAAATGAGTTTGTACAGTGCTCTAACCGGTGGAAGAGTGTTCTACTAATCCAGTCTGAGTTTGAACACACACTTCTCCGACACTCCAGCACTCCTACGACCGGTAAATACCGGTCATTGTACAGTAACTACAAGAATACTGCCCATTTATGAACAAATCAATTGGTGCTACATGGAAAATGAGTTTGTACAGTGCTCTAACCGGTGGAAGAGTGTTCTACTAATCCAGTCTGAGTTTGAACACACACTTCTCCGACACTCCAGCACTCCTACGACCGGTAAATACCGGTCATTGTACAGTAACTACAAGAATACTGCCCATTTATGAACAAATCAATTGGTGCTACATGGAAAATGAGTTTGTACAGTGCTCTAACCGGTGGAAGAGTGTTCTACTAATCCAGTCTGAGTTTGAACACACACCTCTCCGACACTCCAGCACTCCTACGACCGGTAAATACCGGTTATTGTACAGTATCTACATCAGCGGTGCAATGGTTTTGTTTTAAAATTCAGTTGTTGGTTGAATCGCTATCTTCCACCAGTGAAACGAGATGAAACAATATTTTGTTTCAAGAAATGTTATTGTCCATCAGAATATGAACTCTGCTGAGAATGGTGCTCGAAACTTTGGAAAAAGCCCGAGTACGTCATAAAGGTCACGGGTGGAAAACTTGATGTAGGCGGTACTCCAAAAATAATAGCAGCACCAAATTCAAATCCTGACATGGGAGAATGACGACAGATGAATATCGAGTTCTCAATTTTTACATAGTCTATTACAGTAGGAAGCACAGCATAGAAAGGTCAGATAGGATGAAAATGACTTATGCAATGAAGACCGAATATATTAGATACGATAATGATCGGACAGTCCGAAACGCATATAGAAAAACAACTACAAGGCATTGAAAAGAGGAACATCGCTGAAAATTCCTGTACTAAGTTGCGTTAACCAATTGTAGTCAAAACAATTACAAATGCACTTAAAAATCACCGCAAAAAACAACAATCTTGATAATAAGTGTTGCCTGTAATTCATCACTAATATCTGGAAAACAATCGAAGGTATAATAAATGTAACAACTGCATATACTTGTCCATAGTCTAGCTGATAGGAAGAAACAATGGAAACCGTAGAGTACAAAGGGAAAAGGTTTGTCTGCATATGTGAATTTAAGGTACCTGTTAGGTATTAGTAAAATCCGGTAAATAATCAAAGGTATTGTTAAGAAGACCGATTGCAGACATAATGTCGTATATTTCATTAACACAGCATTACGTAAAAATCGAGACCATCACTCAGCACACAAAGGTCTGAACAGCAGTCCGCGATCATGTGCATAGCTGAAACACAGTGAATCTCAAGTGTCATGGAAATCTCATGTCACAGGTATAAAAGTAAGAATTGTACAGGCTTGCGTATAGCCTGTACGATGAACCTTAGTAGTAAGTAAAACTCCACTTCTGGACCGCGCAAGATGGCCGCCATCGAAAAATGGTCGCTGACGTCCCCCCCTCTGGAACGACAGATTGTCGTGGTGGTCTTGGGCGACCGCCAGGTTTTGTCTTGAGGCTATAGTGTGTGATGTTTTTCGTGCAATCTGCTGAATGTTGGGTTGTAAAATGGGCTGTTTCGAGTGGAAGGAGTGCTCGGATGTGAAAACGGAGGCCAGATTTGGATTCATCGTGAAATTCTGCATCTGTATGGTGAGTTTCAAGTCAATCGGAGAGAAAAAATTTTCAACATTTTTCGAAATAAACGACAGAGTTAGAATTTTGGACGTTTTGGGCTGTAGCGTCAGCACTCCTTCCACTCGAAACAGCCCATTTTACAACCCAACATTCAGCAGATTGCACGAAAAACATCACACACTATAGCCTCAAGACAAAACCTGGCGGTCGCACAAGACCACCACGACAATCTGTCGTTCCAGAGGGGGGGGGACGTCAGCGACCATTTTTCGATGGCGGCCATCTTGCGCGGTCCAGAAGTGGAGTTTTACTTACTACTAAGGTTCATCGTACAGGCTATACGCAAGCCTGTACAATTCTTACTTTTATACCTGTGACATGAGATTTCCATGACACTTGAGATTCATTGTGTTTCAGCTATGCACATGATTGCGGACTGCCGTTCAGACCTTTGTGTGCTGAGTGATGGTCTCGATTTTTACGTAATGCTGTGTTAATGAAATATACGACTTTATGTCTGCAATCGGTCTTCTTAACAATACCTTTTATTATTTACCGGATTTTACTAATACCTAACAGGTACCTTAAATTCACATATGCAGACAAACCTTTTCCCTTTGCACTCTACGGTTTCCATTGTTTCTTCCTATCAGCTAGACTATGGACAAGTATATGCAGTTGTTACATTTATTATACCTTCGATTGTTTTCCAGATATTAGTGATGAATTACAGGCAACACTTATTATCAAGATTGTTGTTTTTTGCGGTGATTTTTAAGTGCATTTGTAATTGTTTTGACTACAATTGGTTAACACAACTTAGTACAGGCATTTTCAGCGATGTTCCTCTTTTCAATACCTTGTAGTTGTTTTTCTATATGCGTTTCGGACTGTCCGATCATTATCGTATCTAATATATTCGGTCTTCATTGCATAAATGTCGCAAGTCATTTTCATCCTATCTGACCTTTCTATGCTGTGCTTCCTACTGTAATAGACTATGTAAAAATTGAGAACTCGATATTCATCTGTCGTCATTCTCCCATGTCAGGATTTGAATTTGGTGCAGCTATTATTTTTGGAGTACCGCCTACATCAAGTTTTCCACCCGTGACCTTTATGACGTACTCGGGCTTTTTCCAAAGTTTTGAGCACCATTCTCAGCAGAGTTCATATTCTGATGGACAATAACATTTCTTGAAACAAAATATTGTTTCATCTCGTTTCACTGGTGGAAGATAGCGATTCAACCAACAACTGAATTTTAAAACAAAACCATTGCACCGCTGATGTAGATACTGTACAATAACCGGTATTTACCGGTCGTAGGAGTGCTGGAGTGTCGGAGAAGTGTGTGTTCAAACTCAGACTGGATTAGTAGAACACTCTTCCACCGGTTAGAGCACTGTACAAACTCATTTTCCATGTAGCACCAATTGATTTGTTCATAAATGGGCAGTATTCTTGTAGTTGCTGTACAATAACCGGTAGTTACCGGTCGTAGGAGTGCTGGAGTGTCGGAGAAGTGTGTGATCAAACTCAGACTGGATTAGTAGAACACTCTTCCACCGGTTAGAGCACTGTACAAACTCATTTTCCATGTAGCACCAATTGATTTGTTCATAAATGGGCAGTATTCTTGTAGTTACTGTACAATAACCAGTATTTACCGGTCGTAGGAGTGCTGAAGTGTCGGAGAAGTGTGTGTTCAAACTCAGACTGGATTAGTAGAACACTCTTCCACCGGTTAGAGCACTGTACAAACTCATTTTCCATGTAGCACCAATTGATTTGTTCATAAATGGGCAGTATTCTTGTAGTTACTGTACAATAACCGGTATTTACCGGTCGTAGGAGTGCTGAAGTGTCGGAGAAGTGTGTGTTCAAACTCAGACTGGATTAGTAGAACACTCTTCCACCGGTTAGAGCACTGTACAAACTCATTTTCCATGTAGCACCAATTGATTTGTTCATAAATGGGCAGTATTCTTGTAGTTACTGTACAATAACCAGTATTTACCGGTCGTAGGAGTGCTGAAGTGTCGGAGAAGTGTGTGTTCAAACTCAGACTGGATTAGTAGAACACTCTTCCACCGGTTAGAGCACTGTACAAACTCATTTTCCATGTAGCACCAATTGATTTGTTCATAAATGGGCAGTATTCTTGTAGTTACTGTACAATAACCGGTATTTACCGGTCATAGGAGTGCTGGAGTGTCGGAGAAGTGTGTGTTCAAACTCAGACTGGATTAGTAGAACACTCTTCCACCGGTTAGAGCACTGTACAAACTCATTTTCCATGTAGCACCAAGAACTTTTCTGGAAAATCTTATCATTTTTTGAAAAAATCGGTTTTTGGCGGTTTTTTCCGGTTGTTCGTGTAAGGAAAGTGCTGGTAGTAGCTGTACAAACTCAGTTTTTTGCTCTTGTATCTAAATTTTTCCATCGCACTGCTGTACAAACTCGCTAACCAGGTAGCACCAATACTTGCACCAATTTTTCGAATTTAAATTTGAATTTTGAAGGTGAAGGAGTTCGAATTTTGGAAAAATTTTTTGGCTGTACAAACTCTGCGTCATCAGTAGTACCTAAACATGTGGTTTCCTATTCTGTACAAACTCTATTCAAAAAGTTGGTGTTGAAGTTGGTGCTAACTTCAACGACATGCATACTTCTCCAATCTTCTTCCGCCTTCTGGAAATCTCTTTTGACACAGAATAATGAAAATAGGGAGAAGCGACTTCACGTATCCGGTATTATATCGATAGAGAGTAAAAAACCAAGTTTCAACGGATACAAAAAAGAAGAGATATTATATTATACGACGTTTCGCCTTGCAGGCTTGGTCACGTATGAATGTACGGAAAGACACATGAGAGATGAAGTAATACACAATGATATAAGTTCACGCGTATTTACAGTAAAAACAAGTGTTCCATACCTCAGTAAGATATGGAATAATTAAAATACTACTACCTAAAATACAAACAGCATGCGAAAACTGAAAATAGGACCTAAAGAAGAAATTACATACACATAGACCTTAACTTTCATAAACAATACTGCGACCAGTACAACCATTCATCAAAGTATAAGGTTCTTCTTTGGAGATGTACATACCTTCAAGTGTCTTTCTTCTATTGAAATGGCTTAGGCCAGTATGTAAAATACACTTGAAGGTATGTACATCTCCAAAGAAGAACCTTATACTTTGATGAATGGTTGTACTGGTCGCAGTATTGTTTATGAAAGTTAAGGTCTATGTGTATGTAATTTCTTCTTTAGGTCCTATTTTCAGTTTTCGCATGCTGTTTGTATTTTAGGTAGTAGTATTTTAATTATTCCATATCTTACTGAGGTATGGAACACTTGTTTTTACTGTAAATACGCGTGAACTTATATCATTGTGTATTACTTCATCTCTCATGTGTCTTTCCGTACATTCATACGTGACCAAGCCTGCAAGGCGAAACGTCGTATAATATAATATCTCTTCTCTTTTGTATCCGTTGAAACTTGGTTTTTTACTCTCTTTTGACACAGTCACTCCAACGAATTCTCGGTCTTCCTCTTCTTTGCACACTCATTTCTTGCTCCATTCGCCTGGGTAGCCTCTGCTCATTCATTCTTGCCACATGTCCGGCCCAAGATAGTCTCTTTCCCACAATCTTCTGAGTCATCGTTCGTTTCAGTCCGACTTCGAGTCTCATTTCTGCAAGTTTTCTTCTGTCAACCAACTTCACTCCACACAACCTCCTCAGCCAATTGTTCTCACATACTTGCAGTCTATCTTGCTGATCTTTGGTGAGCGCCATTGCTTCCAGACCATATGTGACTGCTGGAATTACACACACCTAACACTTTCCGTCTGATATCTTTGCTGATCCTTCTGTCTCCCAACACTCCTGCCACTTTCTGATAGGCTCCGACCCCTGCTCTAATTCTCCTATTCACTTCCATTTCGCTCCATTCAATGTAAATGATAATACAAAATGATGCAACAGAAATACATCGTTCTCTTTCACTGTTTCATGTACGGGTAGAGGAGAGGGCTCGCACGATTAGGCTACAACATCTTGGATGCATATTTAGCATATTTTATAATTTTCCTTAAAAAACTTCATAATTTTTATTATCTTGTTACAGCAATCTGCTGCAGCACAAAAGTATATTATAATTTTTTATGAAATTTCATCTTCGCCTCTGCGTTTGCTTTGCAAAAATCTACTTTAGTTTACCATACGCGAAAAATTCTATTGCTATTCTGTCACTGCAACATAATGGCCCGTATGAATAAAAAGCGTATCAAAGTGTACCGGAAGTGTTTCACTTGAAAAATGACTCGAAGAACTTGCAGCAGAATCTATGATTTTACAACTTGAGGTGTGGAATATCATGAAGTCAGTCATAGCCTTCTTTGTTGAACAGCTATCCAGCCAGTTCAATGATCAATAGTTGGAAAAGCATGAACGCTGATTTTTCTTCAATCCTTAGATTGCGTAGTTCTCTATGTTTCCTTCCTCCAATGAGTGAATTCATTTGTACATGTATATTGCACAGAGAAACTTCCTTACAGTCGTTATTCCGGATTCCCACATTTCTACCCATATCCACTGAAATTCTGTGCAATCAACCAAAGGAATCAACAACTTAGCTTTTTTGTCTATGGCCGACTTCATGAAGACCTCAAGTTGTAGATGCATAGATTGCTCGGTGAAGATTTTCTGATCGATATTTCATGAACTGGATTTTTGTCATGGACATCGGGTTTTTATTCATAAGGGCCATTATTTTGCTTTATACTCTAGTGTACATAGTGCTCGAGAAGTTAAGACGTCATAGAGACAGCATAGCAATGCAGACTAAGTTCATAGTGTCTCAATAAGTCTATTAAAAGTCCAAACGGAATTCCCTCTTTTTGATGACGTATCTGAATTTCAAGGAGCAGACTTTCTCTCAAATTCACTGCAGGATTCCTTCACGCAGCTATTGGGGCCAATGGAAGACATCGTCTTCACGTCTCATTCCCTTGAAGTGCAGTCAAAATCCATTGAGCTGGAAAGCTTCCCAGATGCTGATGTCCCGTCCTTTGTCACAACAGCGTTGGCACTTGTCTCGAATTATGCTGAAACTTCGACGGACCAACAGGATCCAGAAAATACACCTACTGCAACGAACCCACATGATGCAGAAAACGGCTCTTTGACTCCAACGAGTCAACTTGTTCCAGAATATTTTCATCTTGACGCTCCCCCACCTGAAGAATCACCGTTTGAGCCTCCCTCTTCGAATACTTCGAACAGAAAAGGAACAGTAATAAAGAGGAAAAGAAATGCAGGCAAGCAATATGAGTAAGAGAAGACAAGGAATGTGAAGCTGGCGGCCAGCATCGATGCACCATGTTCAGAGAATTCAAGGTGTACATCGAGAAATCTCCAATGCAGGGATGTTACTAGTGAACAGCGTCAGGCAATATTCAATGCCTATTACTCACTACCAAATTTGGACGCAAAGCGAACTACTTAAACCTGAATATCACACAGGAGGATTGTGAAAATCGTACGGGCATGCGAAGAGTACACACGAATCGGTACTTTCTGACTGCTGATGGACGTCGAAAAGCAGTCTGCAAGAAGATGTTCCTTTCAACCTTAGGAATCTCTGAACGGCAGGTCAACACATTGTTCAAGAAGAGGGATTCTGAAGGAGTGGTAGAAGGCGAAGGTAGAGGAGGATTTCTGGGAATCAGAGCGATAGCCGCAGTTAAAGGAACAGATCGCATTTTGGCCCACATCAATCGATTCCCTCGAATTGAGTCTCATTATAAGAGAAAGGACACCACCCGAAATTTTCTTTCTCCTGACTTGTCTGTGACAAAAATGTATCTCATGTACAAAGCAGAGAATGAGGAGACGGACGTGGCATCGTACGAAAAATACTTCAGAATTTTCAAGACTCAAAATTTGATCTTTTTTCTGCCGAAGAAAGATGAATGTGGATTGTGTCTCACTGTCAGAGAAGTTCCAGGTGTCAGTGACGCGCTTCGAGAAAAGTATGAGGACCACATAGCACTGAAGGAAAAGACAAGATCTGACAAGGAAGCGAGCAAATTGGAAGCCAGTGTAAATGATAGCCATGCAGCATTCGCATTTGATTTGGAACAGGTGATTTTTCTCCCTCAGTCTAATCGATCAGAGATTTTCTACAAACGCAGATTGAGCAATTACAACTTTACCACCTACAATCTCCATTCAAAGGATGCTTGGGCCTTTGTTTGGCATGAATGTGTTGCCGGACGAGGCGCGAACGAGATCGCTTCATGTGTTCATCAATATCTGTCACAGCTCGATTCTTGTGGGACGGAGACGGTGGATATGTTTTGTGACGGGTGCTCAGACCAAAACAAAGACTCAATTTTACCGGACATGATGCTATACGTCATAGAGAATGCGGAGAACATAAAAAAGAATTTATCTGACAATCATGGTGCCGCATCACAGCCAAAATGAGAATGACTGCATCCATTCATGTGTTGAGCGTGAATTTAGACGAGCTGGAGAGCTGTCAGTTCCTGCGCAGTTGGTTTCCATCATCCGATGCTCCAGAAGACAACCACTGCATGTCATTGAGATAACAACCGAGATGGTGCTGGACTGGCAGAGGCTTTCACAGGAGATAGGAGTTCTGCGCATTTGGACCAGTGAGCTGGGGGAGCAAGTGAACTGGAAAAGAATGGCCCAGGCAGAAGTGAGGAAAGGCGAAGAGCGAAAGCTGTTCTTCAAGACCTCGCATCTGTCAGAAGATTTCGACGCTATCGACCTCAGCAAGAATCGTCGATCACAGTGAGTTCCTTTCGACTTGCCCAGTCCATCACGAAACCAGCCACCAGTGATGACGTCAGCGAAGCATCAAGATTTGATGTCTCTGTGCAGCGGAGACATTCCTGTCATTCGTCATCCGGATCACAGAAACTTTTACTCTAGCCTGCCTCATTCGTCCTGAGGATTCTGTTAGAGATTTTTCGGAGTCCTGCCTGAGATAGTTTATGTAATGATAATATAAAATTTCATCACAGTTGGATTAAGCATTTTGTTTTATTTTCCTACACGTGTAGGCCATAGAGTAAAGTACTGGTGTAGGCCTACTGGGCTGAGAGTTAAACAGGAAGCTTGAATGATATTCACAGTCGTAAGATTGTACATGTAGTATGAGATGTCTCTGTCTGTCGAGGTGTCGTATGAGTGTAGTATCAGATTCAGTGAATGATTTCTGTCTGTCGAAGTGTCGTATGAGTGTAGTATCAGATTCAGTAAATGATTTCTGTCTGTCAAAGTGTCGTATGAGTTATTGTTTTACGAAAAACCATATTACGCAATGAAAATGATGAATTGAAGTAAAATGAAATAACTACAGGAGAGATAATTTCCTGTAGTTTCTTGTCATACAAAATCTTGACAATCGACCTATTATAATGAGCACACTGTCAGCTTAAAAACGATCAAAACTTCAATCGCTGATTTCTCAAAACTGCGATTTTCCTCATACGACGGTTCGACATACAACAGGCGAATTGTCAAAGAACTGTTTACACTTCGCCGGGAGACCTTACTGCTTTTGCAGTATTATCAACAAATTTACCGAATTTTGAACGAGTACGTGAAACTTCTTCAGAGTTCAAAACCACTGATGCACGTCATTTTACCCAGTCTGCGCCTTCTTGTGAGAAGACTGAGCATTTACTTCGTCAAGGGAAGCAAGATCGACAAAGTAGATCAGAATTCAATTGGGAATGCAGAGAATCACATCGCGACTGAAAACGTATTTTCCGACTTACAAGTTGTCAAACGCTTCGGGAAAAATTACGAAAGGCTTCGTAGCTTGCAAGAGAAGGCATTGAAGGGTTTGATATCATGTGTCCAATACCTCATGAAAAAGCTCCCCTTTTCGTGTGATTCTTTAACTGCATTTCAAGGATTGAATCTCGAAAACCGCAAACTGGATGGAACTTCAGCGGAACTGGACTCTCGTCGATTTGCTTGCGCCCACCGCCCTGTTAGGTGAAGATGAAGTCGGCCAGGCGAAAGCAGAAGCTCGTCATTACATTTCTTTGGAAGACGTTCCACGGCAGTCTGAGCCCAATGGAGAACAAATGGCAATCGATCAATGGTGGAATTCGGTTCTTACATTAAGGAATCCAACCACAAACATGCCTGCCTTTCCTTGCTTTGGAAGAATAGTTAGGTCAGCCCTGACATGCTTCACTGGGCCTTCGATCGAGGGTGTGTTCACGGCCATGAACGTGACTCAGACTAAAAGCCGTCCAAATCTTGAAATCGACGGCCTATCAGCCTCAATCACGGCACAGTACCGTAAGAAGGTGTATGGAGATTGTGTGAAGCAATTTCGACTCCAGGATCCCAAACGAACACCAGTTCAAAAACAACTCCTTTCTAACATTCGAAAAGCCTGGAAAATTCGAGTGGAAGATCAGAAAAGAGAAAGGGAGCGTAAAGCAACAGCAGTCAAGTTGAATGACGCTGCCAGAGCAAAACTTGAAGCTGCTGTCGAACAACGCAGAAAGGTTATTCAAGAGAGGCGATTGTCCTTAAAGATTTTATCCAGGACCCTGAACGATCAGAAGCGACGACTTCACAACCTGCCAAGAATAAAGAGGAAGAGAGTCATTCCCGATGGTGCTGAAAGTGTTAGTGCTGATGCTGCTGAAGCTTCTGATCCTGTTGTTCAGAATTTCCCTTCTCTGATGGAAAGTCCCCCAAAAAGCAAGAAAATGAAACAATCAGACATCTCTTCCTTCTTTCGAAGATAACTTGACGGACTATGTTTCTAATTTTATATAACTAAATCCTTATTCAAGATCCAAACGCGTTTATTAGTTCGTTTCAATCAAATGATAGTCATGAACTTAAAAACACCTTCATGATAAAATATCAATGGTCTTAGGTCACTTAATGAAGATGTCCTTGTGATAAAATCGTATGCATGTGGAGTGGAGATAGAACCATGTACATGTATATGAAGAATTGATTACATGTAGAAAATATGACTGAAATTGAAAGTACTTTTTTGGTAAGATTCAAATGATCTTTTTGTATCAATCGAAAAGATAAATAGAAATAACTTTTCAAAAGCTTGACCTAACCTTATGCTACCAAAAATTGACGTTCTATGATACGCTTTGTGTTATTAGATCAAAATATTAATCAGAAACCATTTTCTATTGGTTTGCTTTATTGAAGACTGATCGACGAATAACCAATCAACTGTTTAATTGTATCTTGATAACGATTAAGATATTTTTGATAGTTTATTCTGATGGGAGTGTCCTGAATTGTTATCTGAAGTTCAAAGACGATTCTGAAATATGTAGCCCCCACTAACTGTAGTTTGTGCATTGTTCAAGCATGCTGATATGTTTTTGCACCTCATTTAATCTCTACAAACCACGTTTATCGAATTGTTTTTTAGTATATCGTAAGCGTATTTTCACACACTGTTGTTTCCGGGTAATTAGATATCATTGAAGATAAGATGTTATTGATTTATGCTGAAATAGATCGTGGAGTATCTGTGATAAGTTATCTTAAAGTCAAAGACTGAAATATGTGGTCTGTACATATTTTTGATATTGTTCAAACATGCTGATGTATTTTGACCTGATTTTATCTCTACAAACCACGTTTATCGAATTGTTTTTAGTATACCATAAGCGTAGTTTAATACACTATCATTTCCGGGTAATTGCATGTATATTAAAAGACGAGATGTTACTGAGTTATGTTGGAATAAATCATTCATTTCATCATTCGATGCTTTTAATTGATGATGTAGACTTTTACCAGTAGATTAAGTACATATTGAACAATCTGTGAACAATATTCATAATTGGGAACGAACTAAGAACCGAAATCATGAGACAGGTAGGACTATTACTTGCGTTCCACGTTATTATTAGGAAAACATGACATTATTATTAGTAAGATAACATTTCTTAGGAAGTCAGGAAGTTTTGCCTGAGACGCTTTCAAAAACATTAATTTTACATCGCTTACACTCCCAAAAGGTTCGAGGTTTCGCCTGCGGCGATTTAAAAGCATCAAAATTCCACCATTTCCGCTGTCCGTAACCTCGAGGTTGCGCCTGCGGCGCTTTCAAAGCATCTGAACTTCAAATTTTAATTTCGGTGCTCAAACGTGTGATGCCATTAGCGGGTGAAAATGAGGCGGACCAATTCCAAAATTCTTTGCAATTCTAAAAGTTTTTGATTTTCCGGTATTTCGGCAATTACAAATTGCAGTCCCTGAGGCAGCTCTAAGCATGTGGTTCAAAGCAAGAACTGAACAAGGTGTCGCATTGTCTGGCCCACTTTTAATGGCCAAAGCAAACGAGATCGCCAAAGAACTTGGACATGCTGAATTGAATGCAACGACAGGTTGGCTGAATCGATGGAAAGTTCGAAACCAAATTGTATATAAACGTCTCCATGGCGAGAAAAACAGTGCAGATGTTTTGGGCGCCCAGGAATGGATTGATAATAAACTTCCTACACTTCTTGAGAATTATGCTCCTTCCGATATCTACAACGCCGACGAGACGGGGCTTTACTATCGAGCAACTCCTGATGGTCATCTCTGCTATTCATATGCATCTATAAGTGGCTCAAAAAAATCTATGGACCGTTTTACCATACTGTGCTGTACTAACATGGATGGCTCGGACAAACTTCGACTTCTCGTAATTGGGAAAAGTAAAAAACCTCGTTGCTTTTCTGGCATAAATGTCGACAAATTACCTGTGCTCCACAAATCCAACAAAAACGCTTGGATGACAGCCGCTATCTTCGAAGAGTGGCTTCGTGTATGGGATAAAATCCTACGTCTCTCAGGCCGTTCTATTCTGCTCCTGGTTGACAACTGCTCTGCTCACCCAAAGCTGGATCTTGCTAACATTCGTCTCGAATTCCTGCCTCCAAACACAACGTCAATTATCCAGCCGCTAGATCAAGGCGTTATTCGAAATCTTAAAGGTCATTACAGATCCGAATTAGTGAAACTTACATTAAATCATTTAGAATCTGGTGATATCCTGCCTAGCGCGTCCGCAACTTCCGTCAGTTCTAAAGTGACAATTTTGGAAGCTATCCAACTTGTGGCTAAAAGTTGGAAAGATGTTAAACCAGAGACGATTGCTAATTGCTTCAGAAAAGGTTGTTTCGTACTAAATTCCACCGTACCGTCCGTCATCGACGACAATGAACCTACCCAGCAGCTGCAGAGTGAAGATCAATGGGCAGTTCTTTCTGTCAGTGGCTACGAGAACTACACAACGATTGATGAGAATTTGACATGTTACGACGAATCAAGGGACAATACTGATGACATTATTGAACACATTGTTGCCAAAAGGCCGTGTTTAAGTGAAGACAGTGATGAAGATAATGACAACGATGATCTTCCACTGCCACCAGTCGACCACAAGTCCGCCAGAACCGCTCTCCAAACGCTGAAAAGATACATGCTTCAACAAGGAATCGACATGTCATCCAGTTTGTACACTCTGCAGGACAACATTGATAGGTCAACAATGTTAAAGCCTAAAATTCAAGTGACATTAGACAATTTTGTACAATTTAATTAACTCATTTCTATAGTAGCTATGTATGTTTTACCTACATAATTTTATACACGTTTCTTACCCTGTTATTTTAACTGCTTTATGTGTATGCATGTTTTCTACTCTCCTATTTGTTTATGTTTTATTGATGTGTACTTTAATTAACTAATTTCTAGCATGAATGTTTTAAATACATATGTGTTTCTCACCCTGCTATTTTTATAAAATTATGCTTTATGCATACACCATCCTATTTTATGTGTATGTAGGTCATACAATGTTTTCCGATTTTTAATAAGGTTTAATAAGTATTTAAATAACGATGTAAATAAGTCCAAATGTTCTATTTTTAATAAGTTTTATTATAATAGGTACTTAACAATATTCTAATATAATTCCGGTTAATTGGGGCATCCGGTTAATTGGGCCAAAACTGAATTTCCCGAGGTGGACCAATTAGGGTCATTCTCCAGAAAAGTAGCCACTTTGTGTAACGCATTCACGAATTTTATGCAAATGAGTTCTGCCTCGCTTGTTTATTGCGGGTGCATGAAGAATTCAGTTTTGAATAATGGCCTGCAAATTGATTCGATGGCCATGTATGTTTATCTTGTAAAATTAACTACGAATTCGATTTTGGGTGATTTTAGACTGATTTTTATGTGTAACGTTTCTGATATGAAATAAATATTCCCATACTTACAAGACACTTTATGAATTACATATACTTTGATCAAATTTTTATGATTACCAATGATGCATATTTACATGAAACAATTAAATATTTTGCCTAATATACTACAATTGAGATTTATTCATGCTTTTGCCTTTGTAATGAAAAAATATATTGATATGTCAACTCCGGAACACTTGATACAAAAAAGGATCTCATTATTGGGTTATTCCTTATAATGCCAATTGTGATACATTAATCAATCAATCAGACCATTATGCGGTTATACAATATCTATTAAGCTGTACTTTACGTGTGCGTATCGTAATAGATATCAAATTCGTTGAACTACTTTTCTGCGTATTTTTATCGAATGTCAACTCCGGAACGGGTTGATACCTTGATTATGTAATCAAACTCAGTTATTTTTTTACTTTGATAACATTCCAGTCGTCAGCTATACATAACAACTTCTGCCTGCATCTGCATGCCACACGTCAACACGTCACACTTCCTTTTTGATTCGGTTTGATTCGAGTACAGAATGGGATTGACATCATTATCATCGACATCAGATGCTGCACATCTTTCGCTTACTCTGGGCCATGGTCTCGGCTCGGCCATACAAATGCAATTGGATAATCTTGTACTTTCATTCCTCTACTTGTCATTCCCGGATTTTTTTTTGGATAGTGCTTCTTTGTCGTCATGAATTTCTCCATCGTTTTTTGAAAATTAAGTGACGTGACTGATATCGTGCATATCTTGTGCATTTAATCATTGAAAATGGATTGATATCTACTATCAAGAATAATTTCTGACAATCGTCGACCAGTGAATCCGGCAACTACAACTGTCGGACGGACTCGCAATGGACCTTGGATTTAAAAGCAATGAGCGACACAGTACAATATAGCGCCGCACATACAGCGATAAAGCGCCGTACAGTATACGCACGCACATATCCGGGCATCAAACAATTATTAGGCCTAGGCCTCATATTATACGTAAACTGTAATCACCCCAATATCATCCGCTGAAATAACAATTTAACACTTCATTTTCCATGAACACCATAACTAAGCCTATTTCAATTTTAACACTTATCTCGTGCAAACCTACATGTAATCTTACTCTAAAGACAAATGTCACAAGGCGAATTTAATAACTCAAGAGGCGATTTTCATAACATTTGGCTGATTATCACTACATCATAGTAAGATCAATATATTTTTCTTAAGAAAGTTTACTGAAATCTGTTCCTAACCTTGAGTTGAGACATTATATAACTCTACAAGGTCGTCCTTATCAACTTCAGTACCGTACCGGTACATGTAATCATCATGAAGCCTCTCTCATAATCACAGTAGGGCCTAGGCCTGCAACAGTGTCATGATGCCATTATTCATAAATCTTAAATCAGAAAAGTTTATTTGCATAAGAAATACATAAGCATCTAAATTACATGTAGGCCTACATAAAACCCTGTCTCTCATTTAAGTATAATATCAGGCATATACTTTGTTGCTTTTGTTTCTTCTATACCTATAATTACACTTTGCTCGAAAATGTCTATTGTTTTAGTATATATTTCATGTACGATTTATGACATTGAATATTCATATCCTATATCGGTAGTGTATCCACATTCATTTTCTTTAGAATTGATAAAACTTAACATACCGGTACAAAGTGCATGCGTTGATCTGAACGACAGACTCGAAACTGACTTTAACTTTTAAGGATATTATGAGTTAGAATTTCCGGAAACTTCGCTTGTTATGGCAATAAAACAATCTGCTCCACCTTGATTATTAAAGACTGCATTTTTAGATACTGGTACTCAATAACAGGATGCAAATGCAAAGAGGTATGCGCTCGTATAGGCGATATCAAAGCTTAAAGCGAAGAATTGATACATACATGTATATAAGATACATGAGCGTGAACGAGCGCCGTAAGGCGCGAGTGAAACTCGGAATGTGATATGTACGTGTAGTCTATTTAAGAGCTTGCATGTACGGGTACATGATGTGTGATAATTAAGCTGATAGCCTATTAATGAATAATAATGAATAGTGATCCATGCTCATAGGCCTATTAGATTAAAAGATATAATTTTCTCTAGACCCGTAGCTGTAATTGACTTTAATGCAGTGTGTTCCGGAATTTTCAATGGATATGGCAATTGCAGGGTCGGTAGTAAAATGAAATCAAAAGCAGCAACAAGTAGTAAAGAAAGAAAAGAAAAGTGGAAATTGAAACTGAGGAACAATCCTGAACTGTTAGAAAAGCAACGTGAAAAGGAAAGGCAAAGGTGGAAGGAAAGGGTTCAATCAGGGAAAGTAAAACAAGCTCAGAATCTAAGTCGAAGGGCCTTGAAAGCATAGAGGAAAAGATGGCGAGAATCCCAAAAGTTATGCCGTGATAAAAAAGCAAGGCAGCATTCCGAATGCTTAGTAGAGCCATCAGAAAGAGACAATGTGAGTAAAAACAACATCAGAGCCGTCGCAGGAAGAAAGCGGATTCTAAGAAAAAGATCTGCAACTGTAAGAGATTTAGAGAAATACAAACTGAGAGTAAAACAGCAAGAGTTATCAATTCAACGATGCCGAACAAGACTCTCGAGACTGCGATCGAGCATTAAGCCCACAAAAGACCAACTTGTAGAAGCGGGGATGGTCATCGACAAAAGGACAGCGAAGCACTTGAGATTCACTGATGTAGTTATCTAACGTCTGAGGAAAAATAAATCAAGGAGTGTTGCGCAGATGCTATCCGATAGAATCTTGCGCAAATATCGGATGAGCACATGGTTGAAGAGAACGTTCGGGGTTAGGACGAAGCGGACCATGAAAATGAAGAAGAAATCTGAAGTGATAAAAGAAGAAGTCATAAAGTTCTATGAGCAGGGAAATGTTTCCCGCATGACCTCAGGGAAGAAGGACACGATAACCCGAGGTGGGGTTAAACGGCAGAGACGCTATCTCTTGGACGATATACAGAATCTGTATAAGAAATATACAGCATCAGTGTCTGACGATCGAAAGATTTCGTATTCTCAATTTTGCAAGCTGAGACCATACTGGGTTCTGATTCCTGATTGCGACAAACGCGAGACGTGTCTCTGTCAACGATGCGAAAATATGCGATTGATGGCTACAAAATTGAAGCAGCATGACGTCATCGCAACAGACAATCTGATGCATATGCTTGAAGCTTCATATTGCTCCTTGACGTGTCATGATCAGGTCAAAGAAGACTGCTACTATTCAGTCTGCAGCGGATGCGGTGTTGACGAAAACATGAACAAGTTGGTTTCATGGAAGCAGTGGAGCAACAAAGTGATCAATGGAAAAGATCGAAGAGATGGTACGGGAGAAGAATATCGAATGAAGATCACCGCTAAAGAGGCAAGATGCGGCACTCTGGATGAATTATTATCTGAATTCAAATATGAATTTGATCAGGGTGGACGCCAGCACCTACTTCATAGCAGACACCAATTGGCAGTAATGCGATCAATAAAGGAGAAGGTCAAAGAAGATGAAGCTGTCATGATCATCGATTTTGCCGAAAATTATTTGTGTAAGTACAGCACAGAAGTGCAGTCCGTGCATTTCGGTGCATCACGTGATCAGGCCACCATTCACGATGGAGTTGTCTATATAAAGGAGTCAGCCGGATTGAAAGCTTATTCATTTGCAACGATTTCCAACAGCAAGCGTCATGATCCTGCAGCTGTTTGGTCTTACATCTGTCCGGTGATAACCTGGATCCTCGAGAAAGCATCAATTAGATCGATACACTTCTGGTCAGATGGGCCAACAACACAATATCGGAACAAAACCCATTTTATGTTGATTTCTTCGGTCTATCAGCGACAATTTCCATCCATACACAAGCTGACATGGAACTTCACGGGTGCTGGACATGGCAAGGGTCCTGCAGATGGTGTGGGAGCCTCCCTAAAACGTTCAGCCGATGCAATGATCGCGAAAGGTAGATAATAATACATATTCTCGTACTAATTTAGTCATGTACTAATCATAGATTTTTTAATAGGTATTGACATACCAGATGCAAGAACATTCTTTGAGCTTCTTGACCAGCCAAGCTCATCAATAAAGCTGTTTTACACATCAGCGAGAGAACTCAATGATATGGATGACGAGATTCCGTTGAGGATTCATAGAGTCCCACACACAATGAAGATTCATCAGGTTCGTATATGCACAATGCACTCTTAATAACCTCATGTAAAAAGGTATGTCTTCACAATTTTAGATACTGATTGAAGGAAATGGATTGATTAAGTACCGCCATTTGGGGTGCTATTGCCAGCATCCAGACGACTGAAATTGTTTCAAACCTGACTATTTTCAATTTTCAAATGAAAGCACTGAAAAACCGGTAAGTCTTATAGCGAACCTTTCACAATCCGCGCCCGCCTTTATGATATTTTATTTGCGTCAATAATCATAAACAATTATGACATCTTTTGAGCTAATTTGATTGAACGGCATACGTGTATCAAACTGATTTTGTCTAGGCCTATTATGACTGTGGTATCCTCTAATCCTCCACAAGTATTTGCTTAGCTCCTTAATACGGTCTAAGTTTATTCTACTTTCAGAATACCAAGGATCGCATGATGAATGGTTGCAATGACGAAATCGAAGTTGACCAATGGGTCCTTGTTGCATACGACAACCAGCCATATGCAGGTAAGTTACTCCTTCAAAATGAAATAAAGTATGAGCATGCATTTCCACCTGAATTGCTGTATTTCAGGCCAAGTCACGGATATCTCAAACAGCGGCGACAGCGCCTTATTCGAAATCAAGGTCATGGACAACCGTGAGATGAACTTCTTCAACTGGCTACTACGTGAGGACAGAATAACTTATGGCCGCACCGACATCAAAGCTATCATAAGCCCACCTACATTGGGCAGACGCCATTATTCCTTATCAAGCACTGATTGGGACACTTACTTACAACTCATAGTGATTGTTTGAACAAGAGTGGGCAATGAGTGGGAATGGACATGTGATGAAAGATTTCTTTCACCATCAGATGTGGGCTTCCACAAAGCATGTTATTTTTGTATTTGAAATATAAGTTTACTCAATAATCGTGATCGATTTCGATGGGTTGTTTTTATTTAAGTGGGCCTCACGTACATGTACGCACGCAATATTTGAATTTAGGAAACATTTTAAATGGGCCTGCCTGCATTGCATTATAGCTAAGGACCTATAGACTCGATCAGGACTGTTTGGCAATTTGTCGAAAGCTTATGACCGATAAAGTCTATAGAAAGATTGATGATTGTCAACTCCTAGCGGTGAATGTCAACTCCGGAACATGTTAGGAATAAAAACTAGGGGATTAGATGGGAAAAATTCACAGCAAACCATCAAAATCAACATATTTCAACATCAACTATCCTACACATTGATTATCCATCGCAAAACACAAGATTTTTTTCAAGTTTGAAAATTGAAAATATTGCTCTTTTGTGGAGCATGACCCATTAAGCGGATTCCACTGTATCTGAAAACCCGTTCCGAATTACCCCAGTTAACGGTACCCTATGTAAGGCTGATTTTGTGGGTTTGGAAAATTTTTGCGTACAGTAAGAACAACGCATGGATGTAACACTATTCTGAAGCCCTTCCCGAGATTATGCTTGTGTATCCAATGAACGAAATTGGCATATGCCTGTCTTCTGAAATCTTTGTTTGAGCGTAGTGGGTCACCATGAGTTAATCCACAGGCTACGCGTTTTGCTGCTAAGGCAGTTTCAAGTACATCTTTGTTCAAACACACAATATTGAAGTTTTCAACTAGTGTAACACAAGACGTTTCAGAGTTCCTGACAATATCGCATACTTCCTCGATTTCCCAACAACAAATACACTATGGGTAGGCATTACTGTGCAATGCTCACACCAGCACCATGTAAGAGAAAATTGTCTGTCAGAATCTTCCATAGAAGTATGAAGCTGAATACCTCGTTGCGATAACATATCCATAGTTGGCTAATGTTGGTAAGGAAGGATCTGCGAATGAATGGACGTGCTTTTATACCTGCAAAAGGTAGACCTAAACCCCTATCGAAATACACAGTACTTATTGCTCATTTCTGCATCTGCCTAAGTAATAGGAGCTGATGTACATGTACAAGTATTTGGACACATATTTGGACGGCATGTTGCTAGATTATAAAAACACTGTAACACAGGAATACTCTAAAAATGAGATAAAATACTTCGCTATCTTACTCAGATAAAATTACTTTCTAGTAGATTTGATTCCCCTGGATATTCGGCCCTTATGTGTGCATACAAATTGATGGATTATCAAACCGGCTTGATCATACATGCTGAGCTAATCGATAAGACAATAGAAAATTGCTCCAGCCCAGCCATGGAAATTCTCGGGTGTGATCGCGACTTAAGGAAGGTTCAGTCTGATCAAAACGTACGAATTTTATCAACTGATCGCAATCCTGGTATCATCAAAATGTTGAGAAATGATCACTCAACTATCGAGCATGAATTTGATCCGTGGCATATTGCCAAATCTGTGAAGAAGCGTATACATAATGCTGCGTGTTCTAAAGGAAACGAGATTCTTGATATTTGGCTGAAAAGCATAACGAATCATCTTTGGTGGTCATGCTCAAGTTGTGATGGTGATTCTGATATATTGATTGAGAAGTGGACATCTATCTTATATCACATATCAAATAAACATTCTTGGTCCAGCAATCGCAAATTCCATAAATGTGAGCATTCAGAACTGTCAGTGGATGATCAGAAGCGATGGATTTCCGAGGACTCTAAAACCTACTGTGATTTGAAAAGTATCATAACAAATCCTCAATTGCTGAGAGATTTACGTAAGTGTAGGCACTTCATACATACATCATATCTTGAACCTTTCCATAACGTTATTCTTAAGTATGCTCCTAAGCGATTATACTTTCCCTACTCAACAATGAAGATGCGACTTCAACTAGCCGTGATTGATCATAATGTTGGAATCGGGCGTGATGGCCACGATTTAAAGACAGAAAGAGTGAGGAAAAAAGCAACGAAGTGTTATAAGAACCCCAAAGTACACTGTAAAAAGTCTCATGAATGGCGACATGCTATTTTGCTCAACGTTGTTGAATCTATTTGAACTACTGTTAAGCTTTTCTATTATTCTAATTGTACTGAAATTATGATGTCTTATATTTGATGTAGACACGTGCTTAATGATATGAAGGTGTGTTTGAGATGCTACAATTATAAAACCTTGCAACTTACCTCTGTTCTCGCAGATCAAACCGTAGAAAAAATGTTATTGTTTATGATTGTCTGCGTTAACTCGACTGCCGAATCTTGCTGCTTGGTGGCGATGACGTCAGCACGCATAGGGAAAAGAGCTCCTGTGGCTAAACGAGACAATGATGCAGAGTGCAACCCGGTGCGTTCTACTCGCGATCAAATGTCGCATCTTTGATGAAAAAATAATTTTTCCGTTGACCCTGCCTTTAAGGTCTATGAAGTCCATTTTTGTGATCGATTAAGCCGAAACACTTTCTACTTGCTATTTATCAGCAAGCAATCTTTATCTATCCAATCTTTTCTCAAGCTAACAGAGATAGGCATGACACATGAAAAATAGGATGACTAAGCATTCCTCGAACTCTCTATCATATATAGCTGTATTACTGAAAGTTTGTGTCTGCCTGTGACGTTTCCGTGAAGCTACTGCGGCCAATGAAACCGCGTCAATTTGACAATCTCAATCTATCGATTCGAGCATTATATTTATAACCGCGTTTCTGTCTTTGTGCCTGCGCAAACTAACGACGAAATCCTCTCATCGGTTCCAATGCCTAAAGTCGCAAAAAGCAATGCCAGCAAAATTCGTGACTACGCGAGAAAATTTTCGAAGGAATTCTCCGCTACACCCACAGAGAAACTATGGTGTCAAGTGTGCGAAGTGGAAGTTAAATATGACAAGACATTTTACGTCGAGTCATCGTAACACTCAAAAGCATAAAGACGGTTTGAGTCGATTAAATGATGGACAGACGATTTCGAAGCAGACCTTCATCGGAGCTGCTACATCATTTCATGAACTCGTTGTTTCCAGTTTCTTGGCAGCCGACATCCCTTTGAAGAAATTGTCTCATCCTGCCATCCGACAGCTATTCTCCGAGGTTGGAAAGACTCTGTCCTCGGAATCTGCAGCAAGAAATTGCGTTTCAAGACTTGCTGTCAGAGAAATTGATCGTCTGAAGAAAGTCATCGAGGGAAAGAGAGTATTTTTGATGGTTGATGAGTCGGAGGCTTCTGATATGAAATTCATGAATACCATCATTGATGATCTAGAAAATCCGAGCGTTACATTCCTGGCGGAATGCAAAGTCATCGAAGGCAATGCCAATAGCCAAGCCGTTGCTCAAACTGTCGACGATGTTCTCCGCCTTCTGAGTGTGGAAAGGAGCAACTTTTCGCCGTTGATCACAGATGCAGCTCCATACATGACGGCGGCTGGAAAATCTCTCAAAACGTATTACCCAGAATTGCAACACGTGACTTGCGTAGCTCACCTTCTCCACAATTCTGCCATGCGGATCCGGGGCCGGTTGCTCGCCTCGACACTTAGCTTAAATGGGCACTTAATGAAGTCTTTAATGGAGCATTTAGCTAAGGTGCGTTGCTCGGGTAACGAACATTAACTTAGCTGACCTCGTTGATGCTCGAATCTAAAGGTAGCTGTCGATCTACTTTAACGAGACACTTAACATCACTTACTGTTGTTACCAGTGACTTTGAGGATGTCTCTCCCTGTTGTCTTGCCTATTTTGAATACAGAAGTAGCATCATCACCACGGAACTTCAAGCATAGACTCGATCTGGATAATCTTGATGATCTAGAATTTTACCAGCGATTTAAATTGAAGAAAGGCACGTTTTGGTTTGTGATGGATGAAATTAAAAGTGATCTGAGTCCCACAAGTCAATCATCAACTGCTGCAAGTCCCGAAATACAGCTCTTATATGCGTTGCGATTTTATTCAACTGGTAGATTCTTGAATCTCATCGGAGACTCCATGGGTGTGGTTAAGGCCATTGTTAGCAGAGCTATTCGTGATGTGTCTTTCAGTCTACTTAACAGATTGGACAAATATGTGTATTTCCCTACAAATCATCATGATCTCATGGAAAAAAATTCTGCGATATTGCGCAATTTCCTGAAGTTGTAGGGGCCATTGATGGCACTCAGATTAGAATACAGGCACCAAGCGGTGAACAGGAGCCTTACTATGTGAATCGAAAAGGTTTTCATAGCATAAATGTACAAGCAATTTGTGATTCAAATGGTCGATTCCTAAACATAGTTGCCGATTGGCCGGGGAGTACTCTCGATTCGAGAATTTTGTCGTCCAGTGCCATTGGTGCAGAATTTCAGAGTGGTCGACAGCGTGGCATTTTAGTGGGTGATTCGGGGTATCCCTGTAAGTCATGGCTAATGACACCAATACTTGTTCCGCGTGATCTATCTGAGCAACGCGATAATAGATCACACAAAACAACTAGATGCATAATTGAAAGAACATTTGGGAGGTGGACGAGAAAGTTTCATGTCTTGCATTCTGAGATTAGAATGAGTCCAAAGCGTGTTTGTCGCATAATCGCTGCATGTGGAGTTCTGCATAATATCTATCTGCAGCACAGAGAACCCTTTGACGAGGAAGAGAATTATGAGGTGGACTCCGATGAGAATCCAATAAGAGAAATAGATGGCAGCAGACAATTCTTTCGTCGCAATTTTCTTCAGCAGCATTTTTGACTGAGTCAATTTGACCTAGTCAATTTGACCTTGTTAATCCTACTGTATCTGCTAAATAGAATTATTTGTTTATTCTATGAATCTGTCCTCTTCCTTCATTATTTTTCTATTTCAGCATGCTTTGTTTAACTTTTAGCGGCCTATACATGGTAGACGGCAACAGAGCACAAGATAAACGAACAAAGGACATAAGAGCAATAGCCTATGCCTAGACAATAAGAGCAGAGGTAGTTCTACATAGCATCGATTGAAATAGTGACATAACAGGACATTTATAATTATTGCAGTGCTATGGAAGGACATATTGGGCCGTATGCATAAAAATGAGAATTTCTTATCAAGAAAAACTTATGATATAAGTCAAAATTGACTCGGGTGCAAGATAATCTTGAAAATGCATGCATAAAGATTTTCTTAACTTATGAGATTTTCTTATTCCCACGATCCTCACACTGTGCATTTCGATTGATTGTTGCTTCACGCAGCTGCGTGAAATGCTGAGAAGCTTATCGGTTAAATGCACTATGAATGAGAATTTCTTTTTCTCGCGACGTAGGAGCGCACTTCATAGATATTTTTTCTGAAGTGAAGAGTGAATCAGCATTGCTTGACTACAAATGACAATTAGCTTTCTCGTCGGAATCATTCTTCATCCTGTCTGCCTATTGACTGACGAGTGACGATTGCAGCTGTGTCCCGTGAAAATGGAAGAGCTTCTAGAAAATGAAACCGAGATTCTCGTATCTCTTCTCGAGAATCACTCTGTTCTGCTGGAGAAGAGCAGCACTCCCATTCACAAGTCCCGCAAGGCTGCTGCCATGGCAGAACTATGTGCCTCCTTGTCGCAATCGTTGGGTCGAGCCTTTGATGCGGAGAAAGTGAAGAAGAAGATTGCCAATTTGAAAACCCGAGTCAAGCAGAAAACAGACAGGAACCAAACTGGCAACAGACCAATTCTTCTCTGTAAATGGGAACGGAAGTTGATGGAAATATTGAACGCCGAGGAAAATCCCACGTTCTCCCGAATACAGGGATCGACTTCTGCGGGATTTGGCAGCCGAGACGGTAATGACTTCGAGAATCGTGTGCCAGAAATTCGCAGTGCAGCTGCGACCTCGATGCGGCCAGAAAAGAATAGAAAGAGGAGATTGCATGGCGAAACGGAGGAAACTGAAGATCTGAGTAACTCCGAATTACAACGGCTGGTTCTGCTGGGTCAACTGTCTTACGTAAGGCTGAAGCAGGACTATTTATTCGAAAAGCGTCGCCTGCTTGACGCTAGCAACACCATCCTCAGTGCTCTTCTTGCAACCCATCTTACAAAAACTTGTAACGGCAAATAGATGCATTTGAATCTGCCTTGCTTTGCTTTGTTTTCAGTATAATCTGGATGAGGGAGTCTAAATCAGAAAAGCTGCATGAAATGTGAATATGAAGTCTTGAACAAGAGAAGAAAAAGACCAATGTAGACAATTTCACTTCCTCGGATTCTAGGATCATCAGATGTCAACCCTGCTAATCAACCCTGCTAACTTTTCGATTTCATGTGGACTGAGCAGCAGAATGGGTCTACTTAAAGTTGCCCAATCCGGAAGCACGACTAGAAATTTTAATGACAGCGAAAATGTTCGATCTTCTTTAGAATTAATGACGCAATAACGCCGATTGTGGGAGAATGGATCAAAACATCAGAAAAGGCGATTGCATAGTCCTTGAACAATGCCCTTTTATCTCTGTGATTGGCATAAGGCCTCAATTAATTATATAATTACTATATATAATTAATATATAAATCATATAATTGATTGCAGCCGGATGACTGAGTAAGCGTGATTGACATCGGTACTTACCTAAAAAGTTGAGAATTTTTGAAGATCCTGTTGTCATGAACCGATCCTGGCCAGCTGACATCAATGCTTGTGAACACCCATTTTTCATTGCATGTAGCTTGAACATTTAAAGATGGATATCCTCTTCCGTTGACATACTCGTCTCCGAATGATCCACTGGGCTTGTCAATTTTCACATGGCTACAATCAATGGCCCCTATGCAAGAGGGAAACCCCATTTTTGCAAACCAATTTTCTTTCGCTGTTTGCTTTTCATTAGCAGTTGTTGGAAAACGTATCCAACTATCTGCCATTGTGGCAATCAGTGGAACTGTTTCATTTATCGTTCTGGATACACTGCACTGATGAAAACCAGTCTGTTCAGCGATGTGACTCTGGAATCCAGGATTTGCAAGATATCTTAGAGTGATTTCTACCTTCTGTGTGGATGAAACCGCCCCACCTCTTGTTTCAGACGAAGGAAATAGATGTGACGCCAACCACTGAAAGTTTTCTCGATCAAAGCGATGCAATGCTTTATACTGAGCATCTGAGGCCACACACCTGCGCTCATTGTAAATGCGCCTCTTGCGGACAACGTTCAAGCTCAACATGACGAAAGGAGAATGCTAGCGGTTGTGAACTATGCTGCAAAGCGATGGGCCGTCAAGTTTCCATAACAACATCGATTGATGTACATCGTCGGTAGCGTAAGCAATAAAATAGCAGCTCACAAAGTTATAAGATTTTCTAATAAGAAAATCTCAAAATCTGTTTTTGTGCATATCATCATCTAAATCTCAGAGTCACTTGAGAAATTCTTCTGATAAGAATTTCAGGGAATCTACCTGAATGTGTCATGTTATTCTGTATGTAGGCTGCTACTTAAAAATTCTAAGTTAATCAGTAATAATTTAATTTTTCTTATTGTTGGTAAGAAATGAAATTCATGTACACTGTATCAAATTACGGTACACGGCTCTCTGGTACACGGATAGTGATAGCCCAAACCAGTGGCCTACTGTCAAGCTGAACAAGTGCGAAAAAATATTGATGAATTATCCGAAGAAACTTTCTTTTTGGACTATTTTCTATTACGAGTCACGAGGTATCGGGTTTGACGAGTTAAGCGAAGTTAAATATATGTGTTAGATAGCAGATTTTGAAGGGATTTTTTTCGATGACGAGTTAAGTGTGAATGACGAGTTATCCGGGTGACGAGTTATCCGAATACTACTGTAGCATTATGAAGAGAGTTGTCAATTTATTCGTGCTGTTCACATCGAATTGATGTCTCGACTGTTCAAAATTTCATAAGTTTGAGAAATAATGCAATCAGTGGGATATCAGTGCAGATTCTTCTTGAAAATGTTTCAAATGACTCGCGAAACATTCCACCGGCGCGCAGATCATTCTCGATTTTTAGAGTTTTGAGGTAGATCATGTAACGTTGGTCTCTAATCAACTTCCGATGCTCGTTGATTAGAGCCATCTGCTCATCCTTGCCATCTTTTTTGACTGACATATTCAGTTGAGCCGACTTACATGGTTGCTTATCTTCAGACATTTTTAGCCGCTTCCGATTTTTGAAATATTCCTCACCACTCTCACCGTGAATTATATCGTATAGCTTCTGAATGTAGAGAGGGGGCTTCTCAGGTTCTGGTCCTCCACCAGTCTTGTGATATCTGATTGACTTTCCATGCTTGCGGACTTCATCTTTCAAATTTGATATTTTCGTTTGAACCTGCGAGACTTCACGAGGGCTGTCATGTGCAGTTGCAAGGAAATCAGCAAGCAAGTCATCCCATGCAGCGCTGCGAGATTTTGAAGTTCAAAATGCTGTCAATTTCCCGATGATTGTCATGTGGTATTTCTCATAGATTTCTACCAACATTGTGGTGTCTTTGATTGTCCAAACGGGTGAGCGCTTTCTGTCTTGCTTCTCAGTCATCGTCTCGTCACAAGTAAGTTTCATGAGAATTGCGAAGCAGTTGTCTGTATAGCAGATGAACGATAAGTTCAAAGATGATTTCTCTATCACGTGACCACGTCAACCCTAATTATTGGTAGTCCGAAGTGCCGAGTTAACGTGTGGCCAATCCCTGCTCAATCGAACTCCTTCCCATGCAGTCAAATGTTCAATTGTACTAGCACGTGGTTTTAGGTGTACACGTGTCACGCTTAATGGGCCACTTGGATAATGCCCTATCCCAGCAACGCACACGAACATTAAAAAAGTGTCCACTTGACGAAGTGGAGCATTAGCCGTTAATGGGACATTAATGATTGAGCTTAAGTGTCGAAGTCGAGCAACCGGTCCCCGAGCGCATTTCTCTACAATTGACGCACTCATAGCTCGTATCAAGGCAGCTACGCTTAAAAACAAAGAACGCAGGCGAATGTTTCGTTCAGCCGGAATACCCTCCCCTCGGGATCCCATCTTGTCAAGATGGGGAACGTGGCTTCAATCAAGGTGCTTTTTATTATGCCCAGCATCTTCCCATCGTCAATTCTTGGGATATTCTTGGGGTGTATTAGCAACTCGAGCTCAAGAGGCCATTCGCTGTGATGGCTTAGCCACAGACCTGATTAGTGCACTGCAATATCGACCATTCGTCGAACTATTAGAACGTGTTGAGATCAGTACATATACAATACAACAAGCCTACAGTGATCTTCAAAGCTTGCACTTTGACGACGATCCCTGTGGATTAAAATCGTACATAAACCAAAGATTATGTAAAAACACAGATATCGTATCGATAATTGAAGCTCGAGATCATTCCATCTCACCCCATGTCTAATGTCTTCTCAAACAGGCGCAGCCGACATCGGCAGCCGTTGAGCGCACTTTTTCGTTATTGTAAAAATTGATGTGTAAGGATAGCAATTTCTTACCCGAAAATGTTAATAAATATTTACTTCCAATGTGTAATTACCGCAATATTTAGAAACGACATGAGTCTTTGAATAAACTTCAACTGTTGGAACTTCATCTTGTTTTCAGTGACAATATATAACAAAATTGACATATTCATGACGTATATTATGAAATATATAAAATACGTTCGTATTTAATATGTATGTATATTCCGTTAAATTAGATTCAAAAAAAGGTTAGGTCTATTTTTAGTTTCTAAAAAGTCTAGTAATCCTGGCAATTAGGTCTAGAAAAAAATTCCCCTAGTTATTAGTTAAAGCATTGTAAGTCTATATTCAGAGATCCGAACTTCCCTGATCTATTTTTAGAATCATCGCCACTCTCTATTCAAGCAAAGTCAGAAAATTCACTCACCTTCTTCTTCACTCTAATTGGCTAGTGCTAGCACCCGCATGAATCGACTTGCATTTGATATATAGTCGAATCTGCATTATTTTACTTGTAGTCTTATTTTAATTGCCACGACTGTGTACACGTATATGTAAACAAAAACCGAGTCAATTAGGCCCAATTAATCCCTCGCAGTAATTGGTACATATTGTGACGATGTAGGTCAGCCAAGAGACTGTACGTCTTATTTCAATGCAATAGGCAATGAACAGCAATAGACACGACTTGATGTACCTGGTTAATTTGCACAAGTACTCCAAATTGGTTGCATGTTCTGAACACTTAGATGAAAAAATACACAACTGCCCTGATAGAAAGTTGGTAGATAGTCGATTGATGTTGTCAGTTACTCCTTTTGCCGTACAAACTATTCAACGTAGTGACTCAAAGGAAACCATTCAAATGATTTTAAAAGTTCTGACAGTTCCACTCAGACGAATTTGTTTACAAAATAAAGGAATTCAAACTAAATCGATGGCTTGTCCAGCTGATTTGAGGAAACAGATAAGACGCCAACAGAAGGTCAAAAGTAAGTTGAAAATGCGTTTATCGAGAAACCCAAAGAGCAAATTGACAAGAAGGATGAAGGTAAGTAATTTTGAAACGAAGCATATAAGTAGGCCTATTTCAATCTACAATATCATACATTTTCACTTTATCAAGTGGCTTGCCGGATAATTTTAGAGGAAATTTAAAGATATATTTAGAGAATCAACTGTCTAATTTGGATAAACAGCCGAAACGTCGACGTTTTCCGATGGCATTTTATAATATATCTCTGGATTTTTCTTTATTCGAGATCATGCTATGTCACTTTCCGTAGAATTTTCATCATGTCATCCACGACAATGTTAAGGAGATATCTCCTACAAATATTTCAAAAGGTATGTGAGCAATCGTTTGTGTTATTTTCTAATGATTTGAATGCAATAAATTTATATTATTCAAATACACTGGGCTTCCAGCCTGGATTCTGTTCCTCAACTCAGGAACTAATTTGACAGAAAATGGACTCTCAGACAAATGCTATCAATGAAGGTAAATATTTTAGATAATTGCTGAGAGCCGAGGATCCATTGCATTAATTGCTTCATTTCCAAAGAATCAATTAATACAAAGCATCTACAGCTTGTGGCATGAGCATGCTATATTGATATGCATTAATAAACCAATACTGTTATAATACCAATAATGTTATTAATCATCACGATAACGCTTGATATTGAATTTTCATTGATTTTAGAATTGTCAATCATCTTCGATGCAATATCAATCAGTGACTGTTTAAAATTCAACGCACCAAAAGATGAAATCGAGAGATTTGTTGACTTTGGCAACAGTATAAAATACCGATTATTGCTAACCAGGTTCGGTTATTCATAGTTAGAGGATGCACCAGGAAATGGAAGCAGACCATAGGCTATTTTTTTTTAATCAATGATGTGAAATTTTATTGCTGCCTTGCCTTGAGAAAGGGTCTGGACCCGAAACGTCGGCTGTGTTCATATTTTTTATTCGTAATTATTTAGTGGCATTAAATTACTCGGGAGAGAAAACTGATTTTTTTCACATCATTGATTCATTATGGTCCTCCCGCCTTCAGCCATCTCTTAGGCTATTTTTTTATATGGAAGCACCGTTTCACGCGCAAAACTGAATAAGTTCGCATCCTTTTCTCCAAGATATTGTCATGATGCAGGACTGACTGTAATATCAATTATATGTAATTAGACAAGCCAGACAAGACTTTGGAGTTTCTACGGATCGACCGCATATTGCTCATCCAAGCACTGGTGATATTGGCTAATCGTGATATCTTAAGTATCATCGTGAATAGGACAAGATCACAGCAGGATGGACATTATTGTGCGGGTTCATTCATTTCAATCTGCTTGAAAAAGGTCAACAATTGTCTGGAATGTGAAAATTCATTATGCTCTAATTCTCCAATAGACTCTTAGACTCTTCTTTATTAATCTAGTGAAGTCTTCAAATAGACAATAGAGATTTCACATAACCAAAGGAAATATTACAAAGCAGCCACCGTTAATGAAGTCCATAATCGCACTATAAAATTATAACTGCTTGTGAAAAACAATCACGAATTTTCTATGTAAGTCTACGCACAATATGGATAAAAAAGTCAATTCGATTTCATTGTCAATTGTATGAGATAATTGAAGCAAAAAGAAGGAATCAAAGAAAGAGAAAAATTTTGTCTAAGTCATAAAAATAGTAAGTTATTTTATTGTCTATAACATGATATGTAAATATATTCTAATGTGTGGATTCCATTTATATATCTGTCACATTTCTATAAAAACAAATGGAAAATATTATCATGTATATCAGTCACGCACATGACACTTCTGGAAAATGAGTGCAATACACATGTTATATAATGTCATGATACGATATGTATTACGTAGGCATTATAATACGTTTAGCATTCAGAATATCCTTACTATAGAAGTCTACATTTAATATATTGCACTTTTGTTCAATTATTTATCTATGTTGACATATATGCCACATAGCCAGTCTATGTTGATCAGCTAGAATACTTCACACCCTTAACACGTTTATCTATGTTGACATATATGCCACATAGCCAGTCTATGTTGATCAGCTAGAATACTTCACACCCTTAACACGTTTTCCCATTTAAAATTTCTTTTATTGAAGTGAAATTAGATCTGTTTGTATTTCGTGATGTCATCGTTATGTTTTCTTGATTGCGATGTCAAGTTATGTCGTCCAGTTCTGCCCATCACATAAGTTTGGTTAATATGAAGCAAAACTGGCCTATAATGAGCCGGTTGGAACCCGGTGACACCCCAACAATGAGTGGATAATACTGAATGATTTTCAGGGGACCTATTGCCATGCTTTTGCTCTTCCCAACCTTCATGTATTCCTAAAGACGCTATTTTTCCTCTCATACTAATTTAATCGTCAAACGCCATCATGAAGCTGCGAACGTATGAATTCATTATCTCAGAAAAAAGGTAATTTAAAAGTTACGTGCTACGTAGCTACGTGTCCGTCAAAAAACAATAAATCGTTTCATACTTCATCATGACAAGTATCGAAAACATTTATGGATTTACATGAATTGTCATGAAAATAACTATAAAATCGATTGATTTCTGTGTCAGTTCAGCATTCTATTAGATGTTCAACTGTGTATACCTATGTCCTCAATCTTAGTTTCAGTTTTGACATAGCCATTCAAACAATCTCATTCATTATTTTAATACCCTCTCATAATCGATTGAAATATGTACAATAACCTACTGTTTGCGAGTAGTTACACAGGATGAATTTGTGTAACTACAAGTAGATAGCTTGGTTAAGGCTGGTTCCCACTGGTTGCAGTTTTGTAGTCAACGACTTATTTTTTTTGTAGTTTGTAGTTGGCTACTAATTGAAGTTTGCAATTGGTCGTTAGCTACAAAATGATCTGTCGTTGGTTGTTTGTCGTCAACGAATCACCGTGAGAACAGCTATAAGCAATGAACTACATAGCGACGTAACTACAAGTAGTTGAGCGTTTCATTCAGGTTGAATTACCAGCGACTGCCGCCAATATGTCAACTGAGCTGTTTATAGAAATTGTTAGAAAGTATCCTGCGATATATGATGTATCCTGCAAAGACTACAGCAATAAAGTTTTCAAGGAAAACTGTTGGAGAAATGTTTCATCTGAATCCGGAATGGAAGTCGACGATGCCATGAAGAGATGAAAAAACCTACGAGACCAGTATCGTTGCTGTAAAGAAAAGGTGAAGGAATCAGAAAAATCAGGATCAGCAGCCAAAAAGTTTAAGATATGGGAGTTCTATCACTGCCTGAAATGGCTTGATACTTTTTGCAAGTCTAGAAGGCGTTGTAGCAAAATGTCAAATGATACAATGGTTGAGCGTAGTGGAGCGGATTCTAATGATCAGGAGATCTGCAATGATCAGGAGAATTCAGAAACAGCGTTAAGTGTAGAAGCTGGCACGGAAAACCAACCGACAGACTCGTACTTTGAATCTTCTGTGTCTCAATCATTCGTTGAAACCATGGGGAAAGGAATTCGTGGAAAGCGTTCATTGAAAGAATCATCCAATATTGATGCTGCTATTTTGAAACTCCTCAATAATGAAAATGATGATGAGCAATTTCGAAATTATGTGGCGATAGCATTGAAAAAAACTGAAGCCGACTACTAAATCATATGCTAAAGTGAAAATTCAACAAATTTTTTGTGATTCGGAAATTTCCGATATTAAATGTGGCAACGATGAACAACAAAGAAAATGGTAATGACCTATTGCAGCTACTTCTTGATGATACCACAGAAACTTTTAATAAATAAATAGAACTCTATTTTAAATTCCAGTGTTACATTGTAAAATTGATGTGTATTGTTCAATCATGTTATCATTTACGAGTATAGTACTTGTACACATATTACACTGCTTATTCCGACTGGTATTCTTATTCCTTACATTCGGAGGTTTCGTTAAAGGGTTGATAGGTTTCAAAAAGGTAACTATAATAGTTCGCTTTACTGATAGATATATGTTTGTGTAAAACGACTACTTAACCTATTAGTGTCTAAGCGTTTTCCAATGTAATGAGTCATTCATTTCGAGCAAATTTTACGTTCTTTTAATGAAGTTGAGAGTTGAGAAGAAAAACAAAACCAGTAATCATAAGTACTATAAGTCCTGTATTTATAGTGACCGTTAAGAAGGTTTAATTCATTTATTCAAAATCTTAAAACGAAAACAACATGATTTCAATTTCTATTTAACTAGATGTTTCCAAGGTATTTCAAGAAATTTGTTTTGATTCTGTTCGTTTCACATATGACTCCTGCCACGACACTTTTCCGGCAGCGGTCAAGAAATATTCTGACATATCTTTCCTGAACTTTTCTGCTTCTAATGTAGATCGATAGCCAACCATACATGTAACGGGTTTTAAACCCGTGTCATCATGAGTGATATTTCTCCATTCACCATGTTGAGTAGTCCCGTCATCTTTTTCTCTGTCTACTAGCGTTGTCGTACAGTATGATTCATCTTTCCGTTTCAGAAAATTATGCAAAACACATGCAGCCTTTACAATATCGACTGCTTTATCAGGGTGCATAATGATAGGCCGGCGAAAGATGCGAAACTTCGATGATAATATTCCAAACGAGTTTTCTACAACACGTCTAGCACGACTGAGGCGATAGTTGAAAATCCTTGGTTCAAACTCCAACTTGGTTCCAGGATATGGCCTTAGAATGTTTCGCTTTAAAGGAAAAGCCTCGTCTCCAATAAAAAATGGTGGCAGATAGACTTTAGAGCTAGGCAAAATTTTCAGATTTGGATTACCCAATTCATTTTCTTCAAGCTTTCTATAAAAGTCAGTCTTTTTTAGAATTCCGGAATCGTTCTCACGTCCACATGCTCCGACATCAATGAATTGGAAACAATAGTTTGCGTCAACAATAGCAAGTAATACGATACTGAAAGTTCCTTTGTAATTGTAGTATAATGAACCAGAATTACTTGGAGCTTGAATCACGACATGCTTGCCATCAATGCTGCTACAGCAATTAAGAAAGTTCCACATTTTCCAAAATTGGTTCATCACTTTATCCCAATCTTTTCCAGTAGGATTTGGCATATAGAGAGGTTGGAATATTTTCCAAATAGCTTCACAAGTTTCATGTATAATTTTACATACCGTAGATCGCCAAGACGGAAATTAAAAGAAATAGTTTGTTGGGAATCACCAGTTACAAGATACCTTAATGTTACTGCCAATCTTTCTGCTGCCGATATGCTTTTACGAAAATTTGTGTCTTACTTTGAAATATGACTTTTGATATTTTCCAGTATAAATCGAAATTCCTTTGGACCCATGTGAAAATATCGATAGAAATATTCTTCATCATCGAAATACATTTCTCTCACAAGATTAGCAAATTCTCCAAGTTTTTATCTCCTTAACAAAATCGGTCGAACCCAGAATCTTATCTGGTTGAGGTGCTTTTTACGTAAATGTTGGCATCTTCAGATCCCAGTCAGTATTTGCAAACGACTCTCTGCAGTGTGAATGCATTGATTTACTTCAAACTACCGAAAGATAAACTACAAACTTCGACTACTCAACTACAACTACAACAAGCAGCTGACTACAAACTACTTTTTAAATCAACTACAAACGATAAACTACAAGGTCGCTAGCTACTGCAATGAGAACCAGCCTTTACTGATATGTGAACCACGATGGCTATGCAAGTCTTCAATCTCGTTGGACTTCAGAATTCTAAATCTCACTTCCTACAATGATAATAATTTAGAACTTCTTTTTTTATATTTTATACTGGTATTTTTGATAATTTCAAATGTATTGTTTTATGGTAATGCAGGCTGACCAATAGGTCTGCTTTTTGCAGACTAGTCTGCAAAGTCTGTTTTTGATCTGTTTTTTTTTTTTGGTCAAGTCTGCTTTTTTCTATCATTGCTGTATTTGTATGATTTTCAAGAGTTCTATCAGCATATTCTTCAAATTGAACGGAAATTCATATGTTGAGACCTGAAATGCGTCAGTTCAAAGAAAATCAACCATTTTACGTATGCGCGTGGAATAATATGATTATCATGTCTAAAAATGGATAACTATTAACAATGAGAATATTGGGAAAATGATGTAGCTACGGTATATTTTGCTTTTGTGAGTGACACCTATCTTATATTTCAGTTTTTGGATTATTTCTTTCCAGTGACGTTGTTGTATTCTTACCGATCAGGTCAGTTATTTGTTCGGTTTCTTGTTGAGGCTTCATCCTGAAGAATATGGTCAAACTGGTTCAGATGCTTCAAAAGAAGAAGTGTGAAGAACGCAGAGTCTTGGAACTTGACTGAAATTGATTGCAAGGAACTTTGATTTGGCTGGAGTAGTACTACTTCAAAACTACTCTAGTCGCTTTGTGTAGGAACATTGACACATTTTCAGAGATTTTGAAAATATTGGAAACATAAGCAAGAATTAAAAGACAAACCCTTCTCACTTCAAGTAGATGAAAGCACCCATCATGGCAAAGTTCGTCTTGAAATCTGAATAACATTCGTGAATGATCGTTTCATCCGGAAAACGTATATCTCAGCACGAGGCAACTCCATGTTGATTTTGATGTGAAAGACTTTCTTTTGTCTGACTACAAAAAATCTTTAGACGAAATTCGACTGGTTGACTGTGAGAATATCTTCAAGACTGTTATGTTAGTGATGAATGATTTTGATCTAGATCCTCTCAAGCTCAAATACTTAATGACCGACAACTGCCATACCATGCGTGGTGAAAATTCTGGATTGCTAGCCAGACTTTCAGAGGTTTGCCCGAACATGATTGATATCGACGGATGCGGTGTTCACAGAATGAACCTTCTACAAAAAGACGAGGTCAAAGAAAATGAAATTCGAAATATAATTGGCTTTGCTGAGAATGTGTCAAGTTTTGTTGAAAGGAAGACGAAAGTGCAGTCGATGCTGAGACAGGCTGAAAAATATTTGGCACTCTGCAAAATTAGTGATTATTGTCCAACTCGATTTCTGTCGCTTTACAAAATGCTGACTGAAATATGTCATCAGTTTCCTTTGATACAGAAAATCAGCCGACTTTCAAAAGATTCTACTTTGCAATCGTATTCGATGATCCCGTTTTCGTGGTCCACCTTGATCAGTTTTTGATTCATGTGCAACCAATACATGATTTCACGAAATGCATGCAATCACCTGACCTTGACATATTTAGTTTTCTCGAGAAATTGCTGGAATTGCTAAGGAAGCTCCTGCAGTGATTGGGGCATTCGGTGGAGATAACACCGCAAAAGTACATTCCGATGCTGCATCACAAAGATGGAACACCCAAGAACTTTCAGTCAAAAATGAAGGAATTGTTCTATGATAAAGAGTCTCCTCACATAAATGCAGCAATGAATCAATTGAGTGAGCGTGAAATAGGATGGATAAGCGAACGGTGGAATTTATTCAATGAACAGCATTTGCATCGTCTTCTTGTAAGATTTTCTAAATTGCTGCAGTCGGAAATCGTTCGTCGATGCCATTTGTTGAAAGCAGAAATTGTCAACGATAGGTTTCTTAGATATCTTTCTGAATTGTGTGCGCCCTTGAATTTGAATCGTGGTACCGCATCTGACGAGCTTGCAGTACTGCGAGGAAAGTCCGATTCCGAAGTGATAAAGCCATTGGAGAAGTTATTCAAAGTAAATGAACTTTCTACCTCACCAATGCTTACACAATTAGTGAGCACCATAACTTTGTTCGTACCCCACAATATGACAGTCGAAAGCAGATTCTCGAAAATGAAGTTCATTTTCATACATGAATTTCAATACATGAATCATGAATGTATTGTTTTACTGAATACAAATATCTGTAGTGCAAGCCTTAAGGCCGGTTCACATCCGTCTGTATTTTCACACAGAAGTAACAGTTCTGTATTGCAGATGCCCGGTTCTGTATTATAGATTGCTCCTTGTCCTCGAAACTTATCGACCGCCAAATACAGAACAATAAATCAGGTTCGCAATGCTCTGTAAAGCGGTCTGGATTTTACATTCCTGCACTACCAGGCGTCTATCTGACAGGCGTTCCGCTGAACCCAACCTCAGTTTCTGGGGTTCGATCTTTCTTCGAGCCAGTCACACGTCAGCTACAAACCGGCGTTCTGTAAAAGTTGAACATTGGCGAACACTTCTGCATCGTACAAATCGGTGTTCTGTATTCACTTCTGGAAAATAAGCCATCGCCACAGAGACCGTTCTGTTTTACAGAACGTGGCTTCTGTAATAACAGAACGCGATCTGGATTACAGAACTGAAAATACAGAGCGATGTGAACCGGCCTTAGGCATCCGTGTACGTAGCTAATATATTTTAATAAATTATGTTTTTATGCAAATGTTGCATGCACATTGTTACATGATGCAATACCAAGGGCTACTAAAGAAATGAGTTTTAATTATACTAGCTCTCTCTCTCTATTACCATAGCCATTTCCCCATTTGAAGCATCATTATGATATGTCGAAAAGTCTGGAGAATAGACCACAGTATGTACAATGTACATGCACTTAGGGCCTGTACTCGCTCATATTTCCTTCCAAGTTAATCGTGAAAGGCTGTTAGTTTGATTAACTGACAATCATTGATTTAATTGAATCATTGACTCGATATGACATTATTTAAGTCCAAATGGACATCCTATCCTCCCGCCTGCAACTCGTCGGACCAGGAGTCGAACACAAGACTGCTAATCAAGTGCTCTATCAACATGGCCTTAGACAGGCAGTACAAAAGAAGCATTGGTGTAGACCAATGTCATACCTCTGGTTCAACCAGTATGTCAAAGAAAGCATTACGCCATTCTTTCACGAAGGAGACAGTGAACTACTGTCGAACCAACCGCTATTATTAATTGATCGCACATAGTTCAGACAACGAAATATTATAGGTTGCTGGGTGCAAATGATTGACTCGATATGACATTAATTAAGTCCAAATGGACGTCAAACACCCTATCCTCCCGACTGCAACTCGTCTTCGAGTGTTTTTATTAAGCGGACTGTACCATTCGTTCTACTGTTTGGTGGGTTATTTGCATCAAATTTTGTCATAAAGCTCGTCTATCTGACAGACTTGTGTAAGGTGTTACTGATACCAAGTTACCGAAACTGCTTTTTCCTCATGCATGTCTTCTCATACAAGTAATTTTCTCGTGGTTTATCTTAACTTAGCTTCCTAATTATACATCAGCTTATCATTTTTTTCAATTTTCAGGCATCAAGTATCAAATGAAATGGGTGAAAGAATTTCCATTTCTCAAACCCGTCAAGGGAAATGAATACTCTGCGATGGAAACTGAAGAAGATGATGACAATGCTTTGCTGAAAGTGGACTTGCAGAAAAACCACAAAAAGATTGCGAAAATCGATGTGGGTACTAACGCCAAAGCAATCCTGCTGTCCAGCGATTTGCTGTTCATGAAGAAGAACAGTGGAGAAGATACTGCTTGGCTTTCTACGAAACCACTGTGGCATACTTGAGGACCAATCTACCTTATGAAAACAAAGTCCTGAAGGATGCTCAGTATATGATGCCCCAGAGACGGAATGATCCACGTGCCCTGACTGCAATCTCTCGTTTGACATTGACTGTCGCTAAGTGCCTCCGGACAAATCTTTCCAGTATCTTTGGAATTAGCGGGTCGGTTGAGGATTTATGCGATAAGATCAGAAGGCAGTGGAGACTGTATCAATTGGAGGACATTCCAGAGGATTGGCTTAGTTGTGAGGCCGATGTCAAACCATCTGGACCATACCAAGAAAGTTATTGGGAAAAAGTTGAGTCTGAATGATCCGACTTGAACTTAGAATCAGACACAAGCACTGCAGTGCGTCTTGACGAGTACTGGACGAAGGTATTCAATATCAAAGATTCTTTTGGAACAAAGAAATACCAACAATTGGAAGGTTTAGTCAAGTCTGTTCTGGCCTTATCCCATGGCAACTCAGGCACAGAGAGTGGGTTTTCGATCAACAAACAGATATTGGATGCTCATGGCAATTCATTGGATGACGACACTCTTGTTGCTATTCGTCCTGTAAAGCATGCTCTTGTCAAAGATGGTGGTGCAGCGGGATTTGAGTTGACTTCCTCACTCCGTACATCAGTCAAACAGTCATGGCAGCGCTACCAAAATGATCTTCTGCGGAAAAGAAGCACGTCACAGGCTTTGACAGCAAATGATTTATCAAACAAGAAAGACAATCATTGAGATTGATGCGAGAATACGGGAAGTACAAAGTGGCATCAAAGTTGCTGAAAAGGCTGTGGTCGACGGAAATGAAGCTATGAAAGAAAATCTTAGATCTACCACAGTAAACAGAAAGAAACTAGAAGAAGCAAGCCAACTGATTGAAATGGGCGTCGCAAGAAAATGAGCATTGTCGGAACAGCTTGAGGAATTGAAGAAGCGCAGATTGACCGGTAAGTAGCCGAGGATGTACTCATATGAATATGAATGCCCAATGTTGCACTGCAAGTTTTTTTTCAAGTATTAACCTGAAACAGCGATCATTCCTTTCGATCTAGTAATATGCAAGTTTCTTTATCAAGTCTCTGTAATATCTTTATTGAAATCGATTCAATAGAGTATCTACGTGTATATGCTACACATGCATCACACATGATTGTGTAATTAGTCATCATAACTTAGAGACTACTATAGACAAAATCAGTGCATTTTAAAATCGATGTAAAATATTGGAAATTTGACCGATGAAAATGGAAGTTTCCTTTAACTAAAGGTTTTTGGATGCGAAATTTGATATAAGGCTTATCCGTGCACATGTGTACGTACTATACGCGTATGAACAAATTGCACGCTTACATTGTACACAAATTAAGCGAACTGCATGAATATCAAAAATATACGTACACTATAGTACATCATATATGTAAAAATAATAATGAGTTCATACTAAAGCATACATAGTTTTTACCCTTACATTATGTCACACATTATTTTAGAACCTACTTCTCAATGATTGCATAGGTAAGTTAAGTTTATTTCGAAGCTCAAATGGTTTGTTGCTCAGTTAATCACATGCACGATATGTGCAGTGAATTGCATGAAGAGGTACAGTCTGGTTACATGAATAAATACGCACGTAAGTGCAGTGTGCAGTGAATTGTGGGATGATTGAATTGTTAATTATTTTCTACGAATTCATTGAGTTGGGCGTTACCAGAACTCCATTTCCAGGGCCGAGGGCCATGGTTTGAAGAACTTCTAAGTAAAGTTATTAATTAATTTGTTTTTGTTCATTTACCTAATGTTCCTTTCGTGTTTTCTCGCAAGCTTGACAAGGTTAGGATTTTTTATCCAAATCCTATGTTTACAGACGTTTTGATGTGTGTGAATTCACTAGAAATTTGAGATACGTGTAGTACCAATCTTGCCAATGTGGCTTTCACATTCTATCTCTTATCTAGATTTGATGATGTATCGGTATATGAAATCTTGAATTTGTGCAGTCACTCGAAAAGTATTGCATCCAGGAAAAAAGTTTTGACTGGAACATAGTACAGCTCCCTCAAGTCATTTTATTTTCATTGCTTTTTTCCATGTGATAATTCTTCAAGGATGATAGAATAGAAATGCTGTGTTTACATTTATATGATTAAAAATCAAAATTAGCACTATGTAGAAAGTACAAGGAAGAAAATGACAAGTATCGTATAGATCATTAACCCTAGAACGTACAGTGAGGTCAATTTGACCTCATCACATTTTTCATTTTCGGATATTTTCTAGGAATTAAACATTTCAAAGCTGATCTTTCGTGACTTTTAATATTTCAGCATTGTTATCAACTTTAAATTATCAAATTTATTTGAAAGGACATAGATATCGATTGTGAAGTAAATCTACGTTTTTGTAATCTATGAGGTCATTTTGACCTCATGGTATATGATCACACATATTTCTATATATGCCAATGTAATTGCATCTTATATCATTGCTAATGCATTACAACATAAATTTCAATAGCTACTCAACAAAACTTTTATTGAAACTGCATTTTTATTTACGTTTAGATTGATAACATAGTGAAGTATGTGTGACAAGCTTTGATCAATAATATATTTTCGAAATTTGAATGGTTCTTATCAATCTGCTGTGATAAAGTAGATATCTTGGGTTGCTTCTGTGGTTGTGTTTATACAGAGGATACCAGGGACCAGATGTAGACGCGGGTGGCTGTAGATTCCAGAAGGACTGTCCGATTCCAATTATTCCAGTGGCAGTTGAAAATTCAGATCTTCTTCTACAATTCATCTCGATCATGCGAGGGTGTTCGAACAAAATTGTAGGATTTAGCAGGCGATCGAAGTTGAGTACCACACTGCCACCGTCTCAATGCTATTGACACACTATGAATGCGAAATCCTTCATCGCGCTTAGCGCCTTAACCTGGTGTATTGTCGCATTGTCAAGTCAGCAGGTCAGGTGAGAACTGGCTGTTGCCGTCACCAACAATAGAATTCGCTGCTACGTCCTCCCTAGGCAGACAGACGCCCACCCACCCAATCTATCGCTGTGTTCCCACCGAATCATTGATATCTCAGTCATTCCGATTACAAATAGAACAAAGCAAGACATCAAAGTGCATATCGGTTATAATGTCTCGTCGTGTGTATTGTGCAGAGCAAGCTGCAAGACTAATTGAAGAGACATTAGATGTAGTGGAAGATCCCAGTGATGATTCTATGAGTGAAGGCGAGCTCAATATTGAAGAATACATCGACGACGAAAGTGAAGCTGATAGCGAACTACACGAGGACATCGAATCAGAACCAGATTTCATATCTCCAAGCGGTGACTCTTGGACAAGAAATCCTTCAGAAACACGAGGTCGAGCCAGACGAGAAGATATTTTGAGACAAGAAGGTGGTACAACGAGATATGCTTTGCAAAGAATCAACACGTCCGTCGACGCATGGAAAGCAATTTTCAATGACGGTATGTTGCAGCTTATCGTTAATTCTACTAATCTGGAGGGACAACGTCTTTGTGGAGATTATTTCGTTAAAACGGACTCTATTGAACTTTCCGCGTTTATTGGACTTATGTACTTGCGTGGCCTCTATCAAGGCACTAACGAGCCACTACAGCACCTATGGAATAAGGAATTTGCAAGACCAATTTTCCCGCGGACCATGGGATTTCAGCGGTTCAAGCTTTTACTTCGCGTCCTACGTTTTGATGACCGGGCTCTGAGGAATGCAAGATTCAGAAATGACAAATTTGCTCCCATAAGAGAACTTTTCACGAAATTCCAGAGCACTATACTTCGCCTTTATTGGCCGCACGAGACTATAACAGTTGACGAGCAACTTTTTCCGTCAAGAAATCGATGTGCTTTTCTTCAATATATGCCTAACAAACCATCGAAATTTGGAATAAAGTTTTGGATTGCTGCCGATGCAGAAAGTCATTATGTATTGACTATCTCTCCATATCTTGGAAAAGAAGAAACCAGTGTGAGAACAGGGACAGTCGGAGAATCAACAGTCCTTCAGCTCGTTGAACCGTTCAACAATAGTGGGTGTGAAGTTGTCACCGACAATTTCTTCACCTCTCTGAAGTTGGCAAGGGAGTTGAGAGAGAAAGACATGACACTTCTCGGAACCATTCGCTCAAACAAAAGGGAGATTCCGACTGAAATGAAATCTACCGCAAATCGTGAGCAATATTCGTCAGTGTTTGCATTCCATTCTGAAGGAGAAGTTGCATGGTGAGTTATATCCCAAAGCGCAATAAGAACGTAGTGCTCCTGACTTCTTCGAGGTATTCATCGGCTATCGATAACTCCACACAAAAGAAAAAGCCTCACATCATTCTTGAATATAACAAAAAGAAAGGCGGTGTAGATACGGTTGACCAAATGCTACGACATTTTTCTACTAAAATGGCTTCCCGTCGATGGCCGTTGGCCGTATTTTGCAACATACTCGATATTACTATGCTAAACGCCTTTGTCCTGTGGAAAGAGATATCAAATCAATCATCTCGATTTCTTTTTATTCATGAGGTTGCAACCAATTTGCTTGAGTGCCTAAAGGAAAGACGATCCTCGATTCCACTTCCTACACACACGGTAACCCAATATGCCAGCTCAAGGAAACGTGGAAACTGCAATTTCTGCGACAAAAGCAATCGCAATAAAACGCAAAACATTTGCTTTTCATGCAAGAAGTTCGTGTGCGGAAGACATACATTGGAATCCAACCATTTTTGTTTGAACTGTTGTAGTTAGATTTTTTTTGACAGTTCGTATAAAATTTCATTTTTGTGTAAAATACACTATTAGTCAATGGAGTACTTTGATTTATTTATAATCAAGTAATGACAGCAAAGGGGACATGATTTCCTATCGCTTCTTATAACAATACAATTCTAAAGTATTATCTAATGTCAAAAATATTCTTTAAATTACGTGAGGTCAAAATGACCTCATTTGTAGTAAAACGTAGAAAATAAGTTTGTACGTTCTAGGGTTAAGAGGTGAATGACAAATATCACAAAATGCTTAAAATTGAAATTGCATGTATGAGCGCAGTTTCACCTGAATACAGAACCACATACCGGTACATGTATAATGTTCACCTGGAAATGGCACTTTTTGCGATGTGATGACATCACTCATCTTTGGAACATCAGCTACATACATATAAGAATTTAAGAAACCTACATGTATATTGTAACTTTGAAAATGTGTACCTTCGAGTAGTGTACCGTGTGATATCCATTTGTTTTCGAGTTCGTAAACTATTTTTCTTTTTAGGTTGCCGTCCAACAGGATTGTGGAGATGGAGACTTTCTTACCGGAAACGTAGGCGGAGGCTACTTTTTTGGACATTACATGTATATGAGCTATCAATAAAGCACTTTGACATTATTCAATGTTTTTTGTTACTAGGATCCATTCCATTTCATTTACTTTAGTGATACGCAAAATCAGGTGCTTGAGGCGATCTATGACCTGGCCAAGCTCGCCATGTGTTCTCCCTCAAATGACATGTACAACGACTGATTAGATGTGATAGAGAAACAACCTAAAAATACCTAAAATTTTATTATGAAAAACCTAAAAAAAATTTTTTTGGTGCGGGAGGCCTGCACTTGTTTGGTTAAATAACTTGACATAAAAATCAGAAAAACTTGTACCATGGACACGCCTGATCTCTTTAATGGAACACATCAAGATATCGTTCAAATCATTGTGCACTGTAAACTCCTTCATTGACAGACAACGCTAGTAAAATTGATAAACAAATCGAACAAAAATGCATTGTTTCGGGTCTGCATACAAATAAAATAATAATCATTTGCTACTTACAATTCAAAAGTAAGGTGATTGCATATGTACATCAATGAGATCTATTGCTACGGGAGGCGAAACTGACATTCGGCGCACTCGTTCTTTTTATATACGACGGACGATGACAACAGAGATGTCAGGGTTGTAAGAGGTTTTTTACTAGTGCCTGCATGCGCATGCTATGATTGCAGTTATCGACCGATCGAGTATATTACTCGACACCGCAGCTGCCTGTTTTGGTGACCGCTTGGGGGCGCTGTTAAGACAACCTGCCATTGTGTATTGATTAAGCAGTCGGCTATGTTTTTGCAAGTGGCTGCCTGCCTTCATCTACGACGCAGCAGTGAAGGCGTCGTTCGGCAATCCTTCAGCCTCTTCGTTTGTGCCAGTGCGTTCTGCATTTCCGATTTTGGATTGGTATGCAACTGATATGTGCCTGTTGCACAACAGGATACGACGAAAAATCCCCTTCGAAAGCTGATATATCAATGCCAAAGTTCCCTACAGGTGACCGAGTTGAGGTATGGACATGAGCAATAAACCGGCAGAACTTCACCATTGCGAGCTGTTCTCAAGTACACAGTCTACGTTTTCACCCTTCGGATTGCATCAAAAATCTGAGGAATCACGAATCGACGATTCTGAGCAACAACACAAGGAGTTCAGAAATATCTACCTTATGAATATTTATAGCTTGTTGGTCATTCAAGAGCTACATGTTTTAAAAAAATTGGTGTTAGGTCTAGCAGCCAAACAAATCACTTGCATAATCTTCGGCATAAAACTACCATTGTCTAACCGCTTTCAATACATATGAAACCCCAGTGCTGTAGACACAAATAGTCCAGAGTAACAGTCTTTTTTAAGAAATCAGCATATGTATTTTAAAAGATGATTTTCATTATATGCATGATTATACAATTAAAGCTGAAATATGCGTTTTATACATTTTGCATATTTGGTATGCCCTGCTCATCAATGTTCATATTTGATGGGATTAGGTAGAAAAGTTTTCGCTTTTGTTAATAAGAATACGCGTCGAAGATGTAGTAGCCAAGACTGAGACAGCTAAGATATACATGCATGATGGAAGAATATATCAATCCCTTCATTCAATGTATCGACTTCCACTCCCTCAGTAGCCTGCATCATGAAGTATTGTACCACTTGATTGATGAAAAGTGGGAGTGCCTACTTGACTAAGATGCAAGAGTGGAACCTGAGACCTTGAGATAGTCAGAATATTACATGCAAATAGAACACGGACATGCGGGAGGTCTATTATGCAAAATTGCCTACATCACCACCAGTTAAGTTTGCAAGCTACAACTTCTTCATTTTTAGAACGAAAATGCAGTCAAACGTAAACTGGTTATTCTCAAAATTATTCTAATACTTAGAATGAACTTCACACATTACATTCAAATGGAAAGCAATCGTGGATAATGAAAGGAGGCATGGATCGGGTTTCCAAGATAGCTTATCATAGAGAAATCTCATAAATTCATAGCAAGATTGCATTGTAACTATGCGCGGCTTATGTTAGCCGGTAGTTCAGTGCTGAGCGCTACACCAGGCAGATTATGTATGGCAAATATCGATAAATACTATTTTTTTGTCAATACAGATATATTCACAAATTACTTCAGTTTGGCAATTTAATCAAACTTTTCATTTACGTCTGTGAATTTTAATTACGGATTAGTTTGAATACAAAATAGCACGTTAATTAAATGCACAACATTTGGATATAAGCAGCTGCTTAATATCCAGTTACAGATAAGCAGATAATTACACAGTCTCCTGCAAAAGTTTAAGAACACCAAATTCTGCAAAATATTGAAACACTTGGCAACATGTTTTCGGTTTGGGAGCAAAATCGGTTTTACTGAAGCTGCATAGACGCTTCTCGGTTCTAGTTGCAGCTCGGATGTCTAGTGGGAAGTCCAGAATTTTTTTTCTAAAATAAACTATAACTAATAAATGCAGAGAAAAAAGCCTCATTCGTTGTTAAACAACTGCGTGATGGGTGGAAGATAGTCTATTCCTTATACAGTGCGAGCCCAAGCAGCAAAATTAGTCGAAATAGGCGTGAGTCAAAGCTAAATAGCAGGGCAGCTGGGAATTTCTCTGTGCTCAGTCAACGTAGCAATTCAAAAGTCTCGGACTGTCTCAGTCAACGTATTACTGAGAATTGGTCGTCCAAAATCGGTTTCTGAAAAGAAAGGTGATAAAGAAACCTTCAATGGCGTTGCCAGAGATCAAAAGAGAACTGCATTTGGTGGCGTCAAAGCTACGGCATCCACAGTAAGGATCTTGGTCACATGAGTTACAGACCAGCAAAGAAATCAAAGCTCACTGTAAGAATGGAGGAAGCTCGATTAGAATTTGCTAAACGCTGCTGTCACTACTCAGTGGAAGACTGGGAAAGAGTGATGTGGACAGATGAATTGACATTCGTGTACTTTTGAGGTCGTGAAAAACATCCGAAGACCAACAAAGACAAGGCACCATCCAAGGTATGTGGTTCAGACCATGAAGCAGCCACTGAAACAAATGGTTAGGGGCTCAATATCAGCCAAAGGTCGAACCGTATTGTTTTTCCTGCCAGCGAGAATGACAATGAAAAGTAAAACTTCGTTTGCCTATGATAATCCATGCACTGATAATATGTGATAGCACTGATGCATGATGGCACCCCTTGCTATCGTGCCAAAATCGTTTCTGATTGATTTCGGTTAAACTCTGTCAATGTTCTCCAGTGGTCGGGGAATTCTCCTGACTGTGATCCTATTGATAATCTATGGTGAGTAATGAAGAACCATGTATCAGCTATGTAGCCAAAAAATGCTATTGAATTGCAAAAGCTGTATCGAGTTAGTCTTGATAACGAGGATTACTGAAGAGTACAGTGCTGGTTTGGCTCATTCCATGCCTCATCGTTTGGAAGCCATCACTCATCCCTTTTTGCGTCCTTCCAGAAGATGCTGGGTTAGACGCTTGCTGCTGAAGTATGGACTTCCATTTCGGTCGATCACGGGTGTCCGCTACCAGGACTCCAACACGTTCAAGGTCAACTTTCACCGTCTTCTTTTGTCTTTCTGCTCCTCCTTTACCATCTACGTCCAGCCATATAACTTTTCTGATCCACTCTGTCTCATCCCTTCTTGACACTTGGCCAAACCAACGTAGTCTTTGCCTTTTCGCGGGGTCTGTGATGTTCTCAAGACCCATTGCTTTTCTGATGCTGTCATTCGATTTCCTATCCGATATATTTGCATCTCCACTCGATCAAGCATCTTCTGATGGGATGAAAGCAACGGCTATGACTCGCAACCATAAAGCCAGCATCATAAACAAGGGCTATTGGACTTGCTACTGAATTTTAGAAACATGGACTTCTAAGTTAAGATTATTAACAATCCATAATTTTGTATGAATATATTGTATTTTTCATGGATGTTCAGTCAGAATCAGATATAGTACATCCCAGTAGTATAAATATTCTGCATTTTCAAGTGTTCTTAAACTTTTGCAAGAAACTATACATCAATGAAGGAGTATTTAGTATTCTGTTTCAAGAATTTGCAGAGACTGACATAAAAGGGAAATATGAAAAATCGAACTTCTATGGTCCGAAGGATAAAACGTGGCTGACTAAACTTCTACTGGAGAAAGTACTCCAACAGATAAGTGAAACCGTTCAGACACGTTCATTCATTGGTACCTGCAGTGAAGAACATTACTTAACATTTTAGAAAAAATTAATTTCTCCCAATAATTAAAATAATTACCTTGAAACATAGTTCAAGTTGCTGATTTCAGAAAGGCCGAGCGATGCTCAAGATCAGCACCGCATCAGTAGCATCCACGTCTTCTGTGTGTAAGACTGCGTGGTAGGTCGATCATAAGAATTGTCTATTGCAGGTGAAGATGGAGGTGTGTTTAATGAATTTACACCTAAGTCCTCATTCGTTCAAAAAACGTTCACTTTGTACATGCATTCGTCTAGATGCAAAACTAGATTTAACAGACGATTATAAAGAAGAATTACACGTCGTCCTTGGTCATGCGTGTTGCTGATGGTCAACGAATTAAGCTATATGAGAAAAGGATATGGAAAGGAAGCTCTATGGTAAGTGCACACTCAACGTAAAAGCCCCGTCTAGCTCAGCATTCTTCCGTGCGATGTGGCAGAATAGATTTGATGAGGACAGAACACTATCATCAAAGGGCAACAACAAAAATATCATCTAATTCAAGAAGACATGAAAAATATTAATTAGCTTGCCAAATACCGAAGAAATAAATGAATTTATCAATATTGAAATTGATGTTTTCATTATTTTTGAAAAATGAATAAATCCGATAAAGGTAAAACATGTAACATTTTGCAACGGCTTCTTTCTTACGGCTTCTTATGGGGGGCGGTGAAGAGTGAATACAGAGCGCTTAGCGTGGCTTACGGGAGATGAGAGAACTCCCATTGTTAAGTCTTGATGTATGATGCGAAGTTTGTGTAAAGGTTCAAAGAATTTATCCACCTGACTTGTTGGCGGAGAGAAATGGTGATAACAATAAAGAGGTAGTTTACCTTGATGTGAAAATACAAATCTCACAGAACAGCTTGAGAACTTCAGTATATCACAAGGTAGATGACTTCTCTTTCTCTGTGGTGCAACTGACTTTTCCGGAGAGCATGATCCCATTACAGATGGCCCTTCATGTTTTCGCGTCGCAGGTAGTCAGATATTGTAGAATATGCTCGAAGTTACAAGACGCTGTACACAAAACTAACAAGACACTAAATATCATGAAATCTAGAGGTTATTCTCAGCATGACTTGATGAGTTACACAGAAAAGGCTCTCACAAGGCATAATGAATCGCTTCACAAATATGGTCTTTTCTCGGCTCGACAATTCACTTCACTCTGTGAATTTCAATGAGGCACGCGACCAACAAACGACTCACAAATTTCCTTAATGCCTTGCTGCACAGGTGAATAAACGACTAACAATGACTTGTAGCCATCATATGGGGAGCGGTGAAGAGTGAATACAGAGCGCTTAGCGTGGCTTACGGGAGATGAGAGAACTCCCATTGTCAAGTCTTGATGTATGAGGCGAAGTTTGTGTAAAGGCGGATTACATATTTATCACACAGCGATTACATCTTTATGGGATTCGAGGATGAACAGGATCTGTTTACTTGTGGAAATCGAAAAGGCAAAGATTGATATACAGGATTTGTTTACATGTGCGCATCGCAAAAAGCATACTGTATTTATTGATGGGATGAATTTTATGACAGGATCAGTTTACATGTGGGAAACGCAACAATTGAATGATGTCTGATTTATCTTTGTGACATATCTTTCAAGACATATCATTCATTACCTATTCAGTATTTTGTCACCCACATGTGTAGGACCCCGCTCGTCTGGGTTTGAGTGTTCAGGTTAGGGGTCGAAACACAACTAGACGAGTACCTGCTGATGACTGACGGACTGCAGTATTATGTTTTATATCCCTTAATCGGTAGCTGAAGTAGTGGTCGATGTATTGCAATTCAAATGAAGAAATGTGGAATTACACGAAGTACTATAGACGGATGAAGAAACTGGCGATAACAAATTCAAGTGAAGAAATAGTATTTTCCATGTGTAGTCTTAGGTATAGTGTGTATAGTTTCATTGCTTTCGGTGTAGTAGAGTGTCATTGTAGTTCCATTGTTTACCTCCATTATCCACTTTCCACTTACCCACTCTTACCATTATCCACTTTGTGTAGTGTCAGATATAGTTCACTTGTAATCGGTGTAGTAGCATCGTTGTATTTCCATATTTTACCTCCACTTTTCCAATTTTTATTCATCGGTTTGCTGTTGTTTTATAATATCCATTTTTAATTTCCTTAACCTATGGTGACCATTGTCTTATTCTATTTCCACTGGATTGATGGCACATGGAAGTCTACATCCATGTACATAGTGCATTATTGATAAACATCATCTTCATCAGCAAGGTGAGATCAGAACTTTCGGGAATTTGAAAACCCAATTCTGGTCTTTTTATAATTCAGGTGGAAACTCAAAAAGTGCAAAAGCAAACGGAAATGTTGTTCATCCATTTATCATAAAGGGTGATATCGATGTTGTTGATGTGATTGACATCATTTCTCCTCCCGAACTTCATCTATTGACCGGAGCGTTCCTGACGATCTTCAATTCAATGAAAAATGTGTGGCCTGAGGCAGATAAATGGCTCGAAAAATTTATAAGCAAAGACATGGTGGTGCCTTCACAGGTGACTTTGTTGATGAATGTCGATACACTCCAAGCAATTTGTCCTCTAAATTGTCTACCTTTTGTTGAAACATTTCGTCACCTGAATAACATTGTCACTGCATGTTTCAGCTGAACCTTGTCTGATGATTATAAAATGGAAATCAAGCAATTCAGGCGCAGTTATCTACACTTAGATAATACTCAAGTTACACCAAAAGTCCATGCAATATACTTTCACGTCGCTGAGATCTGTGAAAAAAGACAGGGTGGACTGGCTGCGTTCAGCGAACAGACAAGTGAGAGTATCGATCATGATTTTTTTCAATTTGGAGTGACTTTAGAACCAAGGAGACTGATCGCCCCAACTCCCAACTATGGAAACCGCTTGTTTCGTGCAGTATGTCGATTGTCGATATAACAGTCAGCATGTCTGAGAATTAATTGTAAATGCTTCTAGTATGTCTAATGGTTTAAGCTTTTACTTTAGAATATTGTCTATTACGCATGCACGTCCGAATTTGGGGAAATTTAATTTTGTTGCAGAAAAGGATGTTTTGTTATTTCTATCTATGAGATAGACGTTATATGGTTGCACGGTAATGTGGAAAGGAAGCGGGATCAAGCAGATATACACTCTTCAGCAAAATTAATGTTATACACGGGTACACTCACATGTGAAATTTTATCTACCCCTCTTTTCCTGTCTTATGATAGCCTGTCATGTTTGTTCCTTGATACAATAACATTTTGTGAGAACTAATGTATACTCATTGACATAATTAATGAAACAAACTATCATTAGCTTGAATTGAAGTTTGTTTCATTTTTTTCTCAGGTATGATACAATATCTCGCTTTCTATGTATTATCATTCAACACATTAGAGAATGGAGAAAGATCTATGGTAGTCAAATTTCAAATTTTGAAATCGATACAACTGTCACAATTGCTTTTACAAATTGAACATAAACGTGAACTGAAATCCAGCTTTTGTAAAATAAAATGGCACACGATCAGTTTACCAGACGTAGGGCTATTTGAATGATTCGTTGTGGTAGAGGTTGTGCGAGTGTTGCCGATGAGCTGCAACTATCCAGAGTCGTTGCTTGGAGGTGGTGGTGTCGATGGAAACAGAAGATGTTAAAAAGAAGAAGGGATCTGGTCGACCAAGAAAGTCTGCAGGAAGGACAGACGCACGTCTAGTTTTAACTGCAAAGAGGAATAGATTTGTGTCAGTCCCAAAGCTAGTCGTACACTGGAAGAGTGCCTCAAATATAGACTGTAGCGTTCGAACGGCTTACCGAAGATTGCGAGAAGCTGGAATTCAATCGCGACGACCAGCTGTCCTAATTCCATTGAATTTTGAGCACCACAGAAGACGAGTTGCCTGGTGTGATGCCCATCGCTCATGGAATGACCATCACTGGCAGAAAGTCTTGTGGACCGATGAATCGAGATTCACTCTGGATTTCAATGACGGTCGTGTCAGAGTGCATCGTCTTCCAGGTGAACGCTTTGCCCCATGCTGTATTAAAGAATACGACAGATATGGTGGTGGAAGTGTTATGCTGTGGGGTGGCATTTGGTATGGCGGACGAACGACAGCAGTCATCATCAAAGGCACGTTGACTGGAGAGAGGTATCTCAATGAAATTGTGCTTCCTGTTGTTGCCCGTGGTCAGGGTGGAGGATCTCGTCTTCCAAGACGACAACGCAAGACCACATCGCTCCTCGGCTGTCATTGCCACTGTTAGGAGATTGAACATTCAAACCCTTGACTGGCCTGCACGCTCACTTGACTTGTCACCCATTGAACAAGTCTGGGACGAGCTTGGCCGGCGAGTGAGAGACCGCTATTCACTTCCACCAGTGTTCCTGAAGATTCTCTCAGAAAGACTGACAGAGCAGTGTCTTCTCCTTGAAACATCCTTCATTCAGAAACTTTGTGAATCCATGCCATCTCGGATTACTCAATGTATTGGAGCTAGCTGCTAGAGGGGGGCACACGCTATTGAAGTTGAATCTGCTACATGCGTTGTTTTTCTGTGCTAGCGACTTGGTGGAGATTGTGACTAAATTATCAGGGTATCATACATACATGCATATATACCAGTCAAAAATGAAAGAAGTTAAAGAAGTAAATGTTTCAAAAATTTTGTCAATGAGTATATTTATTGCGAAAATGTTTGTAAGTCCTTCAGTAATTAGTATCACAACTATCAGTATAGACAACTCCACGAGCTGCAATTACTGCTGAGATGCGATCATTCATACTCTTTATAATGAGTCATTAAAAAATTGTGGCATCAATTGCTATTTTGCCAGGGGCCACTTCAGTTGTTTTATTGTTTCTACGAGAGTGGAACGAAAATTGATTTTCCTACCGAGGAAATCCCAGACATGCCCTATAGGATTCAAATCAGGGCTACGGGAGGGCCTGGGCAGTGATCGTATTTCACGCGTTCCTTAAAGAATTCACTTGCTGTGTGAGCTGATGCAGTATAATCCTGAAAGATGAAATTACGCAAGCGTCGATATTCAGTCCACACTGAAACCTTTTGCCTCCACAAACACAGAAGCTCTCTTGCCAATTCCAGCCACTCTGATTAGACGTCGGTTGCTTCGAGATGTAATTCTTTTCCGTCCTGATCGAATACCATTTTTGCATTTCTTACTGCCAAATTCTCCGTGCCAACGCCAGAGTCTGTCTTAGGCATTAGTGCACACTTCTTCGGTTGTAAGATGTTCTTCACTTAAACCAATTTCTTAAATCACTGTCTTTAATCTGTCGATTCACCATGAACAGAAACTTTTTTCATTTGATAATGAAATGATAAATGAACAAGCAGTGATGAGCAATAACTACGGTACTGCATCTACACGTTAGATGATAGGCTAAGGCTCACTATCCATGTACACAGCATATGCATTAGACTGTTATGAGATGAATTTGGATGAAAATCATGTCTATGTTACCAACTTCTTAACAAATGAATGGGGCAATGTAACATTAGTTATGATTATGTATCCAATTACTCGTATAATTGTCTTGTGGATGAGTCCAAATACTTTTCTGAAAGCATTTTCTCTTGTCTATACACTGATCTGTGTTTCATTTTTCTAACCTATGATTTTGATACCAAAACATTCATTTAGAGAATAGTAGCTATGTTTGACAAAATTTCATGTAGTAGACGACCGTTCAAAGATGTAGCCAATAATCATAGTGAATCATCAAGAGGAGACCAATGCCTTTCAGATGATATATGATACTTTTGTAATCAAATGAACTGAATGGCTGCAGAGAATGAGATGTTTCAACAGTTGTAGTGATGTAACATTAATTTTGCTAATGAGTGTACTCGGATGCTTTAAAAGAAATACGAATATACAAATAGCAATTATTTATTTTGCCTCAAAAGGCTGTCAAGAATTTTAAAGGATAGATTCTTAATGAAGAACAAAAGTGAAGGTTTTTTTTAATAGCAACTATATTCTTTCACATTAAATGATGAAATTTACAATTCATACTACTTATAAACGAAAGTTATAGATTGTAGGCTAATCTCATGTCATTACTTGAGAGCATAACTCTTCTGAGTTACTATTACTTCCTTATAATGTGATTTTAGCATCAAATAAATGGCACGAAGTGTACCCTCTTCGTATGAGGTCAATTATACATGCGCAAACTCCGCCATATTGAATAAACTGGATTTGTAGAAAACTGAACATTGATTTTTTTCTTTTTGCCAATCTTAGTTGTGTAGGCATCGAGGATCGTGAAAATCAAAGTATCGTCGATGATATATTTTTTTGAGTTTTTTAGGACCTTCCGACACACTGTGGCTATGAATCGACTTCAAAAGTGAAATTCAACATCAGATTCGGACTTTTAGGGAAAAGTGTGTTTGCAATCTAACTCCGACAAATTAATTTTTGACGTAAATGTTGACAGTTGCAGGGAATTGCCTATCAAGGGTTACCCAAACAAATCAAGCCTGTTTTTTTTCATTGCATTATTTCACATCAGAAGAACTCCATTATTCTATACTCTAAATACTCAGTTCGATCAATCAAAAGTTAGGAAAAGAGTAAGTAGAAAACTAAGTAGAATAGCTTTGCGTGATGTCTCAATCTCTTCATCCATTTTTCAACAGGGAATGAGCTGAAATAGAGAAAAATCTCAGCAAGAATTGAAAAACTAGTTCACCGAAGTAATTTATGAAAACATGCTCAATTCTTGTTATCTGTTCCCAACAATAAAGTTGAAGCAATTCAGAAATCTAAGTTCTTCTACTACGTAAAACTCAATGTATATGGCAATTATGTTATTTGATGCCAATCCAGTGGCCACGGCTGTATATTAGCTTTTTCTACTTGTATGCAGTGAGTGCACCAACCAACTAACATAAAATAACATAAATAAAAAACATGAAATAACATAAATGCATTTATCTAGAAAGCATGAAAAAAAAATTATGGTAATAATGTAAATAAAATGGTCTTACTTTATGCAGACAATTTTATTCGTTTGATGTCGTTGTTGGCGGTTTTGTCAGCAGATTGATCATTGACTTTTTTCACATAACCAATGAAATATATGTTTGTAAGTCTTTTTATGACACGAGAAGAATACTCAAAATCGTATAATGCTTCATAAATTATTTCGAGCTTTCGGTAAAATCGAAGCATACACGTGTTGTGAGAAGACCAGAATAAGGTATATGCCATAAGACTGAAGTCAAAATATCCTTTGGAAGTATACTCGATTTCCCTCTTGAAATAAGGTGCCTAAAATCCGATTCAGTCAAACCTTCAGGTAGATCAGTAGCATTAATATTCTCTTTGAAGGCAATGTATCCGCATACATAAATAAAGAATTGCGCTCCTCTTCACTGACGTAATCGATGTGTGCAATTATATCATCTAATCTTTCCAGCTCATGATCAGAAAGATCAGAACCGCAACACTGTGAAGAATGTCTTGAGAATTCAGGAACTTCCTTTTGGGTGATATCCAAATCGTGGAGCAGTTGAAGACGTAGAACTTTTGCAGCCATAAATATCTGCTCAAAAGATGTGTTATACAAACCTCCAAACATACCCCGATAGATGCCGAATTTTCCTTCGACATCATTAGATTGAAATTTACCTACGAGGATCATTTTCACGGTTTTGTCAAACAATCAATTGTCGGTGGCTCTGAAGGTACTTCTTTGCCATGGGATAAAATCAATTTCACATCATCGGGCCAACGCTTGGAACAAATAACCATGTAACGTGTTACAGTCTTTTCATTTAGCATATTTGGTAAAACTACCAACCATTTTCTAAGTCTATATTTGTCCGATAAAGGAAAACCATACACCACTACTTTTCCTTCATTGCTATCAAAATTACCTCGACAATTTGCAACACTGCACGTACGTGGCATACTTTCAAATTGATTATGACACTATACTTGACTAACAAGACTGCGTGATATCCAATCGATCACAGTATAATTTCAATTCAAGAATAGAAATTTGTACTACATGCGTGAAACATTTCAGCCTGCAGTCATTTCACCAATGGATATCTATATATTTACATAGATATCCAATCCATGTTTTACCCATAGACTCCTAGACATATAACACCTGGACTGAAAGCTGAAATTCATTTATACGCAAGACGGCTAATTTGACTCTGATAGTAGATGGAGAAAAATATATAGTTATCAAATGAAAGTGAGATGATTTGAGAAAAAGAAGTATGAATTTCTGGAAATCAGACGAATATGGGATTGCCAGCAACTGATCATCGTTTTACTCACTAATGAAGGACATTGAAAACTTGTCACCTTGAGCTATATCATCTACTAGATTTGAGACTATAATTTTTTGAGAAATTACTTCAAATTGCTCTACCGTTGTTATCACACCACCTTGTGTTGGTCAGGAAAATGTCGTTTTGTCCGTTCAATTGTATGCACATTGAAAAACACAGCTTCTGTAAGCTTTATGATAATCCCCTTCTTGGATCTGTATTGTGTTGAGTCGCAGTTTGGCACTGGATAACGAATTTTTAATCTTATGGCTATGATTATGGACTACACAGTGACGAAGCACTCGATGTGGTCTTTACACTGTGGACTCCAATTCACAGAAGCACTGAATATAGCTCAAAAATATCTTTCCAATCGAAAGATCAACATCTCGTACAACAACCAGGTTACTCAAAAATTCCTGGTAATGTTTTCTGCTCATTACGACCATGATGTTCCAGGTATGACGGCATTAAGTTTCGCAGTTTGCAGTCAAGGTATTTACGGAGAGTTCTATTTGATTAATGTAGCTTCATGCGATGCACATACTCGCACACTGGAGGAACAACTTGAAATTCTTAAAGAGAGCTATGGCATGGTGACTAGAAGCATGAATCATATCAATTGCCATTATCTCAGACGAAAATAATCTTCACAATTTACTTTTTTATTAAGTTTATGCTGTTCGATGAAAACGTTCAAGTGACCACACATCGGATTAAAACAAGATTCATTTCGCCATTGTTCGAGCAGGTATTATTTGCAGCCTCGTGACGGCGTAAAATCTCACTGAGTGAATCAAACAATATTTGGCTGTTGCGATCAAGTGCTCTAAACTTGTGCAAAAGAAAAGATAGTTGAATCAGGAGCAATATCACAATTTTGATCATCGACGATAACCGAAGTAGTCAAGTCATTTTGAATAATCCAACTTGATTTTATCATTGGAAAAGTACATCAGCAAAATTTGTACTCATCAAGTTTTGTAAAAAAAATCTGGACATATTGCAACGTTCTGAAGCCAGTATCATTTTTACGTCCTCTTAAGATCCAAGATTATAAATTTCTAGCATTTTGCCATTTTGCACTTCAAGAAAATCAGCAGACCGTTTTAGTCGTATCTGACTGTGACAGATTTCATCATTTTTGGTTTCGTTGCTCCAATAATATTCCATATTGAGTCAACAATGATCAGTTGGTTGCAATCCCATGTTCCTCTGAGTTCCAGAAATTCATACTTCTTTTTCTCTTTCATTTAATAAATAATATTTTCCTCCATCTACTATCAGAGTCAAATCAGCCGTCTTGCGTATAAATGAATTTCAGCTTCCAGTCCAGGTGTTATTTGTCTAGGAGTCCATGGTTTCACCACACTCATCGAGTCTTACCAGACTTCTAAATAACCACTACAGGTTTTATCAGTCATCAACGGCACTTATCAGGACAATAGCGGCAATTTCAGTTCAACAACGGCAATTGTCAATCGATTAGCGACATTTTCAGATCAAACATAGAATCTTTCAATTCGACAACGGCACTCCCAGTCCGCTTGTAGATTTCATTCCATTCAATTGACTGACGACTTGCGTAATGCAACGATCACGAAAATCCGTTGATGATAAACAGAGAATTATTTCCGCGTACGAGTCTTCTTCTGAAGATTACGTCGAGGTATCTCGCGTCTTAGGGATCAAACGTGGAAACCCATGGTCCATTGTCCGAAGTAATCATGTCTTTGGTTCAACATCTCGAGTTCGAGGAGGATCACACAACCAAAAGATTGACGAGGAAATGACACGAGGATTGTACACTATGAAGAAGATAGAGGGAAGCGTAGAAAATCGAAGTAGAGCGACCTTGACGGCGGATAGGCGAGATTATGCTGAATGGCTGTCAAGCAATGAGGGCCTGGAAATAAGGTTGATTTTTATTGACGAAAGCGGTTTTAATTTATGGCTCTCAAAAACTCGCGGGCGCTCACGAATGGGCGAAAGAGCAGTAAGGATAGTAGATGGAAGATGTGGACCCAATTTCAGTTTCATAATTGCCATATCCAATGTCAAAGGACTGATATCTCATAAGATATTTCAAGGGACTGTAAATCAGGAACGGTTCAACTGTTTTATAGAAGCTGCTTCTCAAGATGTTGTTGATGTCACAGCAACTTTTATTGTTGATAGTGCTAGTTGTCACTGCAGAGGTGATGAGGCCAGCTTGCGACCTAATCATCAGGGCTGTTTCCAGCAGTGCTGGATCCAGCAATATGCTGGATTTGAATCCAGCATAGTATTGCTGGATTTCCAGCAACAAATAGTCATGTACAGATGAATGATATTTACGGTATATACTGACTAAAGGTTGTAGTCCGGCAGCCAGAACGAGTTTCTGCAGGGAACGAGGCCGAAAGTGAGACTTTCACAGAATGATGTACACCCTATGCCTACTACGAATCGGCACGTCTGCCGAGTTCTAGTGAGTTCCTCTTCTTGTCAGACAAGATAAAAGAAAAACACATGTAAATCCAATGGGACGCAGATTGCAGTTTTTAGCTAAAATGAAATTTTCCATGTTTTCTGTGATTAAACGAAAAGTATTAAGCCCAGAGTAATAATTTTTGACATGGAATGTCTTCAAGTCATTTCCTACCATGTTCATGCACTCCTGTCTATAAAGCTAAGCACATTTAGATTTGGCAAGCCTCTTAATGTCGGCAAACATAAACATTTTGACCAACTTTATCCAGATTTGACCACATTCTCGCATACATTTCCGATTAGAAGCATGATAAAAGCACATGCATATCATAGGAAGTGACCTGAAGAAATTACATGTCAAAAATTATGACTCTGGGCTTAGTACTTTTTGTTTAATCATAGAAAACATGGAAAATTGCATTTTTGCCAAAAACTGCAATCTGCGTCCCATTGGATTTACATGTGTTTGTCTTTGATCCTTTCTGACAAGAAGAGGAACTCACTAGAACTCGGCAGATGTGCAGATTCGTAGTAGACATATGGTGTACATCATTCTGTGAAAGTCTCACTTTCGGCCTCGTTCCCTGCAGAAACTCGTTCTGACTGCCGGACTATTGAGGAAATGACGTGTGCGTGTAACCAAATCAACGTTGCTAACATGTATCCACCAGCGAATAGAATTTAGTGTACCGATTTAAGTGTAGGAACACTACAGCACTTCTATTCCATACCGTTCTATCGACTACGTTTGCCATTTTACGTCATAGTTCAACAGAGGTTAAGACGGCCTTGCTATTAGCATTGACGATTTCCTTTCGATGTCAGAGTTCATCGTCTCATTATACAGTTTGATTATTATTGATAGTAATGAATTTGATTGGTTTATGGACAAGGGGGAGGGATGACCCTGATGAACGAAGACAGTAGCTGCCGACTGGGAATCGAGCATCGATTGGTGAGTCACCCTCTTATTGTCTAAAATCTTATCCGATCCCGGTTGAGATGCTGTCATTCAGCTTGAGTGAGTCCAAATCACAGACGATTATCAGCTATCGTGCATATTTTTTTACGGCATAATAAAACGTCCAACTACATTGTTCTGACATGAAGCAACAGTTTTTACACAAAACAATTGAAAAGACAATGAAATGTAAGCACTGTCATACGTCCATCTTCTTCGAAAATTCCCACAATCATACAACTTCACTCAAAAGACATTTGCAGAACAAACATCCCAATCTGGTAGATGAGTGTGACAAAAGACCGTCAGCGAAAATACCAACACTGATGGATTATTGGTCAGGTAAATCCAATGAAAACAGTACCGGTAATCAATTACCGAATTTGCCGAAAATAACGCGAATTTCTATCGCCATTTGCTCATCAAGTCACCCGCTACCATTTGACATCGTTCAAGATGTTTTCAAATGGGCATTTGACTGCGACAACTTCACACGCCAGGGCATTGCAGGTCACGTGGAACAATTAGCCAGTGATTGGATGGAAAAGATCGTTGGTGAGTAGTAAATCTTCAAAATATGCAAATGCAAGTTTTGCACAGGTAGCCTATTTAAATAATTGTAATTGGTTGTACAGTAACTTCAGAAAAGCCTTTTACCTTTGTTCTTCCACGATTATGAATCTGAAATATGATACACAATTTCTAGACGGCCGATCTGATACTAGTAACAAAATTATGACATGGATAGCCTATCTGTAAGTCTACCAGTAGAACTAATTCTGTATTAAAAACTTTGTTATAAATAAAAATAATAATAGTAAAGACGTATATTTTGAAAAAAGATACAGAAATCCCAATAATGGAAATCGAGGGATTCCAAGTAAAATCATCACATTTAGCAAGTCATGTTCTTAACAAAAGTTATGAGAAAGTTAAATTCTGAAACCACTATTATAAAGTTTTGACATGGTCATAAAGAAAGACTGCTCAAACGATGTTGACTTCAAGGATGGTAACCTAAATTGTCCAGAATGTTTCATTTTGTAAACATGAAATGAAGCACATGATTTTCATTCTTCATAATTGTTAGGAATAACTTGTAAGCAATGATAAGGCGACGATAAGACAGAGGAACAAAATTGCTACAGTCACAGTGCCAAGACTCACAAATAATAAAATGACCACGGTTCTGAATTTTTTCTAGCTCTTTACACAGACCAACATTTAAGTCGGTGAAAAGGGCGAACAATATTCTAAAATACTGCGGATACAACTTTAAAAAATTACAATCAGCTGTTCTTTTGTGACAAATTGTTTTAGCTGGCGTAAGACGTACATTTTTGAGGAAGTTTTTTTACAAATTTCATGGATATGAGAATTCCACTTTAGAGAGTCGTCAAAAAAAATTCCTGAAATACGCATTTGATTCTGAACTGGGATATCACTGATAAAAAACGATGAATTGTCAAAGTTACAGTTTCTACTGAAGAAAATTTGCTTGCTTTTTTCATTCTTTATCAGCATCAGGTTTGAGTTGGCCCACAGCTGACTGTCAGTGAACGTAACATTTAGAGGCGAAACATAGTCATTACGACGAATAGTAGACATAAGGTATGTCATCGGCATATTTGAGTAGCTGGCATCTCCCGTCCTGACAAATTAAGTCAGATACAAAATATGCGAAGACAAGAGGACCAATTGATGACCCTTGTGGGATACCTCCACCTAACGTACCAATCGAACTGACTTCTTCTTTCCAGCGTAAGCGAATCTGACGTGAAGTTAAATAGTTGCTTATAAACGTGATAACGTAGCGATTGAAACCATCTCTGATCATTTTAAATATTAAAATGTCACGATTTACACGGTCAAAACCTTTAGTCAAGTCAAGAGAAGCTAACTGACAAGCTTCAACAGAGGGATCTTGCATCCCCGAAGACAGAAAGTTGACAATGTGAATGAGTGCACAGGCGGTAGAACTTCCGGGTCGGTACCCGTACTGATTTTCATCATATCTTTTGAAGAATTCGTCACCAATTCTTTTCAACAAACACTTTTCAAATATTCTCTCAGGCAGAGGCAACAGGGAGATAGAACGAATGTTGTCTAACTTAGCGGGTGATGATTTCGGCAGAGGCACGACGTCAGCAATTTTCCACATTTTTGGTAAATCAGCGTCTTGGAGGCATTTATTATAAATATAACACAGTGGAGTGCATATCACATCGTTCAACTTTGACCATATCAGTGAAGGTATTTGATCCGAGCCAGGGGATTTTCGTGGATTGACAATTTCCAGCATCTTGACAACCTCGGACACAGTGATTTGGAAAGGAACAACATAGGGGAAAGATGGGCAGGCAGGGTAAGTCGAAGACTTGTTATTTACACAATGGGAGATCAACTGGTTTTTCATTAGCCCCAGAATTTCGATAACACTATTTCCAGGCATACAATTTGGCAACCAGTCACTCTTACTTACTCAGGTCACTTTCTTGTAAGTGTCCCAAATATTCGACCGCTCAGTCATAATCGTGCCCCAATTACGCTTAGACTCAATTATGGCGTTCCTTACTTTCTGCTTATAGTGTTCATACAACTGATAGTCTTTTTTCCGATATGCTTCATAGCGTTTGTTTATCACACCTTGACGACACTGGTTATCCACGGTGGATCCTTTGGCGTACGCTTTATCAGATTTTAAGGTAGCTGTGCTAGTGCTGAACGCAAGATAACATAAAAAATGTAGCACATTTCATCAAGAGACTTATTTTTGAGAATATCGTGCCAGTCAGCATCGCACAGATATTTTATTACAGAAATCAGATGCGAGTGACGAAAATCTATAACTTTTATACAATGCATGCTGTAGACAATACCGTTTTTCGGTAAAACACACATTACATTAAGATCACTTAAACCAACTGGGGGAAAAGATTTCGGAGTCTCATAACAGTCAGCAGGTTGATCAGGCAGCAAGATCAAATCCAGCACAGCATCACCTCTGGTCGGAAGATTGATGACATTTTTGACAAAATAGTTAATTTCAAAAAATGCGGTATTAACACGATTAAAGTCGCCGATAAATGTTACAGAATAGTTAGAATGAGAACATAAAATACTCTCAAGAATGTTAGTGATGTAGGTGCAACAATTTTGAAATTCAGTGGCGTTTAGGGCACTACCATGTGGAAAATATATGTTTACAATCAGGATCTTGAAATCGACAGATGAAACTCGATATAAATCATTCTATAGGTCGCTTCAGGTTAATCACTTACGAGTATATCATAATCACTCATTATCAAGGATTGTCGTGTGCAATCATACGACAACGGAAGCAATATGAAAGGGAAATACGCTGGCCTTCAGGACCGTATTTTACAAATGAATCCGAAAGCTTTGTATCTTCCATGCAGCAGTCATTCCCTGAATTTGGTTATTTGTGATGCTGTAAAGTCTTCCAACTTTGTACTAAGTTTCTTTGGTAGATTGACGCAGCTGTACAACCTATTTTCTGCCGATCCATGGCGCTGGGAAATTTCAAAAAAATCTGTGCCTATATCTCTAAAGAGGCAGTCAGATACACGCTGGGAAAGTCGGGTTGAGGCGGTTAAACCTCTTCGATTTCATTTCTGTGAAGTCGTCCAAGCATTGGTGAACTTGAGGAAAACGTCTGTCGAAAGAAAAGATGCAGAAACTAAGGAGGACGCGGAAGATCTGATCAAGAAATTAGGATCATTCGAATTTATTCTGTCTGCTGTCGTCTGGTACGATTTGTTGTCCAATATCAACAAATCCAGCAAGACCCTTCAGAAATACGGTGCTACACTGACAATCCTCAAAGCTGAAATCGACACAACCATCTGCTTCGCGACGAACTACAGAGAGAAGTTCTCTACAGCAAAAGCGACAGCAATAGAACTGGCGGCAGAAGCTGGAGCCGAGGAATCTTTCTCCGAGGCAAGAATTCGGAAAAAGAGAAGGCTTTTTGATTATGAGTGTGAAGATGATGTTTCCAAATCTCCTGAAGATCGCTTTCGTGTCGATTTCTTTCTTCCTCTAATTGACACTGTATCACTTTCCCTACGTGAAAGGTTTCAACAGTTGGAAAAATTCAGTGAAATTTATGGATTTATTTACAGTCGCCAGTAAATTTTGTAGAAATTTACAAGAAAATATCGATGACGTTGAATAGCATAACTTGGAGATGGAGATTGAAAGATTTCACCACTTACTTATTTTGAATGAGAAATTGGACACTCCTATTGATTTCCTTAAGTACACTGTAAATCGCTGGATACAAAAAATTACATACAAACATATACCAAATTCACATACAATTTGAAACTAACATCTGATATGAGATTCTGGTATGCTTACAGAGATCTGGTATCTTTTTCATACCACATCTCACTTACTTTCGTATGTGATTGGTATGTAGCGATACGAACTATACGATCTGTGATTGGCTGTTTTACACTGAAATACGAGTTGTTGGTATGTTTTATATACGAGACCCGATGCAAATTGGTATGTCTTTCGTATGAGCAGCTTTAAGTCACATAGCAAAATTATGTATATATTACATACTACTGTCAAATAACATTTTTCAATAATACCAGTCGTGAATATATTTTTTGATACTGTGTTATTTAAGTAGATTAGATTTATTGTGAGTTTTTTGCTCCACAAGATTGTCGTCGTTGCTACTTGCCTAGCAAGGTTAACAACACGTGTAGTTAGCTCTACTTCATGAACCAAGTTGACTAACATCAATTCATTCAAACGATATCTTTTGTGCAACCATGTTGACTTATATATCTCAAACATAACTACTTTTGCGTTCATGAATTATAATGTGTTTTTATTTCGGATTGATAATATGCTTAATTTCATAATTACATAATGCATAATTGTTGATGGCTGAATACTTATTGATTAGTCATGAAATGCCTTAGACTTACGTGTATTAAAATCGAATTCAGTATTGGAAGTTTGACTGTTGAATGTCATTATCTCACTACTTACAAAACAGTAGTAGAATTAGCGTGATCTTTATTGACAAAAGGCCTTAAATCAACATACTTTAGAAATGATTGATGCTTTCTTTTAGCATTGTGCTGGTATGGCTTTAGTATGTAAAGCATACCACATTTGAAATAACATACGAAAAGCATACAAATACATACCAAGAGAATACAGAAATATACCAAAAAAATACTTTGGTATTCATCCTTCGTATGTGATTGGTATTGAGCGATTTACAGTGTATATACCCCATCATGGTTTGCAGGAAATTTATCCCAACTTCTCTATTTCATTACGCATGCTTCTAACAACACCTATAAGCGTCGCAACAGCTGAAAGAAGTTTCAGTAAATTGAAATTAATAAAAACCTACTATCGCACCACGATGACTGATAGCCGACTATCGTACTTGGCCACCATCTCTATCGAACATGAAACAGCTAGGGAACTGGATTTAGATGAGCTGGTGATGGACTTTGCATGTAGCAAGGCTCGAAGGAAACCGTTCTGACTTATTTCTTTCCCGACTGTAACTCTCTTTAAGGTTTAATCTGGTTTAATCATTATTCATATACGTATAATGTTTGCAAATTGAAATCTTAACTATTTCGAAACACAAGTGATCGTTTTTACTTTCTCGTTTTTTATGTTTAGGGCATTATGTTTCACATGAATATTTGTAAGTGAATAAAAGCTATGTAATGAAGTTAGTTTTTGATATCAACACTGAAAGTGCGATTTATAGGTACTGTACTTAAATAAAGCACTTTTTCATACCAATGTGGTGTAGTACCTGAATTGATATTGACAAAACAAATTATATGCCTATTTATAGCCTACCATCACATAGAAAGAAACAATATCTATGTAGGCCTACAAAAAGAAATATTTTTGTTTAGATAGAGGCCTACTCGCACATGCATGTGTTAGTGCAAAATAAAAGAGAGTTAACACAATAATTTAGGCCAAGATGAGAATACTGTTTATCAGCATAAACATGAGTTCCGCAAGGAAATAAGAGTAGGCCCTATTTACCGGTAGAGCTCGTATAACTACAAGAGTGATGTCAAAACAGAGGGAAAGGCTGACCAAGAAAATGTGATCATGAGCACTAAAATCGATGAAAATGATAGTTCATTTGGGGGGGGCAACAAAGAGGCTAGCTACGGCGCTGATGTTCAGACAGAGCGAAAGAGAGTTGTGTGCATGTGAGGCAGTAAGCGCACGCGCCCGCGCCAATATTGGCTTTCCCGATAGACATAATGCTTTGCCTTGTCCAATTTTTGCAATGAAATTCTACGCAATTCTTGATCGAGGCTCGGTACCTAAATATAGTAAGCAGGGGTGTGAACTCGAACTCGATGCTTTTTCTGAGCTCGAACTCGATTTCATTGGACTTTGCATGTAGCAAGGCTCGAAGGAAACCGTTCTGACTTATTTCTTTCCCGACTGTAACTCTCTTTAAGGTTTAATCTGGTTTAATCATTATTCATATACGTATAATGTTTGCAAATTGAAATCGAGTTCGAGTTCGGAAACTGTACACGCTTATGTCAAAGATTACAACTTCTGTCACTTGAATTCGTCATCTCTTCCCTCGCAATGTTTCGATTTAATTCGGCGAAGGAGGAAGCATAAACAAAATTTACCTTTAAATCGCTTGGCTGCCGCGTGAAATTCTTCAGTTATCTCAACGCGTCAATAAAACCACCCACTCATACCAGCAAATTATGTAACATAGGATGAGGAAATGGTTAAATTGTCACAAGACATTTTCTTAAAGAAACAAAGAGTTGGCGTCTAACATGGACATTAACTTGTAAACGATAAATGAATGAACGGATAACCATCCACGACTGATTTGTTGACATAAGAGAATGAATTGACGCAACTGACCATCATCGTCTATTGATAGAAAGTGATAAGGAGACTGAAGGAGTTACATGCTTTTATGAAAGCTAATGCCGAAAAGTTATCTCTGGGCATGTCTTGAATAGATTAGGCAATTAAGTGATTAAGCTTGGTCAAACAGCAAGTTGAATGTTTTCTCTTCAATTGAAAAGGTGTCAACTACACCACGTAAAGATGATGTTAAATAATTATCGCCGCTTCTCGAACACTCAAGAGTTTGGATTGCGGAAATTGGAAAAAGTTTTTTCTATTGCATTCACTTATAGGGACATCGTTGACGCATTCAGACGTTCAAATTTCGTGTGCTCTTCGCGTGATATTTTGATTTTATCCGTCGTCTACACTCAGCGACATTTTTCCTCTCGAAGTTCAGTACAGTCGAAACCGGTTTTTTCTTACACTGGGTTTTTCTTACTTTCTTATTTTTCTTACTTTTCATTCATGCAAAAAATTAAAAATTCATCTTTTACAGCTTAAGTCAATTGGTTTTTTCTTACTTCGGTTTTTTCTAACTTATCGGTTCTTTCTTACTCTGTTATCTGCTTTAAATGAAAAAATGCGTTCAATTTGAAGTGAGTTTTTCTAACTTTTTGGTCTACTATTTTCTGGTCATAAATTCATGTTAGAATAATTGTCTCTCGCCTTCTCATTGTCACCACCAAGGTCAGATTCCGCAGAGGTGAAATGGCCTCACCCATTCATATGTTAGAAACATGAGATAATCGTCGAATGCTGACTCATTCATTCGGTTTAAAGCTAAGCGACGATGCCTGGCAATGGGAATTTATTACAATAGATTTTAACTTGCAAAATAACGTTTTCTAAGTTGACGCTATTTTAAGCAATTATCTAACGAGTACTGTACAAACTTTTATCCACCGATGCTGACTCATTCATTCGGTTTAAAGCTAAGCGACGAAGCCTGGAAATGGGAATTTATTACAATAGATTTTAACTTGCAAAATAACGTTTTCTAAGTTGACGCTATTTTAAGCAATTACAAACGTCACTGTGATGACGACAATCCGTAATTGACATCAAAGATGATGGGAAGCCTATCATAGACTTCGTTACTGATTTGATGTAGAAGAGGTGCAGCACGCGAGCGTCTCTATTGAATTTCGTTATGGCATCGAAACAAGTGCGTTTAACCCTAGCTGAGAAACATCGTCTCATAGGGCTTTATGAGGCCAAGACACCCAAGGCGAAATTGGCGCGGATTTTCAAAATTTCAAAGCCTTCCGTTGGCTACATCATCAATCAGAAGGATAAGATAGCAAAGCAGTTCAACGCTAACCCAAACAGCAAGAGAAAGTCGATCAAAGGTGCCGAAAAAAACCAAGACATTGATGAACCTCTGCTTCAGTGGTTCATGAACATGAGAGCAGCCTCAAAGGAACTCAACTCAGCTATTATTTTGGAGGCAGCCAAACAGGCTGCTAGAAGACTCGGACGTGATCCTGATGCGGTGAATGATTCTTGGGTACAAAGATGGAGAGAACGCCATGGCATTCGTTATTTGGCGCTACATGGCGAAAGTGCTGAATGCCCGAATTTTGAAGACTGGCTCGACGCTATTCAACCAACCATCACGAAGTACCCGGCTGACACTATTTTCAACATGGACGAGACAGCACTGTTTTGGCGAATGCAGACCAGCAAGACTTTTGTTGGACCTCAAGAACAAGAGCCACGGGGAAGAAAACCCATGAAAACGCGAGTTACATTACTCGTGGGCTGCTCAATGGCAGGCGAGAAACTGCCTCTTCTTTGCGTTGGATCATCGAAAAACCCTCGTTGGCCTACGGTTGGAGCGAGAAAAGCTGCGCCACCCCTGAAGTATTGCTCATCGAGGAAAGGATGGATGACTACTGCTCTTTTTACTGACTGTTTGAAAGACCTTGAACTAAAGTTGAAGAATCGGAATCAAAAAGGTCTTGTACTGCTCGACAACTGCCCCTCACACAGAGGTTTCGAAGAGATATACGATGGAGTCAAGACGAATTTGGAAGTTAAGATGTTGCCTCCTAACACATCGTCCAAATTGCAACCTTGTGATCAAGGAGTCATCAGATCGCTGAAGGCACACTACAGAGGAAAGTTGGCCCGTTTGCTGATTCATAAGGCAGCGAAAGACGTGAGTCTATACGAGGGCTTGCAAATGGTACGCGCTGCATGGGCCAACAATGTTACGGAAGACACCATCAAGAATGCATGGCGCAAATCTGGACTTCGGAAAGAACAGATTCGAGAAGAGCTGGACGTCGTGATGTCGGAAAATCCCGAATTCGAGCAGCTTGCTGTCATCGAAGACGAAGAGGCGGTCTCAGAGAACATTAATCTCGACATCAACTCTTTCATCGATGGCGGAGCGGTGGAGGAGGAGGAGGAGCATGAAGACAATATCGACGAAAAGGAATCGATTGAGAACAGTCCTGCTGTGCCCCCATTCAGTCTCTGAGTGCCTGAAACTCATGGATTTGGTGAGCAAACGCTTTATCTTAAGCTCTGGCGATGAGCCAGTTTGTGTCACAGACGTGAAGCAGGCCCTGATGAGCCTGCCAAAGTCCCAATCGCGAATCACGGACTTTTTTGTTCAAAAATAACTCCCTATAGACGTTTTTTGTTTGAGTTCGAAAAAAAGGTCTTTTTCTATAACTATTGGTTTTTTCTAACTATCGGTTTTTTCTTACTTTTTTTGGTGCAAAAAAATGGTTAGAAAAAACCGGTTTCGACTGTATTAGAAAAATCCCCCACAATCAAATTACCGGGTAAGTATGAACTATAGCCTCATATTATGACGTAACATAGTCCTATTCTCTTTGAATTCGTAGCTCATGTATTTAATAAAGTGATGTCTCCTAAAGACGCTACATAGTCCTATTCTTTTTGAATTGGTAGAATGAATATGTATTTTAATTCTCAGTCATTCATTAAGCCTGGATTTTTGTGTTACAGATTGGAGTATCATGGCTTCTGGAACTGGAGGACGGAAGCATACAAGTAAAATTTATGACTATTTCGTTGAAGTGGAAAATAACTTTGAGTGTTGTGTGATGATCAGTGGTAAAGAGAAGTAATGCTGCGCCAAGATAAAGAAGAATCCCAAGGTAGGCGGAAACACCGGAAACCTGAAGCGCCACTTGTCTCGTTCCCATCCAAAAGAGTATGCAGGAGTTGAAAAGAAAGTCAAGGAGGTGAAGAAGTCTGATGGGATGAAAGGGCAGCTAGAAATTGCCAAGTTTTTCACGCCTGCTCCTGCCCCGACCGCCGTGGTCAAGCTAGGCGAAGAAGACGTGACATCTGCCATCCTGAAAATGGCAGTTTACGACGGCGTGGTTCTCACTTTCTTTTCGGGAGAAGGATTCAAATTGATAGCAGGTAAGAAGCTTTTATAATTTCTCAACAGTTGTATCACTCTTCCTTGTTAAATGAAAGAATTGATTATATTATTATGTTAAATAGTTAGCAGAATGTTTGCTCTTCCTTGGGGTGTATACTATAATTCTGTACGTGCTATGATTTCTCACCTTAACTGTCTTTTTCTTCACATCAGAAAGAATACTTTTTCTTTACACCAGATAGTAGATATACATTACTTCATAGTTTTCCTTCACAATACATCCTTTTCTTTAACACAGGGATGGCGTGCGAAAAACTTAACATTTCGCTCAGTCGGGAGGCAGTTTGAAGACTCCTCATGGACACATTCAATGCTGAGAAGGAGAAGCTGATTTCTTTGATGGCGGCGACTTTGATCAGTGTGAAATTTGATGGCGTGTGAGTAATAGCGTATATAGTTTTACTAAAATTTGACGCAGGCTATTTTCTTTTTTCTCTTTCGTCAGCACTCGTCTACGATCTCACTTCATGGGCATCAACGTACAGTTCTGGAGTGGAGGGGAACATCACGTTCGCACACTGGCGTTGAAGGATACGGAGCCCCGTCATGATTCGGCATCTGTGAAAGACATCGTGGTTGGTGTCCTGAAGGAGTTCCAGATTTCCCTGGAGCAGGTGCTCGTTCTGGTAGTTGACAATGCCGCGAATATGACACGCGCTGTTGCCCTTCTCAACGAAGACGCGGAGGCTGAGCGAGAGCACGATGATGAGGACGACTTCAATGAACCCGACGGAGAAGAGGAATCCACCCCCTTTCCACCTGTTGTCTCCCACATGCGGTACGCCGAACACACACTGCAGGTGGGTGTCCGCGACGCACTAAAGAAACAGAGGGCCTCAACTTTCGTTGCCAAGATCAAGGGAGTAGCCACATACCTGCGGAATTCGCACATAGATAGCATCTTGAAACGGAAGGTTGGAAAGGGAATGATCGTGGATATGCCTACGCGCTGGGGGTCCACTTTCCCGATGTTCAAGAGACTATTGGACTTGAAAATGTGGGTTCAGGACATCGGTGCCCGAGAGGTCTATTTAACCGAGTTTGAGTGGGAGGAAGTCAAGAGGATGGTGGAACTTCTGACAATTCCATACGACGCCACTATAAAGCTCCAGGCGGAAAGCCTCACACCCGGGGAGTTTTTCAAGGTGTGGAAGGAAGTGATCTTCCAACTCGACCAGGAGGGATCGATCGCCAAGGACATGGTCGAGGCTCCCCGAGTGCGAGAATTGAAGCTGATGAACAACCGATTCGTTGTTGCAGCGGTGTGGGTGGACGCCCGCTACCGAATTCTCCTGACCCCTACACAAAAGGAAACTGCTAAGGCAGCGCTTCGGGAGACATATGAGCGAATGCAGTCTCAGTTACCAGGGTCACCAGTACTGTCGGCTGCATCTTCCCCGTACAGCCCTCCCACCTCGACGCAGAAAATGTCCAGGTTTGATGAATACCTGGACTCATTGGAATCTCAATGGCGAGCCCCTCCTGTGGGCGATATCGAGGAAATTATGAGGAAAATTGAAAGAGTCGGACGAGTGACGGCCAATACTGTTTGGGAGGTAATCGATCTGTACCCAATACAGATTCAACCAGCTTGCCGCGCCCTTGCATCCATCCCGACGACTCAAGTATCGGTGGAGCGATGCTTTAGCCATCTCCGGCTCCTGATGCGGGACAACAGGGCTTCTCTGAAGTCCGATTTGACTGAGGCTCTTCTCTTCCTCCGCACCAACAAGTTGGTGTAGTGCTTGCAAACGATATGAAAGCAAATATAATTTTTGGATTAAACTTGTCCTTTTAAATTTTAATGCTACCGTATTTACTCTTTTTGTAACCCAGGCTCTTTTAATAGCCCAGTCTCTAATATAGTACCCACCTGATAACGAACGAAATGTATTAAAAGACCAGCCTCCAATACAAACCTACCTAAAAACGGATTGACGGGGAAAGGGTGAGCACGCGCATTGTGTGTCGATTAGAGCCTTGCGGGTATACCCGTACCCGCGGGTACGGGTAGGGTTCGGGCATAGTTCTCACGGGTACGGGTGGGTACGGGTAGAGTTCTCACGGGTACGGGTGGGTACGGATAAAATTTTCTACGGCTACGGGTCGGTACGGGTAGATGAAATTTATGATTACAAAATTCTCCGATTTGTTAAGCGAGAAGTTACATGATCGCATTTTTGTCACAGGACAGCCACTGCCAACAGGCAGTCATTCGCGTAATCCTATCCTTTATCATCAATTTGCTTTCATCTGTTTGACAGTCATCCATCACAATCCTTAAAGGTAATCTAATTGCATAAGTAAATGACAGTTAAGGTCTCTCTCTGGTCTCAGGTTTCATCTTATCTGATGCTGATCTTTCGGATGAAGCTGGTATTTGTTGGACATCTTCAACAGGTGGTCCAAAGCTGTGTTCCTCCCCCCTAGCCAATCCGATGTAGACGCGGGTAGCTGTAGATTTCGCCAGGACGGTCCGATTCCAATTCTGTCAGTTGCATGTGAAAATTCAGATCTTCTTCTACAATTCATCTCGATCATGTTAGGGTGTTTGAACAAAATTGTAGGATTTAGCAGGCGATCGAAGTTGAGTACCACCGCATCCCACCGACTATTCACACATAATGAATAGGGACTGCAAATCCTTCATCGATATGGCACACGCGCGGTTGACACCTTCACCTCTGACTCTATTCATGGACAACTCCCTCTAGTTGTCCATGCTCTATTGTTAGGGATTGTGGCGTTGAGAGATCTCTCCCTCTCAATCCCTATCACGCGCTACCGTCATTGGCAATGAGAATTGTATCTGTTATCCGCTTTACGACACAGCCGAGACCACCACCTCATCAATCTCTATGAGTAATACAGTGTATCATTCGTGTACAAGTCAGTTCATCAATCGTTTTGTATACCGCATGTCATATGGATAAGGAATTACGGTAAAGAAAGAGATCTCAGCAAAACTGAAAAATGGGGATTATACCATCGGAATCATAGAAGGAAAGAGCGAAGCATGGAGACACTTTGGAAGTATTATCGGTGATGAGAAGAAACCTATCAAAGGATACGTTGCTTGCAAGCTTTGCAAATCGGTCTACGTGCACAAGCCTGCTGACGGTACAAAAACGTTGTTAGCTCACCTGAAAATGTGCAACAAGAGTGTCAACATCGAAACTGTGAAGAAAAATGACATCGTCTGGGCGAAAGGAGGATTTTCTTCCCAGTCAGACAAGAATAAGTGGACTATAAGTGAAATTGACAAGCAGAATTTGAACAAAAAGGTCATCTTATGGAGCACTCTGGATTATCGGCCATTACAGGTAAGTTTTGTTACCCGGGTCTTGATTTTTTAAAAATACACTTATCGGTTAGGTAGTCTAAGCTTATATCCAATATAAGCGTGATATTTGTAAGCCGGGTCTTTTGCGTTATTTCACCTCCAATATATGTTCCTCTAGAGACTGTAAATTTTAATCAATTATCATTAAACTTTAAGGGAAGGTTATTCAGGTCATTTATGATCGAGTAATGAGTCATCCTGAACGCACGTTCCTTCGCCGCGATTCAAATTTCAAATTCAAATCAGCACGCAGTCAAACTCAGTCAACAATTCATTCTATTCATTCATATTACACTATCTTGTTTGAGCTGTTCTTCAAAAACTAATTATCCGATTAACTTGAAAATTTCTGTCAAAGGTAATAATGACCTAAATAATACTGTCCTAGATTTTGATAAAGATTGCATTATTTTTACGGTCTGTAGAGGAACTGATATATTGGGAGTGAAATAACGCAAAAGACCCTGTAAGCCTAGCAACTATGTTTGGGACACAATTACATTACATTTACAAGCATAGATTAATTTATTGCATAAACAATCTCACAATATTTGCTAGAATTCGAGTTGCCCTAAGTTCGCTATCATCCAGGGTCATCTTCATTACTATGATTTACAACTACATGTACTGTTATTTATTATTTATTAGACAATTGGTTACTATTATTTCCAGGTTGCAAAAGGACAAGGATTTGAGGCTGTTGCTCAAGAGTTAATAAATATTGGGGCAAAGTATGGTTCGCAGATTGAGGCACGATCTTTGTTTCTCCACCCATCTGGTCTATCACGCCGATGCTTGCCTGACATGTATAATACCGCAAAATCTACTATAAAGCATAAGATTAGCGCTCAATATGAAAGTATTCCACATTCTTTACCAGCCATCGGCTTGACGACGGACCATTGGAAAGACTCTGTCCGAAAAATTGAGTACACCTCATTAACTGCTCATTTTCTTGACAGTAATTTTGAGAAGAGCACATACACATTGTGCGTTTCTGAATATTCAGAGGAAACGATGCATCATCAGAATATCAGTAAAGACATTGATCAGAAGTTTTCCGACTACGTAGATTTGGAAGTACGCCAAAAGCGTACCCAGAGTGAAGTAGTGACATGTGATAGTGACGCAAAAATGGTTAAAGGAGTTTCCGCGAATTTCGACAGACTTTCATGTGCTGGTCACGATTTGAATTTAGCAATGAAGTACGGCATGGAAAATAGTGGGAATGCGAGTGTAGCTCTTGATAAAGCATCAAAAACGTTGGTTGATCATTCTAAGCGAACATCAATTTCGCACAAATTAGAGCATCAACTCGTAATTCACTGTGAGACCAGGTGGAATACTCATTACTTGATGTATGAATCCATTCTGAAGAATTGGGACCAAATCGTCCACTGTCTAACCGAAAGAGATGAGTTGAATTTATTATCTAGCCTCCAAAGAAATATGCTAGAAGTGACAGTCAACGTACTAAAGCCGTTTTATACAGCTACAGAAAAGCTTTCTGCAGATAAAGTACCGACACTGAATCTAGTAATAACCGTTTACGAGCAACTTCAGTCCCGCCTCGAAAGACACTTAAACAAGAAAATGAAGGATGGAGCGGATTCCCTGCGAGGCGCCTTCTTACCGGCCTTCGATTGAAGTGCATATCCAAACTGACGTGGTGGCATGTGGCTGCATGCTTATTGGATCCAATGCAAAAGGTAAGATCTAAAATCAAGCCTTTTCTCACGTACAGTAGTCATACATTTTGAAACTATGTGTCATGATAGGTTATTAACCAAACGAGTACGACGAATCCTAGAAAAGGTACCCGTCTCTCAATCAAATATTTAGGTACATCGTTTGATAACAGCCCTCATTTTTTTCAGGCTGGTTCATCCCTGATTTCAAAGGCGTTGCTGGATACCGTTAAGAGAGACATATCATCGATACTATCAGATCTCAAGGCCGAGACTTATTCGAACGAAGAATCCCCGAGACCGGCAAAGCGGAGGAGGGCCTCCTTCCATCCCAGCTTGATGCTGCTGGATTCAGACAGTGACGAAGACTCCTTGAAAGAGACCCTGGTGAGCAGCAGTCAATCCAACGAGCTGGAGAGATATCTTGAAATGTCAGTTGAAGGGGAGTCGGATGCAACATCGTGGTGGCGCGACATTGGTTCGCGAGTCTTCAACAATCTCTTCATCATCACTAGATCAGTGCTAGCTTTGCCAGCAACTTCAACCTCTTCAGAGAGACTTCAGTTCAGCTGGACTAACTGTTGTTCCAAGGCGCAGCAGTCTTGAACCTGCCGCCGTAAACGAACTTTTGGTAATAAGAGGATACTTTAAATCATAGAAAAATTCATCCTGTGCCTACATTTTGTTTTCACTCCTTATCAGTTCAGTATGATAATAATAGAACTTTAACCGTTAGTATGACTAACCATTTACATGTAGGGCCTATGTAAAGTTTGTTATTGGTAGTATGCGTGTACGGGTAAAAAAATTAACAAATTCACGGGTACGTATACCACGGGTACGGGTAAAAAAATTAACAAATTCACGGGTACGGCTGGGTACGGGTCGACACAAATTTTCACGGGCGGGTACGGGTATAGAAAAATGGCTTACCCGCAAGGCTCTGGTGTCGATTGTCTGAACTCCAATTAAGGTTCGTGTGGCGTTTATCGCAAATACGATATGCACTCAACTTCAAGCAGGTCGATGAGAATCAGATTCTAGCATTGAGACGATGGAAGGCGAAGGTAATGGACGACGACGTTCGATTACAGTTACAACAAAACTACAAGCATTGTCATTCTTAAAAAATCATCAAATAATATTTCGAAAACGGCTCGTCGGTTCCAAGTGACACGAAAACAAGTTAGAGAATGGAGAAATAACGAAGAGGCCCTCAAATGCATTGGTAATTCAAATCGAAGCCGCTTAGATGGTGCTGGTAGAAAACTGTTGTCTAACGATCTCGACGCACATCTCGTTGAATGGATAACTACGAAGCGAAACGATCGTCTTCGTGTCTCTCGCAGCATGATAAAACGTGAAGCAGAGACATTTATGAAACAGTTGCAACCGGAAACAATATTTTCTAGTAGTAATGGTTGGCTTCAGAAGTTTTTACGGCGTAATCGGTTCAGTTTGCGAAGGAGTCAGTCAGAAACAGCCGAGTGACTGTGCGACCAAAGTTGTGAATTTTCTTCGTTATACTTGGAAGAAAATCGATAATGCCAAGCTGCCACCTTCTGCTGTTTATGCAATGGATGAAACGCCCCTTTGGATTGAGCCATGCCGAGGGCAAACTATAGACCGGATTGGAAAGAGGGATATTCCACTTAAAAGCACCGGTAAGTTATCAATATTGCCTTAGAATATGGTAACGCGATACAGTGGTCGCCGCTTAATATGCCATCGGATAATATGACAATTCGCTTTTTATGCTAAAATATTCAGGTCCCAAATCCTTCTATATCTTTATTCAGTAAAAAAAGCCGGTTAATACGCCAATTACGCCGCTTAATACGCCCGTCCATATCTCGATAGAAGTCGTGAAATTGGACTTGAACGTTAATTTGGAGAAGTAAAAACACGCTCTTATTGTTCTCATAGAATCCTGAGTCAGCCAGTCATAATCAACCTTCGATATTCAGCAAGTAAATTCTTGGAAGAAGCATCATCGTTGTCCCACCCACTCGGCGCATAAAAATCGCGTGTGTGTGTGCTGACCTTCCATCGCCGCCTGACTAAGCATCGGCTGTGTTTATCATGTCGAAGAGAACACGAACAGATCTCACCAGTGGTGAGAAAAATGAAATTCTCGATCGCTACCGAAAACTCCCAAAGCTTAGCCAGGAAGAAGGCAGCCAGTCGACTTGGCATCAAGCGTGGACTCTTACGGAATCTCCTGAGGGATGAACCCAAGATAAGAGAGAAAAACATCTCAGTCTGAGTACACCGCTGATCGTAAACGTCAAAGATCTGGCAAGGATGGTGAGGTTGAGGAAGCTCTTTGGAAATGGTTGAAGATTGCTCGTTTGCATGGTGTACCAGTTCATGGCCCAACACTGTGTGAAGTCAGAGATGCTTGCGCGTAAACTTGGCAAAGAAGACTTCAAGGTGAGTTTACTCTTAATTTTCTCTTTAATATTTTCTCATTTCGATACTTACCCGTAAACCGTAAAACTACCGTATCCTGTTTAACCGTTAAACGTATTTTACCTAACCGTAAAATTTTGCAACTGACGAAAATCGCCACGAGCTCTAAACACATTTTTATTTTAAAAATCAATTACAGAGGCTAGAGCTCATCCAGTTTTCATCGAAAACATTCGCGAAGATGATGTTAATTTATACAGTCTGATTTAGCTACTTAAACCTTCAGATTAATCCTGATGAACTAGGGATACATGTAACTAAACAGAATGTAACAACATTTTCATCTCCAATGCAATGGTATCGTATCGCAATTGTCATCTTTTCAGGTGACTGACGGCTGGCTCAACCGATGGAAGAAGCGCTATGGCTTGCATTTTACGACACTCCATGGAGAGGCGGCTGAGGCAGATGTAGAAAGTGCCAAAAAATGGAAGGCGGAGAACATCACCGAACTCCTAGAATCCTATTCACCTTCCGAAATCTACAACGCACACGAGACCGCCTTCCATTTTCGTGCTTTGCCGAACAGCACATACATCTTGCCCAAGGAAAAGGGCATTACAAAGGGTGTTAAGATAGCTAAAGACCGCCTCACTCTGATGGTTTGCTGCAGCATGACCGGGGAGAAGGTCCAACCATTGGTGATCGGTAAGTACGCCAAACCAAGGTGCATGAAGAATGTCGTCAAACCGCCCCTTCCATATCGACATTCAGCAAACGCTTGGATGACTAAAGTCATATGGCAAGAATGGCTCGAAGCCTGGGACAAGAGTCTGCGTCGCGATGACAGGAAGATTGCGTTGCTGGTGGATAACTGTTCTGCACATGGACATGTGGAAGGCCTAACACAGATCCAAGTCGTTCGTCTTCCAGCAAATACCACATCCATTCTACAGCCATGTGATATGGGAGTGATCCACACTTTGAAGGCCTACTGCCGCCGTGAGATGCGCCTACACATCATTGAAAGAATCGATGACATCCACAATGGACAATTCGCCGCTCGCAGCATGGATCATTTGAGCAGCAGTGACGGTCAACCTCGTAAAGTGACTGCCAACGATATTACAAAGAAATTGAATCTTTTGGATGCCATGCGTAGAATTGTCAAAGGATGGGACTCTGTCAAACGCAGTGCTATCGTGAATTGTTGGCAAAAAGGCTGGTGTTGAAACGGACAACACTGCGCTTGAAGACGAACCCAAGATTGTTCCACCTCCTGAAATGACAACTGATGAATTCAGTAAGTGGATCGATATTGACCGTGATACTCCTACAAATGAGGAACTAACGCTAGAAGACGAAGAAAATCAGCTTATCAACAACATCGTCGGTTGCGTTGAGGCAGTAGTGATCGATAGTGATGACGACGATGCAGATGTGCAAGAAGACATACCCAGTAATGATGAGATGCGGCATTGCTTGCGCCGACTTCAGGTAGGATTGGAAAGTAGAGACTTCAAGCATATGGGTGAGTATACTCGATTGTCGTCTCGTATTTCAGATATGCTGCGAGAAAACTTGACGCAGAAGTCAATTGATGACTTTCTCAAACAATAAGACAGTTACACGGTCATGTATTTGTGACATGTTATGACATTATGACATTTAGAAATATAATTGTTTCGCTAATTAGTCCTTCTACGTCTTAAATATAAATGAAAACTGACTAATCTTAAATTTGCCGGTTAATATGCCACTCCGTTTATTATGCCAAATTTGCCTCCGCCCAAATTGGGCATATTAAGCGGCGACCACTGTATATTGTAAATACTAATTATCTGTTTTAGGTCATGAGAAGGAGCGCATAACTCTCATTCTGTCAGCTAAGGCAGATGGTACAAAATTGAAACCATACGTTGTTATTACACGGAAACGACCGATCGCTGAACTTGAATCTATGAATGGAATTGAGTTCGTTTATGCAGACAAAAGCTGGATGGACAATGATCTTACGCAGGACTATTTGAATAGAATTGTTGGGAGATTTTCTTTTACTAGAAGGCTCATGGTCTGGGATTCGTTCAAAAGTCATATCTCGCAGAGGACAAAATCCCATTTACGGTCTATGCGAATTGATTCTGCTGTTATTCCTGGCGGATGCACAGGATTGATACAGCCTGCAGATGTGAGTTGGAACAGAAGTGTTAAGACACATTTTCAGAAAAGCTATGATAGCTGGTTGACAGATGGACCGCATTTCTTCACCTCTGGTGGTAACATGAGGCCACCAAGTTTCCCAAAAATAGCATCCTGGATAACAGATGCATAGGATTCCGTACCATCATCTCAGATCATATGCTCAATGAAGCAATGTGGGATTTATGTTGCTACAAATAGGTCTGAAGATAGTGAAATTGTCTGCTTTAAACCTGGACATCCTTGTCATTCTACAATTAATCTTCTCAGATGTGAGGAGAATCATATTTGTGACAAGGAAAACGTACCGGGAAGTTCTATTGACAGGAACACATTATCCGTACTTTCAGATTCAGATGTGTGTGATAGTGATGAGTCAAATTAAATCTAATGTACATCTAATTTGAATGGAAAATTGTTGTTTTCAAGAATCTTTAATAAAGCGGGTCAATTATTTCGGTTTCAATAAAATCTCAAAATGAAAAACACTAATTATGACCCAGGCTCCATTAGTAGACCAGTCTCCTATAGTAACCCCCTTCAGACAGTGATTTTGACATACAAGCCCTGGTCTTCTAAAAGAGTAAATACGGTATATAGTGTGAAAAAGAAGCTTATCACTCGTAGGGCCCTGAAAATCAATCTAATGTCGAACTCGAACTCGATTTAAACTCGACCGAGTCCACACCCCTGATAGTAAGGGAAGCGCAACCCAATTGTTCCTCGCTTCGCCTAATGTGAGAGAGGTCACTGCGTCAACAGTAGCAGATGGATGACGTTCAGACAAGACTGCGATCAGATGATGAGCGTTCTCCAATGAATGCAGAGTAATGCATCTGACTCGAACACCCAGATTCGGTAGAATTCCACAATTTGGTTTTACGTGATTGATGTCACACTATGTTCAGTACTACAGATGAGATCACAACCACGCCTTTCGTCCGAAGGGAACATACTGAAAAGATGACAGTCGTCAAGCAAGGTAGGCCAACACTGATATGAAATTGAAAGTACTCACAGAGAAAGAAATACACAAGACATTTTAATGCATCAAAATTTCAGACATGTGAGCGGCTGACCGGCCATGAGAAACGCAAGAAACTGTTGACCTTGCCTCCTTTTTTCTCGTGAAAATGTGGTCTGGACAGAGAGGGGATATAGTAATCAGTCTGGGCGCACGCGACGCCACTGATCGTTATCTTCCTGCATACACGTAGTCCGCTTCTCAACATTGCTGAGAACGCTTTTTCAGCGTGGAAAGCTGCTCTGAAACGACAGCTTGCTGAAATTTGGACGGAACTGATGGTGAGTGATTACCAAAGGAATTTGGCTGCACCAAATCAGCTAGCTGAACAGAACGTTAACGCTACAACGCCTGCCGAAGCTGATGCGTGGTTCGGGAAGATATTAACTTATATTCCTCGTTGTGTTCGTATAGAAGACTTTATCCAAATCATCCATAAGGTTTCAAAACTGTTATACATAATAGAGACTGAATTGGAAAATTTTGAGTTTTTCTTTCATTAAGTCATCACGTGGGTATACACGTATTTAGGAAAGACATATACCGGAAAATAAAAAATACCAATCTGAGATTTTATAACAATGTGTACAATCAATATGATTGATAGTAGATTGAAAAACTTATTGAGTTAGAAAAACATGAAATGAGGTTAATGCCATGATCTGTAAGAAAACTTGATAAAGCAACAGAAGTGTCGTGCTTCATCAGCAAAAATGAAAATCTGATGTAACTTCATTACTATTAAAACAAAATCAGGAAGTAGACATGCAAAAGTTTACAAATGTGAAAATATTTATGTAAAAATGAAGGGGTACTCAAAAATGTAAGTTGCTCAAATGCATAAGTTAAAGCAGTTTCAATTGATACAAGCTAAATAAATACAACCATTAAGCCTAAATTATAAAATTATTAAAATTTTACGACAAAATGAAAAATTCTATGTTTGATATGAAAATGTCGCTAATCGATTGACAATTGCCGTTTTTGAACTGATTTGCCACTATTATCCTGATAAGTGCCGTTGATGGCTGATAAAACCTGCATTATTTATCTGAGAGACTTCTGAATTTCTCTGGACCGATAGGTGAGCAAAATGTGAAATGATTTCCTACATGATTACGCCAACCAACATTGAAAAAGCGTAATCTAATCTAACGTTTTCTTGCAGTAACGGTGTGGAAACATAATCGACAAGGATAACCGTCAAGCGTATCGAATGCGTTCACCTCACACAACGCATACCGACGGAAATTCATTGTTATTGTCTGTGCTTTAGTCAGTCACTGTATCATGCACCTTATGTAGGTTAAGGTTTTCCCAGTAGTCGTCATTGGTCGTTAACGGGTAGAGAGGAGCTATTATTCTAAATTCTTGGAAATCACGAAGCCTGTTGATACTTAATTGGAGACAAAACAATAGAATAGCTTATACCACAATTCTCACTCCACAATGAAACGAACTCGAAATGCGATCTCCGTCGAAAAGAAGAGGCAAATCGTCAAATTTGCTAAAGTGAATCCTTCCTATTCGCAACAAGCTCTCGGTGACAAGTTCAATATACCACGATCTACCATTCGAGATATTCTGAAACATCGCGATAAATTCCTGCAGGATGATTTACTTGAAGCGGATTTGCGTCGAAGTCGTGTTCAAGGTGGCAAGAACGAACAGCTAGAAGAGCGCTTATTCCAATGGTTTTGCCAGAAACGATCCCAAAACATCATTATAACCGATGAAATACTCCGAACGAAAGGTCAAGCGATAGGAGAAGAGCTGCAATTTCAAGTATAGTCAGGGATGGTTGAATCGGTTCAAGAAAAGACACCTCATCAAACAATACACTTTGTGTGGAAAGTCTGCAAGTGTGAACACGACACACCTGGAAGATGAGATCAAAAAGTTGAAGGAGAAAATCTCGGTACTTGTAGGTTTTATCCCCCCCACTCCTTCAAAATTCGATAAATCATGTTATACTGAACTGATCGTTATGAAACTTGAGGAGTGTCTAGATATGGATATTTTCTCTCTACAAACCAAATTTCATTCAAATCGGATAAATAGTTGCTGCGCTACAGTCGATAACGTAGAATATGCCAATCCTCTAAAATGACTGTTCATGGTTGACCTTGATCGTCGGCGCATATACGCACACACAGGGTGTCCATAAAGTTTGTACCTGGTTTTAACTCACTGTCATTTTAATGTTCAAAAATGTTTTGAAAATGTTCAAAATCAAATATGATTTATCACGCGTAGTGATGAGACCCCTAAGTTTTGTTTACAACAATGCTTGATGTCACAATTTATTTCAAACACAAGCTGCAAGATGCTGTATTTGAATACCTTATTTAGCACAATTCGAGTCATAAGAATTTCTCATAAACAGTACACGCTTATTTTATACAGTTTTCCGAATTTCGTCTGAGAAATGTTGATGACAAAATCTCATGCAGTCAACCACAGAAGAAGAAGTGCATACAGGAGAATGTTTACATGCGAAGGCCGATTTCCATATAAGTCCTAATAATCGAGATGATGTCAGTGGTGCTCGCTGCCTTTCACTCCTGAAATTTAAAAAATGTGATTTTTGTCGAAAAGGCATTGTCAGAAATAGTGAGTGGGCAATGTTCGACATCCCTGAGGCTGCAAAACTTATGAATAAAATTTATCATGGGAGAGGGTCTTTCCCACTTAACGCATTTGTGCTTCAACTACACATTCTTCGTGCGAGGGTATTCTATGAGATCAAACTGAATAGTTGTCTAAGCATTCGTCTCTTGCTTCAAAAAATGAAAGGACGGTGGTCAGAATATCGATGACTATAACTTCTCTTGGTGACTTTTCCGATGACTTCTTCGTAAAATCTCGCTGTGCACACGGACATGAATCAGATCTCCGAAATTTCAATGCTCTGATTTTCAACAGCATGTGCAAGAAATTTGTCAATAAAATCTCAGATGCTTCAGCTCTGAGAAAGTAGTTAAAAAGAAAAATCGCAAAATTAAAAAATAGCGCGGTGTAGCACATGAGTTTAGCGCATAAACATACAGTCCCATACGTCCTAACTACTAACATAATGTGCTGGCAATATACTCTGTAGCTGGCAACACGTTCTCTGAAAAGTTGATAATGCATAATGGCAGCATATTTGTAAGGTAGTATAATCTAGGGTTGCTGACCTGATCATGTAGGAAACCGATTTCAACCTATCTGTCCAAAGATTTTAGAAGTCTATGATGTGTCACATCAATTCGATCATTTGAAATTGCTGCACCATCTTGCAGAAATGCATAGTGAACAATGAACAGGCATAATATACAGCATGACGTCTGAATTTTCTAAGAAGCAATAGATTTGACGTCTTTAAACGTCAAATGGCATTCAAGATTTTTATCAACTTTATGATTCTATGTACATGGGAAAAAATTACGGGTATAGTCTATGCACAATATGACACATTAGTCTTCAATTCGTTATTAACAATCAACACTATCGACCTGAAATCCCTATGCGACTTTTGGAGGGCCGTGTAGATAAAAGACTGACTAAATGCCAGATTTGAAGTGGATAGCCAATAAATACGAATTTTCGATTTTCTACAATTTTTTACTTATAACGATGGTAACAGCAACGTGTGTGACTGAGCCCAGTCCCCAATAATATTGATCAAATTACTGTTCGAGGTAACCACTAAAAGTCAACATAGCTAGTCTACAGGGTGTCCCAGATGTAACTCTGGACAACTTATCTCGCAAGCAATTTTTTTAAGAGAATCAAATACTTCCACCGAATTCAAACATGAAGGAAAAAAATTTGACCCGAGAATCTTTTCAATTGACTTATGTTTGTCATCTTTTCGCTGACTGTCAGTCTCACGCCATGTTATGAATAACTTCACAGTCCGTTTCCTGAATCGTTGCACACCACGAAAAGCTCATAATCGCGAACTCATAATTGATTGATTAATAAATTTATTCACTTGACCATTCGAGACACTAGGCTTAGGAAACAGTGTGGTTTTCCTAATTAAATGAAGTAATTAGTGACTGGAATTTTGCTGCTTCATATACTGATCATTTCATGTCGTCTGTCATGTCATCATTGATTGAGTTATAAAAATCTTGACGATCCCCTTGTCGGACGCAAGCGTCAGCAACTACGGCGTGAAGAAATGATTTTGTTTGTGAACAGGTGCAGACAGGCGGCCACATCTGCAGATCAGAGATTCGAAATCCTCTGTTCTGACCTCCACCGAGGGAAATGATGACTCACCAATTGACTGTGTGGGAATAAGACAAATTTGAAGTTTGCCAGTGAGCGGATCGGTCGATCTTACATATTCTTGGAGCTGATAGCACCAGCATTCTTATAAACCCAAACTCGAAACCGCCATCTTTAATGCAATAAAAACTATAAAGTTGTGTGCATTTGACCGCTAAAAGGTGTTGATTCAGTAAAACTGTCTTAGCGATATCCATCAAAGTTAGATAGCTTTTTTAAAATTTTTTCAGGGGATCATGTTCAATTACAGATAGTGTGATTTGTGTCGTCCGAACACTGTCATTAGGACAATTGTCGGACAGGGGTTCGATCGGCATGATGCATATTCAACTCCTTTAAGCAGACAAGAGAGGCAGCCAATACGGAGCGTGTGGTCAAATCGGTTGGGTAACCGGAATGAGAGTTGTATGATGAGTAGTAATCAGTCTGGGCGCACGCGACGCCACTGATCGTTATCTTCCTGCATACACGTAGTCCGCTTCTCAACATTGCTGAGAACGCTTTTTCAGCGTGGAAAGCTGCTCTGAAACGACAGCTTGCTGAAATTTGGACAGAACTGATGGTGAGTGATTACCAAAGGAATTTGGCTGCACCAAATCAGCTAGCTGAACAGAACGTTAACGCTACAACGCCTGCCGAAGCTGATGCGTGGTTCGGGAAGATATTAACTTATATTCCTCGTTGTGTTCGTATAGAAGACTTTATCCAAATCATGCATAAGGTTTCAAAACTGTTATACATAATAGAGACTGAATTGGAAAATTTTGAGTTTTTCTTTCATTAAGTCATCACGTGGGTATACACGTATTTAGGAAAGACATATACCGGAAAATAAAAAATACCAATCTGAGATTTTATAACAATGTGTACAATCAATATGATTGATAGTAGATTGAAAAACTTATTGAGTTAGAAAAACATGAAATGAGGTTAATGCCATGATCTGTAAGAAAACTTGATAAAGCAACAGAAGTGTCGTGCTTCATCAGCAAAAATGAAAATCTGATGTAACTTCATTACTATTAAAACAAAATCAGGAAGTAGACATGCAAAAGTTTACAAATGTGAAAATATTTATGTAAAAATGAAGGGGTACTCAAAAATGTAAGTTGCTCAAATGCATAAGTTAAAGCAGTTTCAATTGATACAAGCTAAATAAATACAACCATTAAGCCTAAATTATAAAATTATTAAAATTTTACGACAAAATGAAAAATTCTATGTTTGATATGAAAATGTCGCTAATCGATTGACAATTGCCGTTTTTGAACTGATTTGCCACTATTATCCTGATAAGTGCCGTTGATGGCTGATAAAACCTGCATTATTTATCTGAGAGACTTCTGAATTTCTCTGGACCGATAGGTGAGCAAAATGTGAAATGATTTCCTACATGATTACGCCAACCAACATTGAAAAAGCGTAATCTAATCTAACGTTTTCTTGCAGTAACGGTGTGGAAACATAATCGACAAGGATAACCGTCAAGCGTATCGAATGCGTTCACCTCACACAACGCATACCGACGGAAATTCATTGTTATTGTCTGTGCTTTAGTCAGTCACTGTATCATGCACCTTATGTAGGTTAAGGTTTTCCCAGTAGTCGTCATTGGTCGTTAACGGGTAGAGAGGAGCTATTATTCTAAATTCTTGGAAATCACGAAGCCTGTTGATACTTAATTGGAGACAAAACAATAGAATAGCTTATACCACAATTCTCACTCCACAATGAAACGAACTCGAAATGCGATCTCCGTCGAAAAGAAGAGGCAAATCGTCAAATTTGCTAAAGTGAATCCTTCCTATTCGCAACAAGCTCTCGGTGACAAGTTCAATATACCACGATCTACCATTCGAGATATTCTGAAACATCGCGATAAATTCCTGCAGGATGATTTACTTGAAGCGGATTTGCGTCGAAGTCGTGTTCAAGGTGGCAAGAACGAACAGCTAGAAGAGCGCTTATTCCAATGGTTTTGCCAGAAACGATCCCAAAACATCATTATAACCGATGAAATACTCCGAACGAAAGGTCAAGCGATAGGAGAAGAGCTGCAATTTCAAGTATAGTCAGGGATGGTTGAATCGGTTCAAGAAAAGACACCTCATCAAACAATACACTTTGTGTGGAAAGTCTGCAAGTGTGAACACGACACACCTGGAAGATGAGATCAAAAAGTTGAAGGAGAAAATCTCGGTACTTGTAGGTTTTATCCCCCCCACTCCTTCAAAATTCGATAAATCATGTTATACTGAACTGATCGTTATGAAACTTGAGGAGTGTCTAGATATGGATATTTTCTCTCTACAAACCAAATTTCATTCAAATCGGATAAATAGTTGCTGCGCTACAGTCGATAACGTAGAATATGCCAATCCTCTAAAATGACTGTTCATGGTTGACCTTGATCGTCGGCGCATATACGCACACACAGGGTGTCCATAAAGTTTGTACCTGGTTTTAACTCACTGTCATTTTAATGTTCAAAAATGTTTTGAAAATGTTCAAAATCAAATATGATTTATCACGCGTAGTGATGAGACCCCTAAGTTTTGTTTACAACAATGCTTGATGTCACAATTTATTTCAAACACAAGCTGCAAGATGCTGTATTTGAATACCTTATTTAGCACAATTCGAGTCATAAGAATTTCTCATAAACAGTACACGCTTATTTTATACAGTTTTCCGAATTTCGTCTGAGAAATGTTGATGACAAAATCTCATGCAGTCAACCACAGAAGAAGAAGTGCATACAGGAGAATGTTTACATGCGAAGGCCGATTTCCATATAAGTCCTAATAATCGAGATGATGTCAGTGGTGCTCGCTGCCTTTCACTCCTGAAATTTAAAAAATGTGATTTTTGTCGAAAAGGCATTGTCAGAAATAGTGAGTGGGCAATGTTCGACATCCCTGAGGCTGCAAAACTTATGAATAAAATTTATCATGGGAGAGGGTCTTTCCCACTTAACGCATTTGTGCTTCAACTACACATTCTTCGTGCGAGGGTATTCTATGAGATCAAACTGAATAGTTGTCTAAGCATTCGTCTCTTGCTTCAAAAAATGAAAGGACGGTGGTCAGAATATCGATGACTATAACTTCTCTTGGTGACTTTTCCGATGACTTCTTCGTAAAATCTCGCTGTGCACACGGACATGAATCAGATCTCCGAAATTTCAATGCTCTGATTTTCAACAGCATGTGCAAGAAATTTGTCAATAAAATCTCAGATGCTTCAGCTCTGAGAAAGTAGTTAAAAAGAAAAATCGCAAAATTAAAAAATAGCGCGGTGTAGCACATGAGTTTAGCGCATAAACATACAGTCCCATACGTCCTAACTACTAACATAATGTGCTGGCAATATACTCTGTAGCTGGCAACACGTTCTCTGAAAAGTTGATAATGCATAATGGCAGCATATTTGTAAGGTAGTATAATCTAGGGTTGCTGACCTGATCATGTAGGAAACCGATTTCAACCTATCTGTCCAAAGATTTTAGAAGTCTATGATGTGTCACATCAATTCGATCATTTGAAATTGCTGCACCATCTTGCAGAAATGCATAGTGAACAATGAACAGGCATAATATACAGCATGACGTCTGAATTTTCTAAGAAGCAATAGATTTGACGTCTTTAAACGTCAAATGGCATTCAAGATTTTTATCAACTTTATGATTCTATGTACATGGGAAAAAATTACGGGTATAGTCTATGCACAATATGACACATTAGTCTTCAATTCGTTATTAACAATCAACACTATCGACCTGAAATCCCTATGCGACTTTTGGAGGGCCGTGTAGATAAAAGACTGACTAAATGCCAGATTTGAAGTGGATAGCCAATAAATACGAATTTTCGATTTTCTACAATTTTTTACTTATAACGATGGTAACAGCAACGTGTGTGACTGAGCCCAGTCCCCAATAATATTGATCAAATTACTGTTCGAGGTAACCACTAAAAGTCAACATAGCTAGTCTACAGGGTGTCCCAGATGTAACTCTGGACAACTTATCTCACAAGCAATTTTTTTAAGAGAATCAAATACTTCCACCGAATTCAAACATGAAGGAAAAAAATTTGACCCGAGAATCTTTTCAATTGACTTATGTTTGTCATCTTTTCGCTGACTGTCAGTCTCACGCCATGTTATGAATAACTTCACAGTCCGTTTCCTGAATCGTTGCACACCACGAAAAGCTCATAATCGCGAACTCATAATTGATTGATTAATAAATTTATTCACTTGACCATTCGAGACACTAGGCTTAGGAAACAGTGTGGTTTTCCTAATTAAATGAAGTAATTAGTGACTGGAATTTTGCTGCTTCATATACTGATCATTTCATGTCGTCTGTCATGTCATCATTGATTGAGTTATAAAAATCTTGACGATCCCCTTGTCGGACGCAAGCGTCAGCAACTACGGCGTGAAGAAATGATTTTGTTTGTGAACAGGTGCAGACAGGCGGCCACATCTGCAGATCAGAGATTCGAAATCCTCTGTTCTGACCTCCACCGAGGGAAATGATGACTCACCAATTGACTGTGTGGGAATAAGACAAATTTGAAGTTTGCCAGTGAGCGGATCGGTCGATCTTACATATTCTTGGAGCTGATAGCACCAGCATTCTTATAAACCCAAACTCGAAACCGCCATCTTTAATGCAATAAAAACTATAAAGTTGTGTGCATTTGACCGCTAAAAGGTGTTGATTCAGTAAAACTGTCTTAGCGATATCCATCAAAGTTAGATAGCTTTTTTAAAATTTTTTCAGGGGATCATGTTCAATTACAGATAGTGTGATTTGTGTCGTCCGAACACTGTCATTAGGACAATTGTCGGACAGGGGTTCGATCGGCATGATGCATATTCAACTCCTTTAAGCAGACAAGAGAGGCAGCCAATACGGAGCGTGTGGTCAAATCGGTTGGGTAACCGGAATGAGAGGAGAGAACAACATGCACCCTCTACCTCTGAGGTTAAGCTCGAGGAAATTGTGGATTATGATGCAGATATCTCTCTCACTGGAAGACCTGCCAACCTTGAAACATGAAAATCCGGGACAAATTTTATTACCGTAACTACCCGCGTATAGGACGATACCATGTATAGGACGCAGTGGATATTTGACCCCAAAAGCGATGGAAAGACTGTGTGCCTGCGTTTAGGACGCATCCTAATTTTAATCCTTAATTTCCATTATTTTTTATAGAAACGGTGTCATTAAGTCAAGTCATCTCCATTCAATTGCTACGATCGCAGTGTGTGCTGATTCATGACTCACTCATCCTGTCAGTCAAAAATATTGATATATTGATAAATATTGCAAGAATGATTATGCATAATTGACGTTTACAAGTCAACAGTATGGTCGCAAGTCTCTTCAACAGAAAGATCAGTCTGAAAGCAAGATCATAAGATACATCCCACCTTATTAACAGCATTCGTCGCAAAAACTGGAATGCAAATTTGGAAAACACTTACTACCTTTTTAAACTCAATAGATGGAAATACATCCGGGCTACATAATGATTAATATAAGACATCAGCCTGAAAAGACAATGCCACTAAGAAATCCACAAACTTCATCATCATGCATGTTTCCTTATCTTAGGATTGCGCGCGCAGCGCAAATTTTTGAAATATGCGTTCTTAAACGATCTAGAATTCATCTTAGGTTAATCAATTCAAAATCCAGGACAGCATTTTAACTTTTCCGGGACAGCTCCAAAATCCGGGACTGTCCCGGAAAATCCGGGACAGTTGGCAGGTCTGCACTGGTATGAAGCAAAGTAACCTGACACGAACATATAGCTAAGTAAGAAAGTGATATATAAAAATGTTATTCATGTATGAAATGGGAAACTATTGAACGAGAATCATGATATTGAATAATATCGGAAATAGCTAAATGCAACTTTTTTGTGGCTGCGACTGAAGCTATTGAAAAGATTCTCGTGTCAAAATACCCTTTGATCTCTTCTATAACATGTTTTAGTTTGGTGTGACAAGACATGCTTCCCTTAGAAGTTATTCATAACATAATTTGAAAAACTACATTTGGGAGCTCTGAGTGAGAATCTATCAGTTGGCCAGACAAGCAGGTTCAGATAACCTGGGTAGTCGAAAGTTCGACTTCCAGTCCCTCTTGGCTCGCATCTTTCATGGCAAGTTGACTTTAAGTCTACTTCATTTCATTGATTGCAATTTTGATGACTGAAACAGAGAAATCAAAATGCAAATGTGTTAAGCAAAATCTTTCCGCCAGCAACAAGACAGAATTACGGAAAGAAGTATTTTCAGGAAATAAAAGTGCTCTGATTCTAAAGTCTAACTTCTATGCACCTCATAATAATCCAAGTTTCGATTAAAACTAAACTGACTTTAGAAAGGGGATATATTGAAATGCATCGTAAAAACACAAGACACTGTTCAAACTATTTTCATGTTTAGCACGATGGAATGGAGTGATTGATTGAGACAAAATCATGCTTACCCACGTCCACGTCGTCACTTTACAATATCTTCGGATTTCAATGAAGCTTGTCGACCAACCTCCAAGCGATTAGCATGCAAAATTTTGCAATCGACTGACGAGGAGCTTTTATTGTATAATAAGACACGAATGTGAGGAACTGACGACCAGAATGTCCCAAGAGCCGCCTTCAGTCGGGAGCCATCAACCCGCACAGCTTGATTGCAAATTATCACTGCCAACTCGTGTTGGTCTGCCAGTCGCCGAAGTTCGACTGTGAGAGTATTCATAAGACCTAGACACTCAGTCGGAGAATCTGAGCCGAAAAGTGGAGTAAACAATTGAGACACAGCATCAATGATGAGCAGACGAAACGGAATTTGCTTGTGCAATTTCTCAAAATTATTGAGAACATTGAAGAGTTCAAAGATGTCTGTAACTCTTTCTAGCATGATGCGATTTGTCACATCGGAATTCAGTTTCTCATCAATGAAATAGCTCAAATCAAATTGATATTTCGTGTCGATAAACAGAACTCCTTTCGACTGCTCTCTCGCAGTTTTCAGACCGAATGATCGACAAAGAAGAGATTTTCCAGTAGCGGAAGAACCACATAATTCAAGAATTTCACCAGTGTAGAGACCGCCATCTAGGAGATCGTTGAATGATACACTGGAAGACTTCAGAAGGCAACACTTCTCCATTTTCTTATCTAGCAGTTGATCAGCGCGATGAATAGGAGCACTGGCTTTCTTCATTAAGATAGAGAATAACGTTTCTTGATCTTTCGTGGCCAGTTGTCGGCTTACTTTTCGGTCACGAAGTTTCAGCAACAGGTCAAGCGGTGACCGCACATTAACCGTCGTCATTAAGCGATTTAACATCTCCTGATCCATGTAATTTCCTAGAAGACAAATACCTAGAATCATTCATTCGAAAACCGAGAAACCAAGCACTTCTTCCATTTTATGTACATTTATAGGGTGGATCAAAAAAATCGAAATTTTGAAAATCAAAATTTGGGTGGTCAAGTCTTTGGTCTATGGTTATTTTGAACTCCCATGCAAAATTTCAGTGAATTTAGACAAGGTCTACTATCCCCACAGTGGCCATCTATTTGTTGACTATTTTCTTTTTTTTAGTTTTTTCGTCAATTTACGCTAGCCGAAGCTGTATTACATAGTATTTCCTAATGAGCTAGAGCCTTGAAACTCTAGGTGCAAGTACATGTTGACAGCCTCTTTTGATTGAAGCAAAAATTTAAATGACTCAGGATAGCGAACTCCTAATGAGAGACCTCCAAAGTTTGTAAATTTTGAAAATATGACCAAAAATGTGATTTTTGCAAATTTTGAATTTGACACTTTATTGTCGTGAATTCGAACCAACATTGTAGAGACTAGATTTTTAGGAGCTTCAAAGTGCGAAATGCATCTTGTGGCATTGCGAGTATATGCTGACATAAGCCGCGTGTGTACACGTCCTGTGTTTTGCACATAGGCCTACTGTGTTTTGTGATAGGCTAGGCCCAAATCATTTTTCTTTATTTCCCTTTTAAGTAAGATCTGGTGACTGTAGTGTAGACGCTAAGTTCTAGCAAAAACAGTGATTTCAATGATGAAATTGTATATTCCTTTGAGCAAACTGATATGAAGGGCTTGCTTTTTGCTGCTGTCGCTCATACTACTGGCCATTTTTCTGGCGTATGCTGTCCTTCAAGCCAGTCTATTCCCCACTCTGCGGAAAGCTCTGCTATCTATTCATGTTAAAAGGTTGACGCAACTCATTTGTCCACGGTGATGACGTCGAACCGCTATTATACATTTGGAGATAGAAGTTGCTATAGAGACCGATCATATGTATCTCTGGTTGCGAAATGTTGGTTAATCTTGGTGTGTTAATGACTTCTACTTCATTTGCTAGTTTCTCAGTAAATTGTTGCGATCGGACACAAATCATTGCGTTTTGAGTCATCCTGCACAGCTGCCTGCCAACACTCTTCCTACCACACGCGAGGCTCTTCAGCACATGAAGCTTCTGAAGCAAATGAAACCACCAAAGGAGCCTATTATTAACTTGGCTGTTGAGACAGCGAAAAGTGTACAGGCGATCTGGGAACACTGCAGCATTCCAACATCAACATGCACTCACACAATTGGTACAAGACTAGCGAAACTTTATGGTAAAGCAATGGATGTGAATAAGTGGCAAAATACTAGATCAAACTACACTGCTGTAGTGGCATCTTTGAATGATGAATTCGATTCACTTTTTGACATATGTTCCTGCAAATGTAGACAATTTGCCCAGTGTTCCTGCACACGGAAGGTTCCAATCAGTGAGCGAGAATTTCTTCAAGACCAGAGGTCAACACGCCAAATGTATGTAGGCAGCATTGATGTCTTAGGCACAAAGACGACACAGCGGAAGCATTATCGAGAGGCATTGGAGACATCAACTTCAGAAACGACGTCAGCCCAAACAACGAGATGACACAACACCTCTGAAGAGAGAGTCTCTGCTACACGACTGGATTCTGAACTAACAGTCAAGCCCCCAAAATGTTTCCCTACCGTTTCAGTATTGGCAGACCACTATGGGGTATCGAATACGGCAGCTGCTGCTTTATGTTCGGCCACCGTGAAGGATGCAAACATTGAGAAGGTAGTTGATCGCAGCAAGATTATGCGTGATAGAAAAGTCACACGTCAGGCAGCACAAATGAACACTGACATATCTTTCCTGAAGGCTCTATATTTTGATGGAAAGCGTGCAGATACACTTATGAAAGAGTGGGTTGGGGAACCCGATTGTGAATATCTTGGCCATATTTCGCCTGAAAGTGGATCGGCTGAGACAGTCGCAAGAAAAATGCTGGAATTTCTCAAATCTAAAGGTGCTGATCCAAGACAACTGCGATTAAGTAAATCAACATTTTTCTGATATATAAAATGTTCATGACATTCAGCAACATTTTCTCTTTCAGTTAGCTGCGATGGTACCAATGTCAATGTTGGTGAGACTGGAGGCGTTATAGCATTGATAGAGGGCACAATCAATCAACCGGTGCACTGGTGCATCTGTCTTTTGCACTTGAATGAGTTGCCTTTGCGTCATCTGATGGAGTTTTTGGATGGTAAATCAAGTGGCCCGCGGTCATACACGGGAAATCTTGGTAAGGAGCTCAACAGTTGCCATGAACTTCCTATTACAGATTTTCAGCCAATTGCAAGTCCAGAGATGCCTGTTGTGCCGCCTTTCATCATGAAAACACTGTTTACTGACCAGAGGTATCTGTATGAGATGGTGCAGGTAGCAACTGCTGGGAGAACACCATCGAAAATAGTTTCACAAACACCAGGCCCACTCAATCATTCACGGTGGGTAACAGCTGCATCCCGAATTTTGCGATTGTATTAGCTACCCCTCAACCTGATTCCAAACTGAAAATACTGACAAAGTATGTGATCAAAGTTTATGCTCCGTCGTGGTTCCTGATCAAAAAGAATCCAGCCTTCCATTTTGGTACCGCACACTTCATCTGGCTGTGGAATGGCATCCGAGCTACTCTCATTAACTACAAGGCAGCTCAGGGAAAGCTTCTGGATGTTCTCAGAAGAAATTGCTTCTTTGCTCATACTGAGCAGCTGATAGTTTGCATGTTGAGAGACGAAGACATAGAGACTCGGCATCAAGGCCTACGGTACTTCCAGCAGATACGAGCAACAGAGATTGCAAGCGATGGTAGAAGATTGTTCACCAGACCGGAGTTGAAGGGTGATGGGTAGCTGTCTGATGAAACTTTATGGCGTTCAAATAGTCAGAGGAGTGACCCACCTGTTTTTGAAGGGAACTCCTCTTTGGACTTTGAGGCAGCAGGTTGAGTCAGGACCAATCACCTTCGCTCAATACCCTTGTCATTCTCAGGGCGTTGAGCGAATGGTCACAGTCGTAAGCGAAGCAGCATCAGCTGTTTCCGGTGCTGAAGCTCGCGATGGTTGGATCCGAAACACTCTCAACAGTAGAGAACTGATGCCATCATTTGACTCCAAAAAGGACTTTCGTGCTTGATCCCATTCTGTGTGCGTGTATTTAGTTGATCAAAAATATTTTGCTTTAGATATTACAACTGTTCATTGAACATATTTTGCTTTTATCTCGAAGTGAAACTGTGATACCTCTCTAACTCAAGAAAATGGTGAAGCAGCCAATCAACACCGCAGCACAGGGCTATTTCCTTCACACTTAGAGAGCAGGGACATAAAGGGCCAAGAGCAATAATTTAAGCTCACTTACTTTCATCAATAAAATCACTGTGATCGCTTGAAAGTAGCGGTTATAGAGGATGTCTGCCACAGGGAAAATCCATAAAATTATGGACATGTAGGCCTATTTTATGACAATAGCCTATACAGAAGGCTCACGTGCAAAGCACAACAGACCTACGTCTGTACACATGCTGCCAATTCATTTCGCACTTTGAAGCTCCTAAAAATCTAGTCTCTACAATGTTGGTTCGAATTCACGACAATAAAGTGTCAAATTCAAAATTTGCAAAAATCACATTTTTGGTCATATTTTCAAAATTTACAAACTTTGGAGGTCTCTCATTAGGAGTTCGCTATCCTGAGTCATTTAAATTTTTGCTTCAATCAAAAGAGGCTGTCAACATGTACTTGCACCTAGAGTTTCAAGGCTCTAGCTCATTAGGAAATACTATGTAATACAGCTTCGGCTAGCGTAAATTGACGAAAAAACTAAAAAAAAGAAAATAGTCAACAAATAGATGGCCACTGTGGGGATAGTAGACCTTGTCTAAATTCACTGAAATTTTGCATGGGAGTTCAAAATAACCATAGACCAAAGACTTGACCACCCAAATTTTGATTTTTTTGATCCATGTACAACATCCCAAATAAAACATTCCATAATCTTCTAGGAAACAACATTTTTACAGACATTTTCACAATATCACTGCAAATAGCAATTTTAAAAGCTGTGTAGAAAATTAGGACTTTCTAAATTCACGAAAAAATATTGTCACACCTTCAAAGCCCATTTAATTGTCATGAGAAAACTGCTCACGTGCCTCTTACGATTGGAAAGAAAAGTGATCTGTGGAAGCTGATTTCAAATCTGAGTGAACAAAATCCTTTTTTCTGTAAAATTTGAAATTTTTTTGCTAATTTTCCCTGCTTTAAAGTAGTTTTACCTTCAAAATTTACTTTTCCAAATGCACGTGCCATTTACACTAGCACGCATGATTCATTTATTAGAAAATAACTCAATCACAGAAATCTTTATCAACTGGACACCTAATCAAATTGACGCCAACACCTCCAGATCGCTCTCTCCTGACAAATCAACAAACCCAAGTCCGCACACTTCGTGTTGTCAGACAACAAAATTTATCCGCTAAGCCAGGCCGATGGTACAAATGCTCGCTGATACTGTAAAATCTTTGATCAAATGCCAATTCAACGACCCTTGATGACAACCATTTGAAGAGCGGTTGAGCAGCAACATCCGACGAAAAATATTAGGTGTCTGTGACTATGTATGAAAGTTTCAACAGTCGAATTCAAGCTGTAGTTTCCGCTTAAGGTGGAAACACCAGATACAATGTACTGACTTTCTTTGTTAATGAACTTGTCAGCTCGTTTTGAAATTGTGATTTTTATAAAAATTATCACATTTATTCCTTGAATCTAATGTTTTCAATCGGCTGATTTCTTATAAGAAGCCAAAAATATTAAAAAAAGTAGCATTTATCTATGTATTGAGAGAAAATCTAAATATTTGACAGACTCAGACGTGGACATAAATGACAAGAGGAAATAAGTTGTTTTCGATTATTAATGCATAAGATTGATCTCAAGGAAGTATGATTACTTATCCTGCTCAAAGCTTATGACCGGGTGTATATTTTTTTAATTTCATACTGAAACGATCCTTTATCCCCACTATATCGGACACTTTGGACATAAGAATCTTGAATGAACACAAAATTTGAATGGTTGCAGCAAATACCATGGAAACATAGAAATACACTTATAGTACCGCCGCCAGGACAAGCATGTTCTACAACCCTATGACTACTACGAAAATGCGCCCCTACCGGTGAGCATTTGCGTCCTTTAGTTCCATTGTGAAGACTCCCACCCAGTGAACTTTTATAATGTCGTGATCATCACTCTGCAAATTTGTAAATATAGGCCCTATAGATCTCACGTATTTTGTATGCGGAATATGATGTATATCATGATAACTCTAAATTTGTAAATATATACACTGCATGTCTCATGTATTTTTCATTGATGGTTAACTTAGAGTATGCAAAGGTTGCACGTGTTATATCAACACTTGGTTGTAAGTGCCCTTGCGGCCATCGTTTTGCTTTCAAAATAAACATTTATGACTTATGACCAAGTTCCTTTGATCTATAGACAAGATCAAAGAAAACGAAATTAATTGAAGGAAAATGAAGTTTTCGACCAAAGTATTTGTTTATTGTGTGTTTACTACGACTATGCGAGATCTATTGACTCTAGCGCAATGGTTATTGGCACGATATATCATCAGGGCATGACGTCATGTAACCATATATACCTCTACTTACAAAAACTAAACATATTTGAATTCAGAAAGCATCTTAGTAAGGTAAACATAAAATTTTGATCAAATTTTTGCTCAAACCTTAATTATCTCACCACATTCTTGCAAATATCGCACACCGAAGTTGTTTCTTGCACTTGATAGAACGTGATAAAAGACGATATGAAGACATATCATGCCTTGCTAGAGTTCATAAATCTCGCCTAGTCGGAGTATACACACCAAACTGGTCGAAAACTTCAATTAACATATCTTTTTCCTTGATATTATTTGTATATCAGAGGAACTCGGAAGGTATGCATTTTTCATGAAACATTCTGTGAAAGTCTGATATTCGGTCTTGTTCCATGCAGAATCTTGTTATGATGTCGGAACTACAAGTATTTCTAATGTTTCCATAGTATTTGTTGCAATCATTCAAATTTTGTGCATATCTCTACATTTGTATTCAAGATTCTTGTGTCCAAAGTAATCACCTGTTGAGATTGGACGTGAGGATTCATGTTATTAGATAATTTCAATAAATTTTGTGACTCTTTTTGTTTATTAAAGAAAATTGTTTTGTAGCGACTTTGTGTCATGCATTGAGTAATGCTTTAAGCGTATCCGTTAACAATTATCATTTTTATCTGCAATTGTTAGTATAAAGCATATTTTGTTTTCAAACACAAACCAGGGTGTCTACTGGAATTTCAAGGTGGTGTTAGAGCACTTTAGAGACAATTTTGGGCAAAATAGAGCACATTTTTTAAACGCAATAGAGCCCGAGAACGATCAAAATCTAGCTGTGTGATGAACGCAATTCAACGCGTATCATTACCTTCCTTACGGTAGGTCTACTTGACATTTATTTGTCCCGTTTATTAGTACACAAAACAAATATCTTGTTTAGGAAAAGAAATGATTATTATCACTGCTAGAAAGCTAATACAAAACCATAACTGATAAAACGGCTGAAACATGAAATAAAAATCTATAAAACAATCCATTTGAAACAAATTGCAATAACAATTCATATATGATGAGAGTAATCTAGAAGACAAAAATGATAGCCAACAAGACCATTACGATTGTAACTGGAATAGCTCATAGTCATCACAAATATAATTGAAGGGGCTACAATGATATTATGAAGAGAATGACATGGAACCTCTAAATAAAACTGAAACCATATTCTTTAAAATCACGACGCAGTGTTAAGGTGCACGCATGACATACATTAATTTAGAATAGTTCGGCCGGCTTTGAAGCACCTATCGATAACGAGAAACCTGTGATTACTTTTTCAAAACTGATTAACGTTAACCTAACTAATTTTTTTAATTGATCGATGTCTGAATACGGCTTTGCAGTCTTTTAATGTTCTAAATATCATAATTCAGGGCTAACGATTTTCACTCGATGATTTCGTGATAGGGCTGGAATCATGTTCAAACTATATAATGCAGCGAAACCTTAATTACGGCTTGGTAGAAAATAATTATATGAAAGTCAGTGCTATTGTTAATTATTATAAAAAAATGGAGAGATCCGGCCCCAATTAAAAGGGAAATTAATTAAGACAGTAACGACGAGGACATTTGCGTACAGGCTATGTCATCAGTGTACAAGTCTAATAATAACCCTTTTAACTGAGACAGGCTCTCCTCATTTCTCGTTATGAGGTGTATATACAATGTATATATTCAGTTGGGGAATTATACATGAATGAATGTGTAATTGTATATGAATGTCGTAAGGTTCTATTTTTAAAAATTCAGTAAATATTTAAAGGTTGTGACGGTTGACAGAAAGAAAAGTAATGGTCCACGAATTCTCAAATACACTTTACATAAGCTTCTTTCTCTTCGTATCTAATTCTGAGACTACCATTGCTTTTTCTTCATCAAGAGCTCTCTTTTTCGCCTCCAGAATCTTGACTTCTTCTCGTTGTCTTTGCTGTTCTTCATTGAATTTCTTCTTCTCCGCTTGTTCTTTTCTCTTTCGTTCTAGCGCCAATCGACGGCGGTTACTTGCAATTCGACAGGAGAGAAGAAATTTCTCGCTAAATTCTACCTCCGTTGTTCCACCAGCTCGTCGAATTCCGTCTTGGGCATGCCGTAACAAAACGAGGGATTCAGTATGAAGATTCTCTTTCAGAAGTAAATCATTACCACTAAAACCCCGTTCAACAGCCGCATTCCCGTGTGAGAGAATGAGAACCTTCTGAATCAGGGATGACAAAGTTGGATAAGTTTCCTCATCCAAGACGTTGGTGTAGAAATCGTCGAGACGATCCTTAAGTGGTTTATACTTTGATGATCTTTCGAGAAAGTTTTCGTCCAGTACAAAGTTCCGCCATTCAGCATTCACTCTGTCACAATCAAGTATCGTAATGATTTTACATTCGCTCAAGGTAGTGAGCGCACTGCGAACAAGTCGACGTGTTCTATCAATCAGATGAAATAATCGAGGATTGAATCATGACAAGAATTCCATAAACTGATATTTGAGGGGAAAACGTTCCGATATTTTCTTTACTGTGAGGATCAGAATTGCCCTACATTCTTTTCGGAAAGCAATGGCTTCATTGGGCTTCGCTTTTTTGTTCTGAAGTGATCTCCGTCTACCTTCGCCGATTTCTAGATCATCGAGTGTGGTCCAGTTGTCCGGATCTTCGACCTTGATGCTCAGAAGATCTGAGCCACTCATCGCAGCATTGATCGCATCTTTTCTGATGAATTTGGATAATAATTCACGAAACAATGATGATAACTCACCGAAGAAGTGAGGTGCAAGTGGCATTTTTGATTGAAAATTGGTCAAAAATTCTCTGACATCCTCTGAAAGATGCACAAAGAAATGAAGGCGAGCAGTCAATATCGTAGTATTGTTCTGCATTGCGCTGACAACGTTACGGTATGACTTCGAGGCAGGAGTCCTCAATTTTGTTTCTAGGCCGCTAATAGTGACAGTCTCTTTGTTGTTAACCGCGATCACATACTTTTGTAAGTAGTCTATCAACATGAGGGCCCTCCTTGCGACGGGCACATTTTCTGTCCAGCGAGTTGAACAGAATTTCAAAAGGAAAACGTCCGATCCTGTAACAGCACTGAATTCTCCACGTCGGGCGGTTGAATCACTAAATAAATAATAAATACCACGAAGAAATTCAAAGAGGTCCCAAGAAAGCGCATCTTTACTTTCGAATCCGAACTGCACTGCCCCGTGCACAACATGAAGTCCGAAAGGATCCCATGTTCAGCAGATGTTTGTCTATGTTTTTCATCTTGATTTCACTTTTCATCAAGCGCAGAAATTTCCAGTTCACATTCGGACCGTCCATTTGTATTTGGATTATCTTGTCCCAACACTTTTCAGGAATAGTTTCCTTGAACGACATCAGAATGTCTTCAGATCTTGATTTATTCATGAAGTGAGAATCCAAATAAAAGCAGGATATTTGATTTGCTGAGCTATTCCATACGTTAACGTAGACATCAAATTAACCCATTTTGGTCACCTTGTTAAAGGCTTCGTCAACAACTTCTATCGATGAAATCAACATTTATTCTCGTTCATTTCGACATGATTACTTTTTCTTATTCAAATACTGTGACTTACGGTAAGTTGACTGATGCCAAGGTACATAAAGGCAAAAATGTCATACGTGACGAATTTCAAGAATAATGCTATAAAAAATTTGCTATCAAAAATATCTAATCTAATCTAAAATATCTAAATAAATAGATCTAATGCTATCAAAAATTTATATTTTTTACGTTATATTTTCATAATCTATTCAAATATATGCCAATAACGGCGGTATGAATATATTCAAGAATCAATCGAATTATAGTACGTTTACATGAATCATTTGCAACTTTAACAAAATCTGAGAAAGTCATGCAATGTTTTTCATTAAATAACAAATCAAAAAAGTATTTTTCAAAACAAAGTCAGAAATAGAGCACTTGACCCTGATTAGAGCACAAATAGTGTGCTCCAGAGCACATAACGCCAAATAGTGCACATACAGTAGCGCTCAGCAAGTTTGCATCAAGCCTGAAATTTGCAGTTAATGTACGTATATCCCTTTGAAATCAAAATCAAAGTAGAAGCTCAAAGTGGTAAGAAAAGAATTATTAAATACTTGCAATAGAAACAATTAAAGATAGAAAAAAAACTAAAAACTAACTAAATTCATCGTATGCCCACCTTGTTCGTTTTGGAGGATACTCTCTTACCTCCTGTCCACACAAATGTTTGCAAATTGCTGGACCTCTTCATCTCGATTCCAGATCCGCATCAAGGACGAGGTTTGTCACTGCGAGATGTAGTTTTACAGTTTATTTGTCTGTACTTGTACATGACAATTCCACAAATTCTTTTTTGAGTCGGGGAGATTTGGCGGGGGCGTTGCCATGTTCAAGTCCAGGTGTCAAGAGGAGTTGTTCAAGTTGAGTTTGAGGTTTGACATGGGGCGGTTTGACGTGAATCTTTGTCATCATGAAACATCTTCGTGAAAACCAAACCAGGCTGGCGGAAATGACCTTTCGTTGAAGGTAGCAGCTTGTGTAGGTAGTGTCCATTGTGCTTCGACGTTCGTGTCCGTATGTGGTCCGGTCCATACCAGGACAAAACATACATCAAACATGGTCGAAAAACTTTTTTCGTCAGCTGGAAATGTTCGTCTGTAGCGGATGACGGTTCATAACTCGGAACACGACCGTTTTTTTCCATTGCTTGCGTTAGCCAATCATTCCGCTCCAGACAACCTTCTTCCAGTCTCCCATCCACATTCGCGATGTTCCAGTCAAGCACTCTTGTTCGCGCTTCCTTGTGCTTTTCGGTCTTCTTTTTTTTCGTTCGCCGGCGTATCGAGTTTACAGCCGCCCTCGATCAAGGCCCTGTTCATTGTTGCGTTTTGACAGTCTTCACTTTAGCTCCAAGTTCTCATTCGTGTTCTTGGGGACGGGCTTTCGGGCTTTTCACACACAACTGGCGTCAGACCTTGAGGTCGCGCTTTCTCGATTTTTTGTTTGTGTCCGCCACAGTTCTCGTAGAGTCGCGTGAGGCGCCAGTTCTTCTTTGTTGCTTCAAGTTCGACGCTCGTCTGTTCGTTTGATTTCGCCTCGGCTTGTATTGCTCTGGGTTTTCTATGAAGTATGGTCAGCCAAAGAGATTGCCTTTGTCGTTTCTCTCTGTTTTTTTCTTCAATGGTCAGTCCAAGATATCTCACAAACTGATTCGTTAAGGACAGACTTGACATCTGCGATCGATCATAAATTTTAAACTTTTTTTTATCTGGTGTGATATCTGTGTTTCAGGATCGATCAATCATATATATTTAAAATTTTTTGCGGCTGACTGACCTGCGATTGATCTCACAGAGAGATGGTTATGGTAGCCAGAAGTCATAGACGACTGACTGCGCTTGATGCAAGCGCTGAGTGAGAGAAGGTGTAGAGCACTCAGTAGACACCCTGCAAACATAAAGCATATTATGATGTAGCAATTCACTAATTAAAACTATCATAGATTACATTCAGATTTTCAGTGTATTGACACAACGTGATAAATAACATGAGAAACACAAATATTTTTGTTTTCCTTTCATGCATGTGCTGGGTACCAAAGTCAATCAATATTATATAACCTATTTCGGGGGCGACCTCGACCTCGATTAATATAACCGACATCGAGGTTGCATCACTGGTTAATATATTGATTGATGTTTCGTTCAATACATGAACATTTCATCATCATTTTATGATCGCTAGATTTTCATGTAATACAATTTACCTAATTAAACAAGGTATACATGTATGTTTTTAACAAGTATCAAGAAAAACCAAATAAATCCAGTCAATCTTGTATATTATTGAAAATTCTAGCAGATCAGTTGAGGATTTTATAGGAACACCCAGGTTCAACGGTTACTTTTCGTTTCATAAGTTCTCAAATTTTGTCAGTAGCTTTCTGCTTCCGCTCATCCGCCCTTCGTTGCTCATTCTTCAAAGAATCGATTTCGGCATCCTTTTCAATCAGATGCTCCAGTGCATCTTCCTGTACTCTTAGCATTTCTTTTTCTGGTCCATCCAAGCTGCAATTTTAGCTTGCATAATTTCAATTTCACTTTCTCTAAATCGGGATCACGTTTATCCGACCTCCTTCCTCTTCGAATGACAAATACATGTCCTCCTTATTTTGGAGTTTTTTTTTCTTTCTCCAACCTCAGTTGCTCTGCTTTGAGCCGCTCGCTATACGCAGCGTGGGCGTGGCAGAAATATTCCATCAAATTACTTGAGATGGGCAAAGTTCTATTGTTCTAATTCATCGCTGGACGGCACAGACGTGTGACAGCCAAAGCCCTGACAGTTTCTTTGAGGTTCGATCTCTTCTTCATAATTATGTCAGGCAACATGCTAAACTGCCGCTCTACATTTGCATTTGGGTCATTCCAGGACGATTCAACCAATTTTTGGGTTATTTCAGGACGATTCAACCAATTTGTCTCAGATTTTGCTCATTTTTGGATATATGTTTACTATGCCATAGAAAACACCAAATCTGAAATATTAGCTTCCAATTTTGAATATAGCGGGATCTAGAGCTATTTTTCGAAATTTATTTTTTTTCCAAATGTTTGAAATTCTCAAAATTTTAATTTTTAAGCTTTATTAAATTTTATTGTTAACTTTTTTTCTGCATGCTCGCTACTCAACCAAACTTTGCATGCAACATAAGTTTGGTATAAAGGAATTCCTGTATGAATTTCAACGGGTAACTGGCATGTAGAACGGAGCTACATGGCTCCAAAGATGGTGCAAAAATAGGGTCCGCGAAAAAACAGAAAACATTTAAACTAATCTCACAACTTTCTGTATTCTTGTTACCCGTAATAACCATGATAACTATGTTGCTGTTTATCAGTGTTTCACATCTGTGATCTCAAGCGGTAACCAGAATACAGAGAGCTACACCAGGCGTTCAAAAAATGCCGAAAATGCCTGTTTTCAAGCTGGGCTAGCTTCTTTCTGTATTCTAGTTTTAACTCCAAATTGATGCCGAAACTCAGAAACATGCTCAATTACTTGTAGAAGACATTTAATCAGGTAACCTATAGTTAAAGTGGCATAAATTGGCCAACTTTGATTTTGCACATAATTTCAATATCTCAATGTCAATAATGTAATATGTCAATAATACGAGCGTATATAAGTAGTATCGAAAAGTAGCATTTACAATACAATATCACTTGAAAACGCTAAGTTGGTGTGCGGTAAAAAATTACTTTTAGTAATTTCGGCTATTCTAATGGTGAGATATCATTCGCAACGAACCGGAAGAGCCCTAATGCATGTGTCACTAACACTATTTCAAAGTTGATGTTGAAAAATATTGTGTAGAAAAGATATACAAGACGATTCGATTGTGGTGGAAAATGATTTGGCTGTATGAAATATGTAAAATGTCTTTCAATAACAGATGACTGACTCATACTGATGAATTACCATGATCATCAGTTAGCATCGAAAGATCCTTCATGCAAGATGCATTTTTGATTACACCAATTAATGGGTGAGTATTAATGAAAATGGGTAAAAATGAAAACAATAGGCCTATTGATATTTTAGCGGTGGCGTAGCGTCCTTCAAACCGTTTCCGGGGCAAAAGTCAGTCTTGGCATCGGTATACCTAATAGTATGCATCATGTATGCAAAGTACCCGGTGGGTTCTAATCTACAAGTCACTTTGATGTTTTCAAATAATGATGAAATAATGAAGAGGTGATGGTATGCATGTGTAAACAATTAGCCACGCGTTTGTCAGACACGCCGTGATTAGCCAGTCAGTGTGACTCGTCAAGAATTCCGTGTTTTCGCCCGGGTTGAGGTTGAATCACAGAGATGGATTGCTTCTCTGTGGGTTGCATGCAGTGGCCGCGACGTGCTGAAAGGTGTCGCCGAGCTGATCTAGCGCGTGCGAACGGCACATTGATATATTGGCTGAGTTGTCGATGACATCAACAGCCATTGCTGATCATTTGTGGCTCGTGTTAGATTTTGGCCAATCGGTGCAATCTCGGCGACACTCAGGCGACTGTCCCTAAGGGAGGAAGAGAGATAAAACCACAGACAGTTGTACATGCATCCGCTGAAAAGATGAATAAAGACTTAAAATAGGATGTAGCGTTTGGACTTTGGTCACTAATGAAAATTGTACATGATTAAAATATGTTGGGGAAAGTGAAGTAAAAATACATTCGGGGCACTGCCCCGAATGCCCCAATGGACGCTACGCCCCTGTATTTTAGTATTATGATATTGTGAAAATATTGATCATGAGAGGCCACTCCATTCCGTTCTGACATTTTTCAATAGCATTCTAAATTTATCACGTAATAATCACATTAATGTGGTTATATGTAACCCAAACACGGTCTTAATGGACAAGAATATAATTAAATTGCTATTTGGACAATAATGAAATGTACTCGCATGCCTTTTTATTACCAAATATATGAAAAAGCATTACATTTCGCATTACTTTTGAAAGGCTGGGTCGAATCCCGCTTCAGCTCGTTTTCTTTTTATGAACCCTATAATCCTGAGTTACTTTTGTATAGTGTGGAGTTTTATGAAAGGCTTAAAAATTGATCTGGTTTAATTTTTCTATGAGCAGGAATAATTTGCTTACATTCGATCATATGAGTGATTTATGAATCAGAGGGATCAACAACAGCAATTGTTGATATCAAGCGTAATCAATGATTCACATGGGATATTGATAAGGATTCTTAAAATATTTGTCCACCCCTGCTTCTACTCATTGGGACGTCTTCACTTTTAATTTCAATTTAAGTAAGTGAATACCTGAAATAATTCGTAGCTCAATCACAAATGTAAAATTAGATGAGATTCAGTCAGTCAGTCGTCGTCGTACAATATCAATGTATCTTACTTAAACAAGCCTGCATTTCCAGGAAGAACCAAGAAAATGAAGTTCGAAATTCCGTCGACAATGCATTAGGCAATCCATTGGGGTCTACTAGATTAATATTAATGGTCACTCAGAAAACAGTCCAGGAAACTGAGTCAGTCAAAAGCTATTTACACTATTACATGAAATTAATGCAGTTTCCGTTTCTACGATTTATTGCGAATGATATCTCACCATTAGAATAGCCGAAATTACTAAAAGTAATTGATTACTTCAGAAAAAAGTAAGATAAATCGATCCTGAGCACTTCGCGCAAACTTTACTATTCAAAAGTACTATGTCGATTGATAAATCATATCTAGTCCAACAAAACTCTAACTTCGAAAGTCATTTTTTGCTTTATTGTAATACATGTATAACAAAGTCTCATATATAATATCTATCAAAGGGAATAATTTTTTACCGCACACCAACTTAGCGTTTTCAAGTGATATTGTATTGTAAATGCTACTTTTCGATACTACTTATATACGCTTGTATTATTGACATTGAGATATTGAAAAAATGTGATCTCTGTATTCTGGTTGCCGCTTGAGATCACAGATGTGAAACACTGATAAACAGCAACATAGTTATCATGGTTATTACGGGTAACAAGAATACAGAAAGTTGTGAGATTAGTTTAAATGTTTTCTGTTTTTTCGCGGACCCTATTTTTGCACCATCTTTGGAGCCATGTAGCTCCGTTCTACATGCCAGTTACCCGTTGAAATTCATACAGGAATTCCTTTATACCAAACTTATGTTGCATGCAAAGTTTGGTTGAGTAGCGAGCATGCAGAAAAAAAGTTAACAATAAAATTTAATAAAGCTTAAAAATTAAAATTTTGAGAATTTCAAACATTTGGAAAAAAAATAAATTTCGAAAAATAGCTCTAGATCCCGCTATATTCAAAATTGGAAGCTAATATTTCAGATTTGGTGTTTTCTATGGCATAGTAAACATATATCCAAAAATGAGCAAAATCTGAGACAAATTGGTTGAATCGTCCTGAAATAACCCAATTGCATGTGGAATGATAATCATCGCTCATGCCAATTTCACCAATGTGGGGTACCTCTTCTCAGAATCGATCTTATTCGAAAACGCAACTACATACGAACAATCCATGTCATCCATGAGAGCCGAACTTTATCGAAGTCGAGTCTCAACTTCCAATGAAATTGTTTCTTCAGAACTGATGACACTCGGCAACAGATCAGCAGCAGTTTTGACTCAATGCTCTAAGTCAGGACTCGCTTGGTTGTGTGGCACTGGAATGAGGCAATGATGTCATTTCCGAATGGCAAGTAATCCAAAAAGTTTACCGGTGCCTTTCTCGAAGCGTGTGCTTGTTTCAGGACGGTTGACTGATCGCTAGCTGAAAGAGCATTAAACGATTTCCGAGCATCTGATCCCAATGAGATATTGTAGGGACATAACCAAATAATTTCATCTTTTACATAGATCTTACTAACAGATTTCGATAGTCTGATCGGATAAACAAATAGTCACTTTTCGAGTAGATTTATTATGGAGATGCTTTTCCAAATTATATGCTTTGACAACAACAATAAAATCGTAAATATAGTCAATAATACATTTAAGACCAAATCATATGTTATGTTTACAATGATAACTGATCAGCTTAAGATTCGCGCCTCGTTCTCAAAATTCGCGCCACAGTCGAGACACTGCTCCAGCCCTTTCTTCCGCGCGCGGATGTCACACCCAAGCAGGTACGACACCATGAGCTGATAAGTTGTTATGATACTAGTGATAATCATTATCTATCTTCGATTCAGTTTTCAATTTGCACCACCCAAAATAAATATAATTTCCCTTGCGGGAAAGCGAATTACGCGCAGCATTGGAAAAGCTGGTTATCAATTAATGTAGCAACCACTATCCTGCAGTCCTATCAGACCACGGAGTCAGAGTTTAACAAAATAACATGATTCTACAACCCTGGTTCAATTTCTTGAGGACGAGTTAGCAATTTCAATCATTGTAGCAAATACCGAGGAGTACTATTACTAACTAGAGAAACACCGCAAATGCACTGTAGATAGAACGGGCACAGCTCGTCCTCGAGACTTGTGACTGTCATCAATTTGTGAAGCTCAACAGCTGAATGAAAATAGCTCCGCCCTCAACAGATTAAGCTGAATGCTATGACTCGATCAAATCCCAACTAGAGTCAGATACATGACGCCAACCATCAAGTAAACGAAAGATAAAATAATTATTTTTCTTTTTACTGTATATTTCAAGTAAAAATTATTAAAAAAAACAAGACAAAAACACAACATGCGTAAAATTCAGTTTCAAAACAGGAAGTCACAATGCACCGGAGATGAGTTGTCCCTGCTTATCACAATGTCACGAGGTAGGGAAGAAGCAGTTTTGAAACGTTAATATTTGAATTTCTGCACGAAAGTGCGGAATAATGAAAGGCAAGAGCACTAGTTGACTAAATTTATTAATTTTGATTTAATTCTTTATTAGGTGTAATAGTCAACGATATCAGTAACCTTACTCAGAATTTTTTGTTCTGCCCATCCCGATCTGATGGAAAAGATAGGGATAGCAGGCGGACAGATTCGAACACAGGACCATCTGCACTTCCGTAGCAGAGCGTGGCCTTGACAAACTGCGCTATCCTACCACATGAACTTCAATTACACCAAGAAGAGATGTTAGTTTAGTTCATAAGTCATCGGTCTCAATGCTGATTGAATTGGTCAGATCTACTCAGCAGATGCATGTATGCAGTTAATTTAGTTTCAAGTTATATGCATTGTGATAAATGTCCAGTTCAATCACTAGACACTCAAGTAGAGATTTCGCTTCCGTCCCAAGAGAAGAATTTGCCCGTATCAGCAATTCCCTTCGATTGAAGCACGTCCATCAAGCACTTAACTGAATATTCGGTGGAGAATAATTTCCCTGCAGGAACACCTCGATGATACGGTCGAGATAAGTCCGTGTCCAGAGTTCCAGGATGAAGGGTTAGACACATTACTTTCTTCTTCCCGCGTCCAAATTCAATGGACAAATTTTTGGTGACCATATTGAGAGCACATTTAGACATGCGATAGGCATACCAACCTCCAAGAGCTGAAATTGCAATATTCTCAATCAGCTCTAAGAAAATGATCACATCTGATAACACTAACGAATGCAATTATCGCATATAAGCACCTAAAGTCGACAATTAACAATATTCAGAACACCTACAGTACATCATTTTAAGTGCCAAATACAAAAACCATCGATCTTAACCGTCGAACTAAAAGCATCAGCTAACTTTGTATTAAGGCCATCAAATAAGTGTTGGACCAGTTTTTCATATAACAGCTGGACGACTTGAACCGAATATAAAATACATCATCTATTTTTTTATTGAAGGCATCCAAATCGGTCGATGTATTGAAAACCATATCCTTCGAAGCGATTTTCGATAAACCATGGACGATTATATTCCTTGCAATTTTAGTGCGGACTCAGTAAATTGTTAATTATCAATTAAAATTAATTAAATTGCTCAAAATGCTTGTGTTTGCTGACATTAGACAGCTTGTCAAATCTGAATGTTTAACTTCAGACAGGGGAGCATGAACATGAGAGGAAATTAGCTGAAGACACACCATGTAAAAAAATTATGACTCTCTGCTTAACACTTTCGCTTCATATATATGATATATTATACATAGGTATGATCATGCGCATGAAAAATTCATACTCAAATCATAGTATGATTCATGCCCACTTATTTCCTCGCGGAAAGAAACAGAGAAAATTTTGTTTTTACTGAAAACTTCAATCTGCGTCCCATTGGATTATTATGTAATGTGTTTTACTTTGATCATGTCTGACAAGAAGAGGAACCAGGTCGAGCTCGGCAGACGCGCAGATTCGTAGTATAAAAAATAGAGTGCACTCACATCATTGTGTGAGCCTCATCATCGACCTCGTTCCCTGCAGAAACTCGCTCTGGTTGCCGGACTAATATTGAGTGAAGTGACAGCATTGGACATTTTGATTTCCTTAATCGCTCTATTTGGATTTTTTAAGTATTAAATGAACGATAGTCAATTCTTCTATACTTTCTCAACATTTTGAAATAATGCAATCCATGCAAAAGATAACAATGAAAATAGATTTCCTGAATAAGCAGTTGTACTGTATAATACATGAAAGAAATACCGGAGTGAATTAGATAACCATAATGTATGTTGTTGAATATTTAGAAATCAGAAATTTATAAAGCAGTTAGGCCAACTGCTGAAAAGCAATAAATAATGACAGACGCTGTTAGATAATATAAAAACGCCAGGCTTACATGCAGTCATACTCCAATGGCAGTGGTTTCTATGATAAAGCACGTAGTATACCGAAAACATTTGCAATAGATCTCTTAATTCATGAATTTAGGTGTGAGTTCTAGATTATTTTTTCAATTATATGTGAGCATTATATTTGAGGAGGAGTTCTATTTGAGAACGTACCGTACAGAATCTCTTCATTAAAGGCTTAAAGGACATTAATCGCTTCTATATTAAGTGGCTAAAGAAAAAATGTCTTCATTCATAACAAATTTCAGCTCTTCAAACAATGACCAGTCGTGCTTCAGTGAAAAATGTCTGTACCATGCATCGACCGAACTGGATGTCTTCAATAGCATTAAAATCAATCCTTCTAAGAATTCAACAATTTTTATGGTTCATGTCCAACTCTATCCAACAACGGATATCAAGATAGAAAGAAACAAATTATCCGTTGAAAACATATCGTCATGTATAGAAGGTCGAAATATTTCACAAATCGAAGCATTCTATACACCTATGGATATTTATGACCCTTTATTATTTTATCCTGATTTCTTATAATAGGATTGGGATTGATAAAATTCCATTATAAATTATGGAGACTTCGGTTGTTCGGAAAACGTTTCTTTCGAGAAGCTAGAGTCAAAAAATAGGTATACATTGATCATAAGAGAATACATCTTAGTAATAGTTTCTCACCGTTATCTTTAATGGATCCAACTTTGGCAGAAATATTGCCCATGACTGACACATATTCTTTATTCTTGATCTGGCCTTTAAGCAGAAGAGGACCAAAATGCTTGGCCGTCAGCAAAGGGCCAATTGCATTGGTTGTGAACGTTGTAATTGTATTCTGAAACGATGAATGCGGTACACTGAATTAAATAAAATTTACGAGGACACATGGATGAAAGCAAATTTATAAGTCGAGATTCCTTTAACAATCACGAAACAATACAGGTAGATGAGGGGCAATTTTTTCATTATCACATGATACCCATAGTTGAGACTGTCAAATTTCATTGAATCATCAAGGAAGCGGTCTCTGCCTACTCGATCGTCATACGAGAAAACAAACCCCAATCGAGTCACGTGAAAAGGACGTAAAATTGAAAGTGTACAATTTTCAAAGGTCTATCTGCTTTCGAAAATCAGCTTAAGCATAAATCATGGACTCCTTAAAAGATGCTATAAATAAGTCCATTTAATGGTCAGTAGAGTGAGAAATCCGATTGAGGCAAGGTATTAGGGAAGCCTGACCCGATAGGCGATTTTTACCCTCGAAATGAAGAACACAATCAGGCAGCTAGCTTTAGAGATGATGATGTTCAGGAAATTTACGAACATTTCGTCTATTCGTGTCATCGATCGATCCTAACAGGAAAATCTCTCTAATAGAAGCTTCATACCAACCGGTCGAGCACTTGATTTATTTGTAATCTAACCCTGCCCCACCTGAGGCACAAAGCCATGCTCGAGTTAGGGATGAAGTAGCCTTCAGAAACTCACAACTCTCTCAAGTTTAGGGCTAGTAACCTCTAGTAAGAGCATCCTACGGCGAACCGACCCGAGCCCTGGACCTTCTACACTTCCGTGTTATAATCTTTAATTTTTAGCAATTTTGAAAAGTCTTAATTTTTATGCATACTATCACGAGATTTATGTTAGAATGAGGGGTTACGCATTCATTGACGGTGTCATACAACATGAAGGTGGGAGGCCGCAAAATTATACATTTTACATCGCGTGATACTGATGGTGGTTATGAAATATTTTGTTGTAATGGACTCCATTTAACCGATAGGCAATGAAGGTATGGAAGGCTTCGTAACTCCAGTTCATACTCAACTTTATAGCAATGAACTTCAACGAACTCAGACTTACTAGTGACTCAGACTCAAATTACCAGCTACAGGAGTGCCTCCCCGCCAAAAATATCAGCTCGTAGAAGCGAGGAAACCGTTGAATAAAAACCAACGCACAAAATACATAGTGAACTTTGAGTCAATCACATAAGCATTCAGAATTAAAATGCATGTTTGTTAGTTAAAATCTCACCTGTAGATCAACTTCCCGAAGACTGGTTTCCGCTTTGCCACTCGGATGCAAAATCCCAGCACAGTTGACAAGGAAATCCACATGCCCTAAATGATGAGCTGTCGATTTTGCAGCTTCAGATATGCTTTCCTCCGACCAGCAATCCAAGTGTAAAATACGGAGTCTGGAAGTACTTTCAATATTCATTGCATCAGAATTAAATAATTTTGTTCACTAACCTGTCTGGATATTCTTTGTGCAGCTCTGCTAGCAAGACTGCTTGATCTGGACGCCTGCAAGTAGCCACCACCTGAGGCACTCCACCGGATAGCAAAGTACGACAAAACTGCAGCCCCAAGCCGCGACTGGCTCCTTGCACAACTGCAGTTCCAAAAGGTAGAAGTCCCGCCTACAACAGAGGAATACCAGATGAATATCGATGGGAATAAGATCCACCAGACAAAGTGTAAAATCCAAGCATACATAACCTCCAAAATAACTTTCACTATAACACACTAATGCATCGATAGGCCATCATAGTTCGACGAAAAATGCCGTATTAACCTGTGAATAGCTTCAAGCACAGCTCCATTTCCGGCAAAATGTCCCGAGTACGCAAGACTCGTCGTATGAGATTTTGATTTTGATGTTGATATAGAATCTGAAACCTTTGTTCTGAATTTGGCATTACAAATACAAGTGTGCGAGCCGCCGCTAATTTGAATCCATCGGTCGGACCGGAGCTGTCCAGTACAATTTCGGGCTGCACTAACTCTCAACAGCATCTGTTGTTACATTTAGCAAGAAAAAGCGATAATTTACAACGATGTCTCTTCTATCCTTTATTATACTCCGGAGATCGGAAACGAATGATTTCCAATTTTTGTTTTGTGCAACTAGGGTGCTTCATCGGTATAAGCTTTTGTGCATTGTACCTCATCACTAGGGTGACCAAAAGTCAATGAAGGTCGATAAAAAGTCAAAAAAAACGTTTTTAAGTCAATAAAGTCAAAAACGCATTATGGGTCAAAATATAGTCCAATTCCGCGATTTTGCGAGCAATCGTAGATTAACTTCTGTTTTGTCCAGAGTTATTAGTGATGTGAAGCTTTCTGTGTAGACCAAAGAGTATGGTGTAGACGCATCAGCAGTCGCCTGCATGCGCTCTCAACTCGGGTGAACACTGGTTGGTCGCGGAGAGATAGGGAAAATAATTCTTCTCGTGTACGGAGACGGATGAAAGATCGATACAATTCGACGACGGTGTCGTCAGTTCATCACTTTCAACATGCCTAAGTCAGCTCAATCGCCGCTTTCTAAAGTTTTGTCTTACGTCAATGAATTTCCGAAGGATTTCGTCAAGTCACCGCGGAATGAACTGTACTGCATTTTATGTAATTCTATTGTGAAACATGATAAAAGATTCTTTGTCAATTCACACATGGAGTCAGCCAAGCACCAGAAAGCAAAACAACAGGAAGTAATCAAGGCGAAACAACACTTCTTGCCAACTGTCAGCAAGGACTTTACTGCCGATGTAGTTCGCGCTTTTCTTTCTGCTGACATCCCCCTGAAGAAACTTCGAAACCCAGACTTGCGGAAATTGTTTATTCAGATGGGGAAGCCACTTCCAAGCGAAACATCCTGCCGTGACAAAACCACTCAACTGGCCGACGAAGAAACTGCTCGTGTCAAGATGATTCTTGCGAACAAGGATATCTTCCCCTTTGTGGATGAAAGTGACATTAAAGACAACAAATTCCTAGCTATTCTCGGTGGAGTGATTGACGATCCCTATAAAACTTTTATGATTGACTGTATTCCTTTGAGTCAATCTCCTAATTCTCAAATCATCCCGCATGCCATAGATGATGTACTTAAAGGACAGGGAACAGAGAGACAGCAGTTTGTACTGTTGATAAGTGATGCAGCTGCCTATATGGTTTCTGCTGGCAAGCAACTCAAATTATTCTTCCACAATATGTTCCACGTTACTTGCTTGTCCCATCTCCTTCACAACGCTGCTCTGAAAGTGAAAGCAAACTACGAGTCAGTAGACAACCTAATTTCATGCGTCAAGGCAAGCACTGTGAAGAACAAGACCCGCAAGGGAATGTTTGATGCAATCGGAGTGCCTCTACAACCTGTGGTCACTAGGCGTCGAGTTGGTTGAAAGCGGCTTTCTATTATGCTGGTCATTTCCCAAAGGTCTGTGAGACAGTTGGACAGTTTCATGGGGATGGATTAATCGTGAAGCAAGCAAAGCAGGCTGTCGCACAACCTGGACTCCCTGTATCGTTGATGGAACTCAAAATATCTTACGCAAGTTTGGCTGATCTTGTCATCCAAATAGAGTCGGACGAGATCACAATCGAGTCTGCTTATCGCCAAGTAAAGCAACTGGACTTTGGTTTTGATCCATGCCATGCGAAACCGTACTTGGACAAGCGCCTGAAAAAGAATGACATTACCGACATTGTAAACTTGTCAAGAAAAGACATTTCTCCCACAATGTATAGAAAATTACGACAATGTTTGCCCACCTCAGCTGCTGTAGAGTGTTGCTTTTCAATGCTTCACAAAATAATGGCCAACGATCGCAATTTCAAAGCGGAAAATGTTCGCAAGTACATTGTTCTGCATTACGATGCATTACGGTGCATTACGATTTAGATGCTTGACTTGTGCTGCTAACTGTATCTCGTAGAAACTGATATTATGTATTGTACTTGTAATAAATTATAGTTACAGTCTGTAACTAATGAAATTAAAATTTTTTTAGTGTATAATAGCCTTGTTTTTGTTAGGTCAAGAAAAAGTCAAAATTACTCAAACATGAAGTCAAAATTTGTGAGTTTTTGGGTCAAATTTTCGTCCCCCTACTCATCACATACAAGTTTAGTATACCATTACAGTCCACTTACTATTTGGTTGAATTTTTTGGTGACGATGGGTTGGACACAATTGTCATTTCTGGAGTAACCGAAAATTCCTCTCAACTTTTATTATCAGCTCGAGTACCACCGGAAGCGTTGCAATTTCGAGCGAATAGAACATGTGACACATGCGAAAGCACCTTGGATGATCATAAAGTAGAGGTGAAGATCAATGTTTTTTTTCAGTTCCAATAAACTTCATTATACAACACAAACATTGTGTTACAATGAATTCCTAATACAGCAATGCTCATTGCTCAAATGCTGGTTAAAAAAATTGTTCCAGAGAACTACTTACGGTCGGAAGAAAGTGGCGATGAGAAAGTTCTTCAATGAGCATTGCTCACCTTGTCCTGCGAGTTGCTCCAGTTCGAAAAGAGTCACTCCTGTGGAACTCAAGTCAGGAAAGCTTTTAGGGTGCCCACTGTCCTCTGCGTCACATGCTCGAGGTATTTCATAGAGACATAACATTTTTAAGAAAAAAGCTGGATTGTGTAATCGCCGCATCCAATGACTTACATTAAATTGATAATAATTCATATGTCACAAAACTTGACGACAAATGAACCTTCAATTGTGTTGATTGCACTGTTGCAACATTCCTGCACATTAATAGAAGCAGATGATTATTAATGAGTTCAGTGGTAATCCAGAACGTCTGTAAAAAATTAATGTTATCCGTTAACTTACACCGCATAGTAAGTGGCGCAGACTTCTGAGCAAAGTACTCAAACAATAAGAATAAATCACTGCCACCTGAGATCATTCGATCTGGTACAATTTTTTTATTTAAGTAGAATACAATGGCTACTGGTCATTGCTAACAATGCGACATAAGCATTTATGAAATCAATACGGCGACAGCAAGTCAATATTGCGTGTTTATTATGATCATTTTAGTAATACCCAGTTATGGGATTAAATCAACTTGTAAATTAGAATCAGTCGCACATTATACCCTAATTATATTGCCGAAAAAACACTATATTAACATTTTCCAATATCGATCAACACACACATGATGCCTCGGTAATATTCCATAATATTGTCATTCTTGATAGCAGATAGTGAAACTTTTTAATATTAGCCACCACCCTCAAAGCGTAGTCAAAGTCCAGAGCGACAGTTGCGAATAGTAGCCGCAGTTGGAAAGACCTATCGTATTTTTGTAGGGAAACGTCATATTTGTTCGGTATGCACTATTTGATAAAAAATACGAGCAATTAAAAGCGGTTCTACAGTATCTGTGGCTTAGGTTAGGCTGCTTTACGGTTGCATATCAGAAAACTAAGAAAAATAAATAGAACTATTTATCATATCAACATCCCCAAAAGTCGTACATTGTATAACACCAAAAACAATTGTGATTAAGTTTCAAATTTTTTTATATGCGTGTATACATCTCATATCCTTTACCGTCGTGGCCAAAAAAATAAGGCCACCCTGGATTAAAAGCATTTTATGTTGTAATTTGGTTATATCATCGTTTCAGTGCTGTGTAATTAACTTATGGCTCCATCTAGGGATTGATTTAGTCTTTAAACGGTCTTAAGGGGAATAATTTTTCCCTTCGATGTGCGAAATTATTTTGTACATGCTTCTTATGACACAACCGGCTTTCATTTAGTGTCACTCACAATTTTCCTTTGCAGCCCAGCCAAAAAGCTTTGTGTGAAGTGTGTGAATTCCGCTTCTATTATCGGCAGTCAACGAGTGTACCGATTGGAAGCATCTGATTTCGCGCCTCAGCCGATCAGGTGTTCGTCACACCACAGACGCCATAGCGCACTGAAGTACCGGTGTCTTGACATAAATAACTTCCCCAGGAGCTTCCTCAGTATTGCGGTTGCCGGTACTACCATGCGATAACGTACCACGATCAATGGGAAAGGCGAAAGACAACAGCAATTTTGTTTGTGGTCAAGTCGCTGCCTACCGTGAGCGAGGCTTCAGCCAGCGAGAAATTGCCAGAAAGCTGAAGATATCCAGATGTGCTTTAAAGAAAGATCCAATTGTCTCATCACGGAAGAGATGTGGCCGTGTGCGAAAGACCACCGAAAGAGATGACCGCATGCTGAAGATTTCAGATACAACAATATTCCAGCAGTACTCCGCTCCATGTCACATGGTAGGTTAGACCAAGACTTGGTTTGAAGACAACAATGTTGAATTATTGGAGGATTGGTAATCAAATTCGCCTGATCTTGACGTAATAGAAAACTGCTGGGCCCTGATGAAGTCCAGGGCATCACAGCATTCCCCCACATCTGAGAAACATCTGCTGGAGATATTGAAACATGCATGGACAACAGAGATCACTGTGGATTACTGCAAAACATTGACGCGAAGCATGCCGAAGCGAATACTAGAAGTGCTTAAAAAACGAAATACTAACTGTTTGTACATTTCAGTGTTCATTTGGACAGTCGTGTCATGATTGTTACAACTATGATTCCTTTTTTAAATAGTTGTCTTGAAGTACAGCAATTTTTTGATCTTTTTCGCGGTGGCCTTATTTTTTGGCCACGATGGTACATCTATGTACATTATTTGTCTTCATCACATGATTTGCAATGTTTATGATTTGTGGAACACTTTAAAACTAAACTGCTCCTCTTTCTTCTTATATCTGAAATCCTCAGGATGCCAACGTCTGTAAAACTTTCTCAGAACGGTTGGCTCTGCCAAAGTTCCGCTGAATCCTTGATTGCAGACCCAATCCAAATATTTCATTCGACGAATGACTTTCTCCTTCGCCAACTGTGTCTTGTATTCCTGAAAAGTGAAAATATTGCCATAATTACGTTTCTAGCACATGTGCTGGAAATAGCCCATGTCATCAAATAGTGGCATTAGAAGATCAGGTAGATAAAAATGTCTTGGTTAATCGTCATGCAAAAAATCATGAAAGAAAAAGTTGATTAATCATGGTGACCACGCAACACTGACAGTACTGACAGTGACATTTGACAGTTTTTATGACACTTGGGGCCCAGGATATGATACATGTAGGGATGAGAACGTGGTGTCACAAAAGATCCAGAGGATCTCTTCTAGGGGGCCCAAATGCTACTTTTATTTTCTGGGGACTACTTTCAGTTTTGATGTGATTACAGATAATCCAAGAGTCAATTTCAAATAGTTATGAATCTTTATGCAGCTACACACTCTAGGCCCCATGCTGCGACTAAAAATACATTGATTATTAATGCACTAAGGCCACTGATCATAATTAATTAGAGTTCAACCAAATATTGAGTCAAAGAACCGCAGACAAGACCTCCAGCCTTTTGGTAGTGATACAATAGAATTTTTATATTTTATAAAGCGCCCCAGACGAAACCTACAGCCCACAGAATTAGACAGGGACGAGAACGCGATGTCACAAAAAATCCGAAGATCTCTTCTAGGGCCCATACGTTACTTTTCTGGAGGATTTTTCAGTTTTGATATGATTGCAAGTAATCCAAATGTCAATTTGAAATAGTTGTTGAATCTTTATTCGCCTATACAACATAGGTTCTGTGTTGCGACTAAAAATACATTGATTATAAAATGCACTAAAGCCACAGATAATAATTGACTAGAGCTCGAACATATTGAGGCAAAATACCTCAGATAAAAACCTCCACACTTTTGGGAGCATAACTACTGGAATTTAATCTTTTCCAAACACCGGAGGCGAAACCTCCAAACTTTAAGGATGTGAAACTAGTCGAATTTCTATTTTTTAAGCGCCGCAGGCGAAACCTCCAGCCTTTTGGGACTATCAATAGTAGATTTTTTTGTTTACATCTTCTCTAAGCTTGATGTTATTTGAAAATGTCATGACAACCGGGAGGGTTTTGCTAATTAAAATTTCTTGTCGTGTATAACGAGTTTCATAATGCACGAGTAATAATATATCCCGTACACAGTAGAACAAATGTAATTGTTTACTTCACAATGTGTGGTTTACTTCTTGAAAACATATAACTACACTATGCTATTGTACTTATAAGTTACATAAAATTAATCGCCATTGATGCAAATGTATTAAAATAAAGACGAAGACGAATACCAATATAAATAGAACTTCTTGAATAATAATGTGCTCATAATACTGCACCGGTATGCAGGATTTCTAAATGCAAGCTCTAGTCGGTCTGTAATTTTAAGTAAGCCTAAGCGAGACATCTTTCTCCTAGAATGTGTACATAAATCGATAGTCATGAGCTTTTGCAACACAGTCTTTAATTGGTACGTAGTCAGCTTTTCTCATCATCTCTAAAGCATATCGGCTAACCAATCCTCTGTTATCTGAAACTACCGTTCCGATTAAACAACTTGATTTATATGGAGAAAATGGTCTAGTAATTAGCCATGAAATTTTATGGCGATCGGTTATACGCAATGTGGTACGGTAGAGGAGAGGGGGAACTACTAATGAGCCAAAAAACGTACCAAGGAAGCATAAATGACGTAGCGGGAATACAACATAAATAATGCTTAGTCTGGTCAAAGAAAGTCCAACATCTTCAAAAAAAGGCCCATGAATCATCAGAGAAGGGCCCATGGGTCGACAGAGGGGCCCATGAGTGGCTAGAGGGGACTTATGGATAACATCAATTGTAATGCCTTGTGATCAGAGGCGTCTTATGTAACGCATCATGAAGATGTCATTCCATCTTAGGAGCCCACATGCCTTAACCCTTTACCCTCCTATTTTTATTGCATTTTCTAGCGAATCTCGGACGTGACCCAGATAGGCATCAAATAATCCAAAATTCCGAATAAATCTGAAAGATTCTCTTCCCGGAATGCATGAAAGCTGGAATTCATAAAACGTAAATCAATTGGGAAATTTTGCATCGTGGTCAAGTTAAGTTAAATTTCACAATTTCGCTGTACGATTAACGTCATCGATGTACAGCAGAGTCCTACATGATGTCAGAATACCACCAACGCCCAACACAACACCAAAATAAACCTATTTCAGCCCTCATGGTAAACTATACCATGTACAACATTCATGAGATTCCGGCGACATGCATATTTCGAAAATTCCAGATGACCAGTCTTTCATACAGCTTAAGCTAAGCCCGATATGAGCTACCACCTATCTAATTAGCAAACTTGATAACCATTGTACATGCTCAGTAGATATATTAAAAGTGATCATTTAATGGAAAGTTATTGATATTCTATGCCATCTCTCAGCTCAATGGCGCAATGCATATCCAAAATATAGAAAGAATGTCAACGTTCTTTGGATTGAGAATCATGAAACTAAAAGTTACCGGACTAAATTCGCAGAATTGGTAAAAAAAAACTAGACATGAATTTGGGCATCAACAAACAGACTAATAATTGAATAGAACCAGGGTGACGGCCAGATTTCAAGCTTCAAATTCTCGGGCGATTCCCGGGCTATTTCATCGAATTTCCACACATTTCTTTAAAATTGACCAGATATATTATTCCAACTACGCCGCTCGATAATTATCGGGACACTTCTTTAAACTGCTTTCATCGTAAAACTTGAGACATTTCCTACTTGAATTTTGCCATCAAATTTTGACGTGAACAACATTTGACTCAATCGACCTCAGTTTTTAATTTTTTTGAAATTCTGTGAGTGGTGGTTCTTAAGATGAAAACTTCTCTTACTTTTTAACTCTACTTTCCTCAATGGCCTGCAGCCAGTGAGCTACTTACGGAAACTAAATGAGTTCATATCGACAGGAAAATTCTCATCTTGAACTTTCTAACGATCACAAAACATTGCCTTGTCATCATCTGATTCATAAAATTCTATTAAGTTGTCTTGAGCCGTATTTCTATTTAGTTGTACTCAGGCTTCAATTTTCAAATATGTTTAGTTAAATCAATCACATTTTGGAACACGTCATTTTGAACTAATGCGCATTCATGCCATGATATGAAAAAGCACATGTTAATACAGAGGCACGATGACACCACCAACTTATCAAGAAGTATCGACAAGAGCAACCAAGAAAACTGCCACAATGGAGGAAGACCGTAAGCGCCAAAAGAATTCCTAATTAACATCCTCCTTCTATCAGCATGTGTAGAAACAATGGGCGCATGGCAACTGCCAGTCGTGAAATTTGCATCTGATGTTTCGAGCAGAGTCAAGTATAATGCCCGAGAATCAAGGTCTCGACCTTTCTTGATTCCGCGAATATGGTGCAACGTAGTAATGTTACCTCTGCATTGAAGACAATAGCATCGGATTAAACCATGGCAGAAGCTTCTTTATCTGGTTTAATTTAACTCGAATGTTACTTTGTATTCCTCCTAATTAAATCATGCAATTTTCTTCTTCACATTGTATAATTAATTCCGTGAGCTTCTAGTTGTTTATTGAGATAATATTCGCAACGTGCCGAAAAAATTAAAATGTCAATACAATGAATTGATAGATTGATCTTTTGAAAAGAACTTGTCCAATTTGTTTTTCACACAAGGTTACTTCTCCCCTCGGCACGTCTGATCACTGTGTTATCACAGTTTCTGGCAAACAAATTTGCTCCACACCGTCTGCACCCTTCCATAGAACAGTTTATCAATTCTCCAAAGCAGACTGGTGTGGCTTCCGCACTTTTCTTAGTCAAGTTCAAGCTGAGAATTTGATTCTGAGCGAGAGCGTCCACAAGTCGGCGCAAGAACTGACAGAGTGGCTTCAGATAGGGATGTTGGCCTACATTCCTCACCGTACTTTCCAAATGAAGCCCCACTCACAACCTTGGTTTACACCAGAATGTGCAGCTGCAAGTTGCCAGCGTGACTACTTTTTCCATAAGTATAAGCGTGACAGTAGCGCTGGCAATCTTGAATTGTACAAAACCGCACGTAGACATTGCAAAGAAACCATACATCAGGCCAAAAGCCGTTACGCTTTGTATGTACGGAAATCCATTGCTACCCAAAAGCTTGGCTCTAAGGACTTCTGGAGGATTTACAACAGTGTCACCAATAGGAACAAATCCTCCATCCCAGCACTTCGTCATGCCGAAGTCAGTACTTCTATGGCGACAACTTCAGCAGACAAAGCCGAGCTTCTTTGCAAGGAGTTTCACCTCCAATTCCCACGCGCACTGATGAGACAGTTAGTCCTCCTTCAGTCACAGTCCGAAACGTCAAAAAGATCATCGCCGGTCTCGTTAGCTCTAAGTCTAGTGGACCAGATGGCATCCCGGTTTCGGTCTTCAAGCATCTCTCACCTGAGCTTTCTGCACTTTTATCAAAACTGTTCAGTAGATGTGTATCCACCGGTGAGTTTCCCTCTTGTTGGAAAGTAGCTTCCGTGGTTCCAGTTCCAAAGAAAGGTTCTGACTGACTCATCTCTTCCATCTAGTTACCGTCCTATCAGCCTGCTTCCAATTTCTGGCAAGATTTTTGAAGCAATGATTAACCAACATATTGTTAACTTCCTTGGAACTCAGAATCTTCTATCAGAAGAACAGTATGGCTTCAGGTACTCTCGATCAACCGCAGATCTTCTTTCATATGTCACTGAACATGTGAGTCGTGTCCTTGACAGACAAGGTGAGACGAGATCAGTTACCCTGGATATTTCCAAGGCATTCAATAAAGTCTGGTATCTGGGACTCCTTGGGAAGCTTATGTCCTGTGGAGTTAATGATCAACTCCACAAACATTTTGCTTCTTTCCTTAATGACCGGCAGATATTTGTCGTCTTAGATGGCCAAAAGTCCTCCACGAAGGTTGTCAATGCAGGAGTTCCTCAATGGTCAATTTTTGGGACCCATTCTTTTTCTGCAGTACATCAACGACCTCCCAGACTGCCTACTGAGCAAATTGGTGATGTATGCAGATGACACGACACTCTTCAATTCCAATGAGCGACTAGCTAAGAACACTCAGCAACGTCAGCAGTTATGCGACGTTCTTAATGAAGACTTACGACGGGAGAGGGCAAATGTCTTGTTTCCTTCAAAAACTCACTATATTCTGCACTCACGACTTAAAGGAGATGATGATCATAGCATTAAGATGTCAGATAATAGGATCAGAGAACAAGATTCCATCTCCTTCCTTGGATTGGCGGTTACGAAAGACTTGTCATGGAAACCTTACATCCAATCCATTAGCAAGCAGGCAGCTCAACGCATTGGTAGTCTCTATCGTGCCAGCAGCTATCTTCCACCACAGACTGTCTGCTATCTTTACAAGTCCACTATTCGTCCTCTGATGGAGTATTGTTGTCATCTGTGGGCAGGCGCCCCACAAACGCATCTTAACCTCCTTGAACGGGTTGAGAAACGTGTCAAGAATCTCATGGGTGAAAAACTTGCTAGCAAGTTGCAGCCGCTCTCCGTCAGACGGGATGTTGCTTCACTCAGTCTCTTCTACAGGTACTATTTCGGTAGAAGCAGCTCTGCAGTAAATCAGTGCGTACCCAAACATAAGATCTTCTCCAGAAGTACACGCAGAGCTAATGCACTCACATGCTATAATGTGAGCTTAGAACGCGCACGTACTGTGAGTCGCTCGAAAAGCTTTTTGTTCGAAGCTTTGGAATCAGCTTCCCCAGACCAATACAATCTTGATACTTTCAAGAGGCGTCCGAATAGGTTTCTGATGGGGACAGCTTAATCAGATTAGAAGATCTGTTTTTATTTTATTTTATTTTATTTTCTTAAAATAATTTGTTACTTTTCATTGAGTAACCCCTAGCTTAGTTCATGGCTCATAGCTGTGCTAGGGGTGAAAATTCAGTAAAAAAAAAGTCTGAAAAAATTGCTCATAGCAAAAATTATATTATATGAATCAGTTGATGAAAATGAAATATTCTGTGATTATCAAAAAGTGCAAAAAAATCTATCGTTGTAGAATCATTCAGATTTCATGAGTAGCTCACACGCTACAAACCACAGAATAAAGGCGTGATCGTCTGTGTTTGTTTAAAAAATAGCTAATCGGCTAAATGTGTAGGCCCAAGTAAGTTTATTCAAGAAACATTCATGGTTCTGATTACTTTCAAAAACAATACATAGGCTTACTAATGTATATGTCATCAGATGTTTGATGGACTATCAGACAAATTCCGCACTCTTGAAATATTTTATTTGACCGTCAATTAGTAATGCGGTGTGTGTTAAGAAATGCATATGTGCATGTCGCGGTTAACCGGTCAAGCACATGCATCCAAGTATTAAATAGCTAGGCCTTATTTTTCTAGGCATTTGGCATAGGATAGCAAAATTTGCTTGCTTTGATGCTTGGAATGGTATTTGTTGATTTATTTTTCGCGTTTTTGGTATAGTCGTGACCGGAGCAGAGAGAAAAATCTCTACCGCTAGAAGAAGCTCCAAATGGTTGGTTCCATACACTAGGTGACATGCCACGCTCAATTACGCGCAATTACACATGACCCTAAACATTCGTGGCTATGCGTGACATTGCTGCAACATCTGTCGGCAGTCCTGTTATAAAGACTTTGTGTCTCATGTGTCTGGATGCATCAGAGGCTAAACAATGTGATAGGACCTCAATTTCATGCTCAGGGAAGACAGAACATGCTTAGCGGGTCATCCGTGGTTCAAGCGGCAACGCATGCAACTGTAGACGACGCGCAAACTATAAACAGTCGCCCGCGCGCATTCATAAACATTCCCCATGTTTTAACAGCATCAGATCAAGTGATTTCTGACTCTTAGTGCAGCGCGTATGTACGCGGGTAGAAGAACAGAATGTCTTTAACCACGAATGTTTGGGGTGCTCTGTAATTACGCGTGGCATGTCACCTAGTTTATACTAGCGACATTATTTTTGGTCGCGACCCCGATATTTGGAAGCGTTGGTCTATACATAAGTTCCATTGGTTTAGGTGGACTTCTTGTCGCGACTTAATGTGAGGTTTTCGAAATCATCACTTAGGTTTTCGAAATCATCACTTAGCTTAGCCAGACTTATATTCAAAATACCAAAGAAAACTTTGATGCACTTTTTTGTCAGTGGCAGCGTTGATAGAATTTTTTGGCATGATTTTGAACTGATATCCTTCCGCAACTAGGTGTGGGTGAAAGCGTGTAAGTAACCTGCAGTGTTAAATAAAGCTATTATTGCTCAAAAAGGTTTTACACTTGCAAAGTATCGTACAACTTATGAAATTTGTAGCGTGAAGATAGACAACGATTTAGATGAGTTTTTTTGTGCCTAAAACTCGCAACTTTCATTACATCATAAGAGGCTGCATAATGTGCCAATTTGCCATATCACGAGTGTTAGGAAATTGGATGTAAGCTCGTTAAGAAACAAAACAAAACGATTTTTTGCGAGTTTGTACTTGCATATACGAATTAGTTCATAGTCAACCCATCAACTTCGACGTGAATAGCCCCACATTGTTTTTGTAAGATGCAACATTACTTATTTGCAAAGCTTCATAATTAGCGATTTCATTATATGCGACGCGCCTACGACATAACCATCGCCTCACAAATATCATTTGCAGTCACATGAAAACGAAACAAATTCATGTACTCATAAATGTTTCATGAAGATATGCAATCATTTTGGTTACTTCAATTAATATTCGAAGAAAGTTAAAGTGGTGGGCTCAGTAAAAATCATAATAGTAGCATTTGAAATCAAGAAATTATGCTCGCTTCATATACTGGCAAAACATCACAAAATGGCATTCCCGGGCTATTTAAGGGCTAATTGCCTATTTCGCTAAAATTTAAGGGCGATTCCCGGGCTCGGCCGCCTTCCTGGAGAACTGAACGATACCGTTGTGTGAAAAACTGGCGCATAAAAAACTAAAATTGCAAAATGTAGAAAGAGATGACATCGAGCATCTAGGTATCTCCATCGGCCGAGCGAAGGAACTAGCCTTCGATCGACCCTCTTGGTGACGACTTGCGATAATCGCGGCCTCAACGCCTCATAGACAGGCATGATGTTGGCACGCATGACATGCAATAAATGATGTAAATAAAGCGCTTCTACAGCATACGTTCAATCCATAACAAATTGTGCTTATTTTTCTTGCTGTCTGATGCGCTAATGCTGCTCCGGCTAAATGGAAACCAAGGCATAATGGAAGCCAAATTGAAAGCAGCATCATGACATCCCTATCAGCAAGGCCTGTCAGAACCATAGCAGTAGGTGTAAATTATCCTATCCCAACAAGAGATAGATCTGGGAGATAAGTGACGAAAAATTACAATGTAGCTTTGTACATAGATTCCGTGTTTGGAATGACTGACAAACACATTTGACATCAGTAATGATAACGACATGCTCTACCCTTACCTCTACCACACCCACCACCACCCCTGCTATTTTTCATGTTTCTGGACGAATCTCGAAACACAATGAAATCCATCCCACACTTCCGGAATTACAGATTTTTCCGGAAGAATCTCATGCATAAATTAGAAACTTCCCATCAAAATTCTAAATTTCAAAGTGGACTTGTGAAAAGAATTTTGATGACAAAAAGCTGAGCCTTGAAATGTCATTTTAAAAAAACGCCGTTTCCAGCACATCTAATGGTGAAAGACGTGGAATTAGCAAACTCTCGATTATATTTCAGCTTGACTTTTTCACATTTCTTAATTCTGAACAGTACAGCATCTTGAATGAAACGGAAACATGAAGTACAAATCACTAATTTAATGAACTAGGGCCGTGGACCGGGCTCGCTTCTCACCCTGGTAATAAAAGCCTGTCTGTCACGAGTGTAATTACCTCTTTTTCGGCTGGATCCACATTCTTCCAAGCCAACGCAGATTGGATTACAATATCTTTACCGGTGATCTTCTTTGGCTGAAAATGAAAAAAATTGTGTATACCTCACGTGTTTTAGACGTTGTGATGGTCATAGATATTTTATCGTTGGAAAAATAAATCAAAGTTGCAGATGTCATTAATAGGCAGTCGCACGAAGGAAACCGCAATGAAAAAAAATGTTGGATATTTCCTCCGAACTATGAACTGTAATGTACATGTTAAGATGCCCTAAGGTACCTGGAAAAAGTATTTGATATTCTATAGCTTTGAGACCGTTGGCAAAATTGCTGAATAGAGAACGATTTAAATTTGCTGAGAATTAACAATACTATCATTTCATTATCGGCCTGCCAGTCAATACAAGCAGCGCAGGGGCTAATCTACCCAAAGGAATATCTATGGTAAATACAATGATAGAAAAAATGAACCCAGTCGCGCATGTCAATCCTATTTTGTTTCAAGAAGTTTTGTCTTATAGCCTTAGAATGCTTTATGCGAATAATAATAACAATGCGTTCATTCGAAATCGCAAGCCTAAATACTGGAAATTGTGAGGTGAAAACCGGAAAATGAACACGAACGATACACAAAATGAAATAATAAACAAGAAAACAAAAACCATAAATCATAGTATCAGTAACAATAACACAAACACAAAACTGGTTGAAGGCTACTGTCTTATACCAGCTTTCACAAGCCGCATCATTGAAAGTAGATAACAATTTTTTCTCATGGGGGACTTGCATGTAGGCACACTGAACATTTTAGAGTACTGTAGACGTTTTGGAGCAAGACAATGCAAAGGGTGATTTGAGTCGCTACACAGTGATTCAAATACTTTCAATCCTATCATATTTCTTCTATAACACAATGGAATAAACTTCGCACAAGTACACTGGGATGTTCCACACAAAATTTTATGGGCACGATTTCGCCATTTTTTCGAGAACATTACTATTCCCCACATTGAGATCAACAAATATAGGAACTGCATACTCTAAAATACTGCGAATATTTCTTTTGTAAATTAAAACCAGATCATCAATTGGCAAAAAGGTTTCAGTTAACGAAGGGCAAATTGGCGACTTTGAGAACGATGGCTAAGATTATTTTCGGTAAATGAAATAACGAATTTATCGAGACCATCCATACACATTTTCTCCATCAATAAGACCCCATATCCTTATTGTCTGCACCCTAACGGTTGTTCGAGAGGGTGCTGATCGATGTTATTGGTAATGAATTTGCGAGAAGATATGATCCTATGCAGTTTGCATATCGTAAAATTAGCTCGAACACTAGTGCGCCAGTCAAGGCTGGCATGACATTTACTTGCGGTGGATCTCACAAGGGGAGTTTGAATATCCCAAGTAAATGTCATGCCAGCCTTGACTGGCGCACTAGTGTTCGAGCTAATTTTACGATATGCAAACTGCATAGGATCATATCTTCTCGCAAATTCATTACCAATAACATCGATCAGCACCCTCTCGAACAACCGTTAGGGTGCAGACAATAAGGATATGGGGGCGCATATTAAGCATGTCTGGTGGATTGCTGTTAGGTAGAAGTATTACATTGGCTTGTTTCCAGATGTGAGGTACATCGGTACAACGTAAGCAATAATCGAAAAGAAAAGTTATTGGGAATGACAGCACATCAGCAATCTTTTCCAGAAATACTTTCAATATCATCCGATCCTGAGGATGTCTTGGTGCCAATATTCTAAAGTGTACTGCTCACCATAGCTTCAGTGAATTAGAAAGGAACTTCAAAATTATGTATACTATTGTTCAGGATAGGATCATTAACACAGCTATTTATAAGATATTCATTGAGATCATTCAGTACAGCTGACACAGGAATGTTCGGTCGACATTTTGGTAGCCAGTTCAATTGTCATCACTTTTATGTTTCAAAACAACTTTGTAAACGTCCCATATTGATTTACCTTCAGACGTATGCAATACCGGCACCCCAATTCGTCTTATCCAAATGCACTTGATTTTTCACCTTTTCTTTCAAGTAATGAGATAAACTCCAATCTTCATTCCTGTAAGCCTTAAATCGTTTATTAATGAGAACTCTAGTCACATTAGAAATCCAAGGCTTATCAGACGATCTTCTCTTGATATAATCACAAGGCAAATATTCGAAAGAATTTCTCAAAATATCATAGAACCGCTCACTTGCAATATCTAGCGGGATATTAGCGAAAAGGGAAGACCAGTCAATAGAATCTAAATAAAGTTGGATTTTCCGAAAATTAGATTCACGTAAATCCATTATTTTTATATAATCACCCTCCATAATAATATCATACGGTTTAAAGGCGCGTTTACACGTGAAACTTTATTGCTGCCACCAGCAATGAGATTGCAGAGGCCGTTTACACTTGACATTAAAAAGTTGCTGACACTCGAGGAAAAATTGCTACTGACATTTTATCGATTTATGATGAGTCAGAAAATTGCGGGAGATTGCAGGAGCGTTTACACGTGACACTATTAATCGACACTTATTTCTTCACGATGTCATCGAGAATATATCTAATAATTGACTTAGTCAAGCTTAGTTCATAATGCAATACATGCGGCTATAGAACAACGCTTTCTTGAAATGAAGTACTGTCTTCTTCGAAGTAAATAGGAAGACTTAGAAAGTCAGCTATTCGAATAACTCGATGCTGAAGAGTATTTACTTTGTTAGGTGGTATCTGTTGAGTTGTATAAATGAGTCCGTCGGTCATTAGTTGGATCACTATCGGTATTTTCCTTTGTTTCCTGTCATGCTCCTTGGAAGATCATAAATCGGATAGACAAACTGAACGAATTCTCAGTTATCTGTTCGTAGGTGAAGTGATAAAATGCTAAATACACAGTTAAATCAAGCAATTCGATGCCTATATGACCGTCTTTAGCTCCAGTGGATATCTTGGCAGTTGTTGCTATCGGTCTGGGGCGACCACACAGAAATACTGTTAGGCTAACAAATCACTAACAGCATCACTCACCCGTTGAAATATGCATTGTCACTAAAAACTCACTATCTAACACTTTCTGTGCGATCGCCCCTGATAAATTACATTGCATATGGCGGTTGATATGCCTTCTATGTTTTGAAAGAACGAAAGAACAGAGCAGTGTACGTCTGCAGGAGGTTGGATGAAACGATTGCCGAATAATTCACAGCAGCGATCAATACGCCACCTGACAATACCAAAATACAGGGTGAGGCGTAATTCTGGAGACATAGGAAAAGTTGTATTTGCACATTACTATGATGGTTAACCAAATTTATCACTGCTATCAGGGTTTCTTAAGGTTTCGTTTACCCGCCCACTCCCAAATTCTACCCGCCAATCTAAAACAAAGCAAAACAAGGCTTGTATATCTTTCTTTCAATTTCCTTTCCAGCTGTAAAAAGAAAACGGAAACAAAGTTGCATCTTTTGAATATTCAGCAAATCAGAGGTGGTGGTACAATATATGCCTACATGACGTACATGCACTAAAATGTGCACAGCAACAATTGCTGGATAAGAAGGAGAGGAACAGTGGAAAATTGTCTCTTGAACTTGCAGTAAAAACATATATGATAAATGCATAATACACTACATGATCTCACAGTGAATATGGCAAACTGCAATTTATATAAAGACAAATTGCATTCTGCAACGTCATTCCTCATCGACAAGAGCCTATTGATGATCAACGAAACAGTGCCGCATATCAATGAGAAGTGAAGTTAAAGAATGTAAATAACCGTTGATAAGCGATGAATGTGTTATTTGCACTGCAAAAGTCTGCAAATTGTTTAGTTAAATCATGGATGATGAAAAGTTGTGTTACAATTATTACTTAAAAATTGAATAGGCCTAGTTTCTCTTTACCGATCGAAATTTATTGTCAACTACGTACAGGGGGCATACATACATTTACTGTACAGTTGTACACCTCCATAACTTTCAGTGATGCAAATTCTATAAATGAAGTAAGCTATGTTAGACAAGAAAGCACCACTGCGAATGTATTTCTTCATTCGCAACCAGTAAAATTTATTTTGGCATGGTCCACTACATGACTACATAGTATTTCCGTTTTCATAACTTCCTACTTTTAAATGTGTGTGAGTGAAGGAAAGTTTTTGTACTTGTTAACTTGACGATGGTTGCGAATCGCATAATCGAACATAAATAGGTTTCGTATAGATTATCCACACCTGAAATAGGGTTGGGTTTAATAATTTTTAAATTCGAATTATGCGAATAATTCGAATTATTCGCCTTATGTGAAAAACAAAAGTGACTGACATGGACAGTGGTCCGAATTGACATCCGAAATTTTACCCGCCCATTTGAATTTTATACCCGCCCAAATCGGGCGCGTATATCGCCTTAAAAAAACCCTGCTGCTATATTGGGTAAATACATGCAATGAGCATTTTACTTTGCAAAAAGTTACTGCGAACTCAAAGTTGAATTACAGAAGCTTCCCCTTGGATCTAGAATAAGATCAAACCATTTATTTTAATAGGAATTGGTATTCAACAAGACACAAGGAAAAGAAAGGCTAATCACATTATATGTTCTATGTGGGAGGCGTTCTGTTGTAGACATAGCAGGACACAATTTTCCAGTCAATACGAACACGACTCAAAACATTCGAAGAAATGCAAGCAGAAGCATCAACAATTCTTTCTTGCAAGTGATCCAGATCCCTGATCTTCTTAAATAGAATCACTCCAATATCTCCAATTTTGATGATTTATTTCACCATTAATATTAAACTGGCTTCGTCGGTGAAGAGAATCATCGATGAGAAATTCGGAGATTCTTCCATGCGCTGTAAAGCCCAATTACAAAACTCCACCCGTCTGTCGGGATCATCTTCACTAAGATGTTGTAGCATTTGCACCTTGCACGGACGCCATTTGAAGGCATGCAGAATGCGAAGAACACTGCGCTGACTAAGTCCATGTTCTTGTGATAGACGATGAGAGCTTCTGTGAGGACTTTTGGAAACCGCAGCTAAAATAGAGATTGATGACGCTTCATCTGTCACAGATAGACGTCTTCCACTTCTCTCACGGTCGTCGAAACTTACAGTTTCCTTAAATTTACTGATCAGTTTTCCAACGACACTATGTGTAATTGGTGGTCGTTCGGGATGTCGACGATTGAAATCATCTGCTATTGCTCGGTAGCTCCCGATAGCGTTGTGCAAAACGACATCAATGCGTTATTCCTTTGACAGTGACATAACTGCGTTGTAAAGCTCTATGGTAGTGAAGAGATGCTTTAAATGCCGAGTATGTGAATAAGTGACGTCTTTCTTGAAGTTGAATAATTATCAATCAATATCCTGCATAGGTATCTGTATAATTAAATATTTGAATTATCTGTATGGCTAAAATTGACTTGTAGTTAAATGAATTCGTCATTGAAATTTGTATAGTACATCAAACTTGGGCAAAAATGGAGAGATTCCCATTGAAAATAATGTATGTCAGATTCCGAGTATATTCCCTGTCTCCAGAATTACGCCTCACCCTGTAGAATAACAATCGGTATGCGTCATGAAATGCCACTAGTCGGCTTCTAAATTGGAGTCGACTGGTCGGTAGTTGACTGGCAGCCCTAGTCACAACTTCTCCTGGTCAATGATGAGCAACCAGTGCGTGCATGTTGACCACAACATTATCTAACCAGCAAGTCAATTGTGATTTAGAACTTACCGAATTTTTCACGAAGTCTCTTGTAAAGAGGTTAAATGTGCTGATTGGAGGATAAGAAGGATATCCCTTCGATTTCGCAAACTGAAAGTCGAAGAAATACATGCTGGTCATATAATACAGCGCTGTTATTTGAAGAATTATGATAACATCGCATCACCGAGACATCGACTTTGGTTAAACAATATTTTTTGTATATCAATCTTTTATATCCTATATCAAACATCAGAGGATTTTTGGCATTTTTAATCGAGGTGGATTTTTAATAACGCTGGTTTTGTGATGGATCAAGTTCAGCCTAACAAAAATTCGAAACATCCATTACAAAACAGAATGGAAAATAAAAATGCTAAAGTAACACAACTCTAGAACAACAACTTCACGCAGCTTTTCAAATGCATTGACAAAACATTGATGAACATGGCATCGCTTTTATTTACAAGCAGGCGAAATGGCAAGAATTCTTCAAAAAAACTAATTTAGATTCGGTTAATCATCTGCTACCAGAATAGATTAACTGATGCGTTTATTGATAAAAATGAACTTCAGCATGCAGTTAACTAATGACTCAACGACATCAGACTCGATTAACATAATGAATAAATACATACTTCATAAGCGACTTTCAGGCTAATATGCCGTTCTCCAGAAGGCTCTTTTTTAGGTAGTTGCCAATATTCCTCTCTCAGTTTCTGAAGAAAAGAAATAATCAACGATAATTCAAAACTTCTAAAATTCAGACTTGGATATGAAATATCTTGAGGATAAATAACATTCCTACATTTGTAGAATGTGTAATTCCAGCTCCCTCACAAGGAACACATTCAGTGTGGATACTGCTGTAGAAATGTGTACACCGAGGCTTAAAGGGCTAAGTATTGTTATCACATTCATTTTGATTGTCAAGGAATCCATTTTTAATTAATGATATTCCAGCTCCCTCACAAGGAACACATTCAGTGTGGATACTGCTGTAGAAATGTGTGCACACAGAGGCTTGAAGGGCTAAGTATTGTTATCACATTCGTTTTGATTTTCAAGGAATCCATTTTTAATTAATGATATTTATCAACGGATCCAATACACCAATTCGACCACTGAAAAATCGGCACATCGAGAAATTATTCTATAATCTGGAGACATCAATAGTTCTTAAGTCATACATCTTATGAGAAAATCACAGCAATGACTGACAAGAAGCGGTACCTTGAATTTTTATTCATAATCACAAAATCAAAAAGGAGAATGATGCCATTAAAAAGTTAGAAATCAAGTCTCACTGTATAACTGATGCCTTGTAATCCAATGATAATCCACTTTCCCGATAATATAAGCACATGTACAATTTTGTACATTCATCATTTTGTGATTTCATCATCGCCTGGTAAATGCAGTGCCCCTGAAAGAGCTCACCATTTTAAATATCTGTAGACTAAGTATGAAACATTAATAACAAAAAAACCACGTGATACTATAAAGCCTTGTCTAAAAGCAGCTTTGAAATACTGATTTTGCTTTGATACGAAACTTTAATTTATTTAGAAAAAATACTACGTGCAGTAATTTTGTCTTACGATAATAAGTATATAAGGCAATGAACAATGTTTGAAAGTATAAATGGTGACTATCAAATCCATTTATATTTATGCATCAGCAAAGGTAACATTATGTTGTCAAAGACCATCTTTGTTAGTTTGCACACAAATCGTATGTCACGTCATCATCATGTGCTAATTTTTTGCATGAAAAGGTTTTTTGATCGGTTACAGCGGACTTGCCAAAATTAACCCCAAAGCGCGTTGGAAGCTATATCAGGGGCCCTGTTGGTTCACTCAGTATGAAAAATAATTCCCCTCTGCCTATCATAACGTAAAGAAAACTGAATCTGTTAGGCCTCAGTCACACTGCAAACCTTTCTAAACGTCTCCGAGCAAAACGTTTTGAGGAAATTATTAAGTCACCATTGCAGCAGTTGTAGACTGCTGCACAGGGATCAAAGCAAAGCAGAGCGAATAATAGCTCGGGACGCTCGTGTTTGCTTTGCTGAGTGGCTGAGTCCTAAGTTTTTCATTGATTCGTTTTTGCTTATTTTCACTCCGTATTTTGATATAAGAAATTTCCAGTATATGAACATTATGGTCTAAGTATACTTAGTTTATCTTGGATTCCAAGCTAACTAATGGTGGCCAGATTTTAAGCTTCAAATTCCCGGGCTATTTCATCGAATTTCCACGTTACTTTTTTAATATTGACCAGATTTGTTACTCCAAATACACCGCTCAAAAATTATCAGGACAATTCTATAAACTATTTTCATCAAAAAATTTGAGACTTTTCCTGCTTAATGTTTGCCACCAAATTTTGACGTGAACAATATTTGACTCTATCGACTTCAGTTGTTAATTTTTTTTCAATTCTGTGAGTGGTGGTTTTTCAGATTATGAACATATAGGCCTACTTTTTCTCAATGGACTGCAGCCAGTGAACTTCTTATGGGATTTAAATGATTTCATATCGATAGAAAAGTTCACTTCTTGAACTTTCCAACCATCAAAAAAATCCTTTTCATCATCTGATTCTTACATTCTATAAAGTTGCATTTAGCCGTATTTCTATTTACAGGTAGATATATTCAGGCTTCACTTTTCAAACATGTTAAGTCGAAGCAATCATATTTTGCAACATGACATTTTGAACAGCAGCGTATTCATGATATGATATATACAAATGTTAATACAATGTCAAGATGACACCAACTTATCCAGAAGTATCGACGAGAAAAACCACAAAAATACGCACATGCATCCAGGCCTTAAATAGCTATGCATTTTTTCTGGGCATACGGCATAGGTTAGCCAAATTTTCTTGATTTGATGCTTAGAACGGCATTTATCATTTATTTTTCGCGTATTTCGTGTAGTCGTGACCGGAGCAGAGAACAAAATCTTTAACGCCAGAGGAAGCTCCAGATGGTCCATATACTAGCGACCCCGATATTTGGAAGTGGTGGTTATACATAGGTGCCATTGGTTTGGGTGGCCTTCTTATCATGATTTGCCGTAAGGTTTTCGAACTCATCACTTAGCTTAGCCATTGACTTTTACTCAAAATACCGACGAAAACTCTTCTGCACTATTTAAATGAAAATCATCATCCTCTAGGAATCTCAGTTAACTACATAAAATAAACTAAGATTAAGCCTACTGTACAAAATATAACTGTAATGAATAAATTTGTAATGAACCTTGAAGAATATAAAATACATGCGAAACTACAGTATATGTACTGAACTTGCTAGAATCAACCTACAACGTCTCACCTGGAACTACTCCATGAAGAAAATGAAATAGGGAACTAGACTTGTTATAAATGTACCAACTAACTATTCATGAAATTTAATCTGCCACTCAAGAGGACCGGTTTGTGTCCTATCATATCTACCCTTCATTCGCAAACAATTGTGACAAGCGTAATCTGTACACGACGGAAGATGCAATCAATCACCTATTTCACTGCAGATGGAAAGGAGATAATTATTCACGCTGTTACCTAACTTAGTATATAAAAAATAAGCTAACCAAGTAATTATCATAGTGTAGATCGTGCTAACAATTTGAAAAAAAAGAAAAGTGAGGAGAAATAAATTCTGAAAGATTAACAGCTGAAAATGATTAGTGAAGTACGACTGTAATGGGATATTGAAATTGTAACAAAAGAAAAAATAATAATAATAAGGAAAACATTGAATGAATATTTATAAAGGGAATGAAATAAACAACACAAATGAAAATTATTAGGTATAAATCAAAATCAAAATAAATAAATAAAATTAATAGTCACAAGAAACTAGTGTAAAATATGAGTAGACTACAACAAAAAAATGAGTGCAAACGAATAATATATACTGAAAATAAAATGAAATTAGTCCTTAAAAGGACTGGTTTTGCTTTCCCTGGACCAGCTAAGTCATCAGTAGGAACTCAGGTAGGATTCGTGTTTCGGCGCCAATTCCTGAACACTCAAACCCACCTGAGCGGGGCCCTGCACAGTAAAACTGTACAGCTTCCACAAAGTCAAAATTCGGGTTAGTCGAAATCGGCAAAAATGGAAAATCTGATTATTCGGTTAGCATAAATCTGAACTTAGAAATTGTCTAGCTGAATACAACCCAAATTTCAAAAGTAGCTCTTTATGCCCGTGTAAACATCTTTCTGCATTATTGATTAATAGTTCAATAGCTTAATTACATAGCTCAATGCATTAATAGATCAATAGTTTGTCCGTGCAGCGCTGGTAGAATTTTGTTGGCATGATTTTGGACTGGTATCTTTCCTCAACTTGGTGTGGGTGAAAGCGCATAAATAACCTGCAGTGGAATAACAAGCTATTCTTGCCCAGACTTTCTATTGATCAAAAAGTTGTGCACATGAAAAAATATTTTACAACTTATGAAATTGATAGCGTGATGAATGGTCATATAGATATAACTTGCAAGACTCGCAACTTTAATCATATCATTGGAGGCTGTATAATGTGCCAATTTGCAATATTACTAGTCACTATGAATCCGCTAGAAACACAATAATGTCGATTTTTTGCCGATCTCTGTCGATTGATAACGAGTTGTGCTTGGCTATGCGAATCAATTTATGGTCAACTCATCTACTTCGATGTGAATAACCACACTTTATACACATTGTTCAACTTTATTGTATTGCAAAACTTCATCATTAGCGACTTCACTATAGGCGACGCGTTAACGACACAACCACCGCCTCACAGATGCAGGGTGTCCGCGCAAATTTGAATGAAAATTTCCAGGTGTTTTCCTGGATTTCCAGGGTAAAATTCATTTTCCAGGGGGCGCGGACACCCTGCAGATGTCATTGACAGTCAGATGGAAACGAAATAAGTTCATGACGTCATGAATATTTCATCCTGATGTGCAAGCACAATGTATATTTCAATAACGATTCGAAGACATTTATTAGAAATGATTGGCTCAATAAAAGTCATACTAATAGCAGTTGAAATTAAGAAATCTCTGAGAGGTCTCTTCTGACCGAAACAGCAATCGGTGATGAGGTCATCCTCAACCCTAACTAATTATGCTTCTGACCATTTGTTTCATTCAATGCTCATTTAACTGTGGCAAAAAATGGCATTCCCGATAAGGGCTAACTGGCTATTTCGCTAAAAATTAAGAGCGATTCCCGGCTCGGCCGCCACCCTGTTCTACTTATCTCACCCTTGACTGACCTTTCACCGGTAATATACTGAAAAAGCTCGTTAAACAAGTTGCAAATAAAATGACAGCACAACGCTAATAATCTACAGAATCGAAACTACAACATTATTCATAAAACCTTCTTAACCGTCCGAATACCGAACATCTGAAAGTGTTTACTTATCGGCCGAAAATTCAGCGTACCCATAGTGTGAGGTAACGGAGTCACGATTCTCACAACTTTTAAAAAAATTCAGATATTCAACGTACCTCTTTTTCATCGGCGCTTAGATTGTGATATTCTGTGGCGACCACTTTCATTATTTCACGATTGCTTATCTCTGATGAATGGAAAAAAATGAAATTACACAAAAATTGCATCCAAGGCTTTCAAGGTAAGTAATTTTTTACACACTTTAACCGGTGCAAGCCTTTATTCAACTGGTACCATAAAGATAACCTCACATCATGCCGTCTTTTAGCTTAACCACATTGTGCAAAGGACGATTTGCCCACGGTCCCTTTGCTCCAGCGCTGAAAACCCTCATCGTGTCCTTTATGCTGATCAGTTTTTGTTTCGTATACACATGTAAAATCATTATCAAGAATTATTTTAAAAATATTTATTAGTAGCTCCGCAATCCAACGTAGAGTATTGCCATACAAAAGAAGCTTCGAACCAACACGGAAGGAACAATCAATGTTAAATGGTGAGCAAATAAATTAAAAGTATATTGCGCAACATTACTGCGGTCAATTGGCACTTGTGAGATTGTGTCTTTTGTTTACATGAGAAGTTAAAGTATACTGTTAACTTTAAGTTTTCACCGAAGAACTGGATATTACCTGGTTGCTCTGTCCTCACAATATTGAATCTCTTTTTAAAAAAGAGAGAGAATGGGTTGCCACGACGCGCAGCTCCACGAGCGCTGATGAAGAATAATTTGTTCAAGCTGAAACGCACAACATTCTGGGAATTAAAACAAAACCCAGCCAAAATTATCTAATTTGTATATGCAAATATTAACATATAAAACAGTGGAAAGTAAGTCTGCGACCGGCATGCACAATTAATTAGAACTGCCAAATAGATTGCACTTGCAGACTTACCAACTTCAATGATAAAAAATCATAAAATATCGAAACGGACGACATAAATTGTAAAGAATTGTAAGAAGTTGTGAAAACTGCGTAATGCGCAGATTCGTTGAATCTTCTGTGTAATAAACAGAACAAAAGTAGCACATGATTTAATCGGAAGTAAATTACTAAATTTGCCACCAAGTATGATTTTCTTACGCAGCCACGCTTTTCTTCAATGATGAAAGGCATGCAAACTCTGTCGTGAAAAATAATCTATGCATTCCAATTCTCAGTAATTTGATTCAGTACTGACAGAAGACAGTCATCTCGTTTTAATGTGCTTCAGAATATTTAAAATACAAGCTGTTCCGGGTAATTTTCACAAATGATAAAATACCATCCTGAGTGATAACATATGTCTTAAATAGCGCGAATGGTTGAAAATCGTAATTTTGATAGTAATGACGTAAAATTTTGCGATAAATCGTCAAGTCTGCAGCTCCGTTCTTGAGTCACGCACATGCCGGTCGAAGACATACTTTGCCTTTTCATTTAGATGACAACTGTTGGAAAAACATGTGCTTACTAAATCCACTGGTGTAACATCTGACAAATCAGTTTTATCCTCAGTCATGGCTAGGGTTAAAAACCATGTTTTTAAATGCTCCAATTTAATGACGCTTTCTAAAATGTGCAACCTATCGAATGAGTTGTCAACGTCATAGGTATCTTGAATTGACTTTTAAGAAAACCCTGAGCTGCAATTTCTGATGCATGGAAACTAAATGTCACATCACAACGAGCTACATATATTTTCATATGGTTCAGCATCTCTTGGTCGGTCTATGCGTATCGAATCTCATTTTGTCCGCTTCCCTTATGTTGTCATACAGACGTTTGTCTAAGTTTAACAAGAATTTAAGGAACATGCCAAGTTGCCATCTGATCCAACATCCGCCCCTATTTTCCAAAATATCAATAAAAACACACAACAGTTTATACGAAGATTACTATATCCAAACTTTCGAAAAGAGAAAGCCTCTTCTTGATGAATACCTCGTTTATTATTTTTCAGTGGTCGAAGCTTTCGATCGGACCTCCGAGCTTCATCATCAGCGCCTACATCTTTCTCAATTATGACAGCCATCACAGTTGACTAACTATAATATAAGCACGATAATAATTCATCTTAATATCTTAGATAGCGAGAAGTTGCTTGAATCCCTGGTGAGAACTGATGAGATTTTTACACACTTCACTCCCTAACCTATCCCATGATGATCTGCAATTATCACAAATTTCATCATTTTATTGTTAAATCAATGAAACTAAATTTTTATCTGCTTTCAACTTATCGTTATGCAGCAGTTTCAAAATGGTTGCCTGAGCTAAAAATCAATATGAGTGTCATAATTTTATTCTGCTGCTTCTAATTTTCTCACACAGCTAATTTCCATCACTGAATTCCTAACTTTGAAGTTGATTAACCCATTGGCTGCGGTGCTTTTTTCACATACCTACCGAATTTCACTGAGCACGAGTTAACTCGTATCGAAACGGAAAGACTGGTGCGTTGCACGTGGCAATACAATGAGAAACTGAACCCGAGTTAACACGTATCGAGAGCAAGACAATATCACTAAACCAATTTAGGCAATTCTCTCTGTGTCTCTGAAGGGTTTAAGTCACTTCCATACTGAAAACGAGTTAACTCGGTATCCGTGAAATTGGAACAATCCAGCAGCCCGAGTTAACTCGGTATTCGTGAATAGTGGAAGGGAAAAATTTATCTGTCAATGATAGTTGCCTGTCCTACCGAATCGAGTTAACTCGGGCTCAGTTTCCTGCTGTACACCTTTGTCACCGTCACCAGCCAACTGCTGATAACGCTCGATACGAGTTGACTAGGGCTCAGCAGTTGAAGGGTTAAGAGCAAAGTTGAATGTTCGTGTTTGAAGTACACCACACTTTAGTTTTTGGAATAAACAATTTATTTTATTTTTACACAAATAAATCGTTAAACAATAAAAGTTTTCTTTCCAATAATTGCCATACAAAATGAAATACAATTTTACCTTAACTGGATTTTTCAATGCGCATTTCATGGACATCACTAAATCACATAAATATGTGAGAAATTCAATTGTTCGAATCAATATGATGACATTTAAATTTCATGGTATAAATACAAATATATAGCTCATAATATAGTTATTGACAAATTAATTGTCCTCCAAAGCTTTGAAACCGTCACGATTTGAAGAGGACCTACCACGTAAATTATATGTATGTAATATCATAGCAGCTTTATTACAAGTACTTCATTCGCAACTGTTTCTCTAGTCAAGGGAGTTAAGCAATTTGTCAACAAAGACGGCATATTTGAATATACAGTGTTTACCTCCTAGAGACGATCATGGCACAACGGAAAGTGAAACCGAGTTAACGCTCATTTATGTGTCCTCTCAGACTATCAAATAATAATGAATTGATGTAGAAAGGGCAATTGATATATTAGCTACGCCACTTATTTGACTGCTTGAACGAGAAATTTTGTAGAGCCTACCGTGTTTATGCTTGACTCACCTAAGGAGTTTAGGAAATAGATCCATTTCAGCCTGAAAATAAAAAAATTGTAAATAAGAGCAGCAAGGAAATTCACATAACTGTATATTGTGATTATTATCTGCAATAACTTACTTTTTGCAATTCAAGATTTATTAAACAATATTTCCAGAACATCACAGAAGAATGAGAAAATTATCTCATAAAATCCATGCTGCACAGTACTTATTTTTGTCGAAAACGTAAAAACGTTGATTGTAAGGGGTGTTCGTTAACTTCGACGCGGATTTCGAGACATTATTTTTCAGCGTCTTAGTGTCTATTGCAAAGACTTGAATGAAAACTATGCCATTGATGTCAAGTCTCGTCGTCATCATCGAGTTAGCGATCAATATCGCTACCATAGATATCTAATTTTTAATTAAATGAATCATGTCTATCTGCTGTCTTTCACGCGATGCCGTTTCCTACACCAACATCACCTCGATCACCGATTTCGGCTACTGAAAGGACTGTTGTTCATGTATTGGTACACCACTATCGATCGCAAGGGATGTCAGCTTCAATCATAAAGAAAAACCTGCTTCAGATTGATGGTTGTAATGTTACGGAAGGAGGAATAAGAAACATGTGGAACAAGGAGTTGGAAGAGATTGTGGACAGAAGGGGAAAAGGTGGAGGAAGACCATCACGATCACCAGAAGAACATCATCATCGAGAATCAACAATATTCGATCTCCACCATTCAAAGATTAGTCAAAGAACAGCGCGATCAGACCATGGAACACCATGATACTCCCTCAATGGAGCACCATGATATTCGAAGATGACTGGGCTCGTCCACACACAGCTGAAGAAAGCGTGACGTTTAAAGAGCAGCATTTTCCGAACTTTTTTCGGACACGTCTTCGTGAGAAGGAGCATGAATGGTATGCCCCTTCAAAGATGGATGACTTATGGCCAATTGAACGAATATGGCGCCATCTGGTTAACGTCGTCTTCAATGATTGGCCATTACCTGGGTCTGATGATGAGTGGAAAGAAAGGATTCAGTCTGCGTGGGACAATGTCTCCGTGGAGTTGTGCGTGCGACTTATCCATGAGATTCCGGCCAGACTTCATCAGATTGCCAACAATAATGGCACAAAAATTCATCCGTCTTGGCGATGCAAAACCTCACAGCATCGGTGCAGGTGCAGCATTTGTGATCCGCAGGATTCTAGTGATTCCTTCACAGAAGATAGTGAACTTCTCCTGACGGAAATTGAATCTCAGGAATATGATAGTGAATAAAGCAAAGCCAACGTGTCTTGTTTTTGTTTAAAAGAAATTCTACCTGATCATTTTGCTTTTATTTCGCTAGTAGGGGTCACATACGAAAGACACAGTCTGGGAAGTATATTTCATTCATAGGGGAAAACTTCAGGGCGTTAGAAACTTATGAAATAATTATCTAAAAACCGCGTCGAAGTTAACGAACACCCCTTACATCATCAAAATAATCTACTACAAACTTAAGAAACAAGAAAATGATGCAAACTAACATGACTCTTATGTTTTCACTAACTTGAAGTTAAGTAATCGGTAAAACTACTTTATTTTCTTACACTATGAAAATCTCAACATGGATTCAATAAGCTTCTCTCACTATTCAGCCAAAATTTCTTCAGTACATACGCACTTCACAAGTTACAACATCAATCACTTATTAGTGTGTTGTTCAAACGGTGACGCATTGTGACAAGGCTGGTCTTTAAACTCTGACGAAAATTTCGTAGCTTACATCGCCGTAGTATGCTCTGTCTCTGATGGTCTTTAATGACGAATGACGATATTGCATGTCATTCAAAATGGTTACAAATAAATGTTTCCACTTACAGTGCAAGCCAATATACCACCGTTGCAGATGCTCTGTATTACAACAGGTCAATGTTGATTCTGAAAATGAGAGAATATATAGAAAAGAAAATGATTCTCAATTCTGTACGTTCATGACACTACTACCGAAATCAATGATAATAGGGTCCATCTAAAAAGAATTCAGAATTATCGTTGTGGAAAATCTTTGGTATCTCACCAGTGTTCGTAATCCGTCAGTTCATAATTTTCGGGCCACTAAGATTTCCTCGGGGCATGGTTTTGGAAATGCCTTGATGAACGTATGCACAGGCCTATGTACTTTTCGTAAATGCGCGTTTTTGTGCTAGTCTTTCATTGCAGTACGTAACGGTTCTCATTTTACGAGTAAGCTGCATGTGAGTGAGGAAGAATTAGACAAGTTAACTATCTCAAAATTTTATCAACAATAAATCTTTGATGTGCATAGCTATAAAACAATAACCAGAGAGTCTACAAACATATTCATGGCTTTATCACATTCGGGCGAGAATACATGTGGCTGATGACCACAAGGAGCCTAGCAGGAGACAAAATAAAAAGACGATAAAATTTTGATTAACATGTCATTTTAGTGAAATTGGAGAAAAATATGCACCCCCGAACATGTCTGTTCATCATTGGCGTTATTTCTTTTTTTACAGATTTTAAGTTTCGCACGCGTTCAAGAAACATAAACAAACGCAATCATTTCCGAAGATTCTAGCAGCACAGATCTATACCTTTATTTTCAGCTTAGAATAATATCATAGAGACCAACTTTTATCGCATAAGACCAACTTATCGCTCCAAATTTGTGAAGAAAACGTAAATAATTGTACTAAAACAATATACTATTCTTTCTGTCATACTAAATGTTTTTTATTAAAAACAACCACAATCCCACTGACAATGAGCATGAATAAAAGGAGTTTATGAGGAGCCGCCAATAACAAAATACTGAGCCTAAAAATGCGATAAATAGCTTGGCTCTAATCAACAATGCGAATTACTAACACAATACTGTATCAAAAATTACAATTGGATTCTTTGGTGGAAGCAGTCTACTTTTCTCTTAAGTGCAAAAACAAACTAAGGAGGCAGAATAAACTAAAACTGGGGGAAGATGGCTATTAAAAAACTGAAAACAAGACTAAACAAAACCACGATAAGACGCTACATCACCTAACCTTCACTTAAAAGAAACTTCTTATAGATGTCTGATCATGAGTTGTCTGCTTCTCATCATTCTTCCTCTGATCCTTTCCTGCTTTTTCAACTCGCATCTTCTTCTTCTGATCCTGTCCTGCTTCTCCAACTCGCATCTTCAGAAATGGTTCCTTTCACATGCGTTTCTTGTTCCTATATGCTTTTGCTAGCGAACTCAATGCCTACTTCTCATGTTTTCTTCTTGCTTTTTCAGCAGCTTCAACAGCAATTCTTCTAAACATACTTCCAGCGATGGATTTTCTAGGTGCTTTTGTCAACGTACTCAAGAACGCACTTATCTTGTTTCTGTAGATCAAGGTTCTCCTGCCTTTTCATGTGCGCTCTCTCCATCTATTTTAATAATTTTCAGATTTCTCTGTTAGAATTGTCGATACAAAACGCCTACCAATCATGTAACAGAGGACAGATGGAACGGATTTTTGAATAGATTTCAGATTGGGCGAGGTACCGCTTACATCCCCCGCTATATTTTTTCTGTATATTTGCATCAATGTCGAGAATGATCAAAATCTTGAAAAAAGACGGAAATCCGTAGGACGGAAAATTAGGCTGCCTGGATGACCACCAATGGAGGATGATTTCATTTTCTTACAATCCTCTTTAAGCATCATAATTCAATAGTTTTCAGCCAATATAGAAATTAAGCCAAATAGAAATTCAAGACAAGCTGCAGATATTTTTGTAATACAAAAAAATATCAGCAGCTTGGATTATGATTTCCATCTTGATTGAGAACGATTTCATTATGGGTTCACAATGGTACATGAGTTACATTTTTTTTGATAACTTGTAGAATGACAATTCCATCGCTTTTCTTTTGAGTATAGATTCTGCAGCCTTCATTGACACCCTTTTTTGTTGCTCTTTCAACTTGCCTTGCTGCTTCTTCAAATTATTCAGTTCCTCTTCATCTTGCTGTATTTACTGCTGCAACTCTCGTACATTTCATGAGTGATTCACACTCATTTTCATTAACTCTCATATCTTCTTTTTGTTTCAGACTCTCCTCCAATGATATGAATTTTTCATTGGTCTTTTTCTCTGTTGCCACTTGTTCAAATAATTCCCTTCCTAATTCATTTCTTTCTTCGGCTCTAATGGCATTGTTTTCTTCTAGTTATTTTCTTTTTTAGCTGGCAAGTGCTTGAAGACACAAATCCTTCAAATGCTTCGTCGGCGGCAAAGTCGCGGCATTTCAATTCTTCACTCGGAGACAAGACTGAGTGACTATCAAAGCTTTAACTGTTCTGGGGTCCAGCAGACTTCTCCTTTTTGTGATTACATCTCTTAGACTTGAAACTACAGGCTCAACCTCGGCGTTGCCATTTGGAAGCAACACCACGGCCATCACAATCTTCAAAAGCAAAGGGCTGCTTTGGTGTTGGCCAACTGATTCCAAGAAATCTAAAACGCATGTCTGGTGCGATAAATTTTTGTGTTTCTCTTGGTGCTCTAAAGTTCCAATATAACTACTTTCAATAACATTTGGAAGTTGTTTGGGGAGACGCTTCGTCCATTTAAACAGGGTGTCCGCACAAATTTGAATGAAAATTTCCAGGTGTTTTCCACGATTTCCAGGGTAAAATTCATTTTCCAGGTTTTCCAGGGAAATTTAACAAAAAAAGGGGGGGTCAAATTTGAAAGAAAATTTCCAGATTTTCTGCAGGGAAATTTTTCTCAAATGCACGCGTCAAATTTAAAAGAAAAATCCCGGAAAATCTACCCAAAGTTCTGTGACTAAGGAGCTTACACACCATAAAATTAATATTATTGAAGACAAAAATTTGAAAAATGACGTAAAATTGGTTGAATTTTTAAGGCACAGGTGATTCCAAATAGCAAATACCAATACATGCATCAAACGGCCACATTATATTTATATAAAAATGAAAATATAATCGATCGCAACAAATTTAAAGCTTGCGGATTGAGGAGAACTAAATAAAGAGAGTATAACAATAAATAACGAAAAATATAAGACTTCACACCTACTAATTCACCATACTATACAACGATCAGGAGTACAACGAACAGTTCATAGTTAACCATACCACGCAGCTCAGTCTCATTCATGTTGTATACGTTATGATAGGAGATTCCAGTCACTAAAACATTCTACAAACAAAAAAATTGTATGCGAATGAAGGCTATGATTGTAACAAATAAATAGACTTATGAAGAGTAAAATCTGGAAAAATAGAGAACACTTCAAGAGTAAGTATGACTTCAACAACTTGCAATTGGTGTTTTAATTAGTCTAAAATTTCCAGGCGTTTTCCAGGATTTCCAGGTTTTCCAGGGTAAAATTTCATTTTCCAGGTGTTTTCCAGGGGGCGCGGACACCATGATTTAAAGTAATTTTCAATCGATTGGTTTGAAGGATCGAGGATTTGGCATGCTGGGAATAACCTGTTTTGAAAGCGAGGTATATAATCAGGGTTGGCTTTTTGCCGGCTAAAACTGGTTTTTGCCACTAAGTGGCAAAAACCAGGTAAAAACCGGCTAAAACTAAAATTCTGAAAATTCAGTCTGTTTGTTCACGAAATGATCGACAGCAAATTGGGGTTTAAGCATTGCGGTGCATGCGGGTTTGCAGTTTGCAACTCTTATCTTCCAAAACATGACATTCATTCTGTGATGGAACCACATGACATGTTTTTATAACGAACGACAAACAATGTTGTCTTTCTTTACGATTGCTCTGCCCTTTTCCTGTGATTTAAGAACAACTGTAGACTTCAGCACCATTTTGGCTCTTTGGTTCATGTAACAGAAGTTGTTAGATACTCGCAGAATTATCATCAAATGAATGAAAAAAATGGAAATAAAATTATGAATAAAACTGGTTTCTACATAGAACTAACTTAAGCATTTACCACTTTCTTCATGTGGATGAGCCTCAATAATCCCACTGTCATTCTTCTGTGTTGAGTGTTCAGCAAGAATGTAGAGTGCATTTTAATAGTAGCCTGGGTTTCATTAGATCTAGATTCGAACCCAGGACTCATGAACGCAGAGAAAACACTCCATCAAAAAGTCTCTGCACCGGAAAATCTCACCTCCCAAATCGAGCAATGTGCAACAGTCACTTAGAATGCATTTCTACTTTTTTAGAAATATACTAAATGTACTAATGCTCGTGACTGTAGCAGGAAATCATGATTTGTAAGAACAAACAATAATTAAATAACATAGTTCGCACCAGCAATCTTGATAAAGTGAGGTATAATGTATGTCTGAACAGCTTCGATTATAATCTGAACAAAAGAACATATCCAGTAAGCTGTTAAATTGATCTTGTTAATAGAATCTGAGAGCGACAAACAATTTTGACATTATTGTGATATACAAGTTTGTTTAAAGTTCTTGAAATTTCCATATTTTGAGCTCAAATCAAAACTTTACTTTCGGTTTTAAATTCATTTAGCATAACCTCATCCTCTAAATATGTGAGGGTAAATTACCATGACATGAAAAATGTTGAAGGGCCAAATTTCTAATCTACACCATTTCCATGTGTAATATAGAAGAGGTCAATTGTAATATCGAACTGTAAATTTGTAATATAGAAATCCATCATGCAATATCGAAAATGTCAAATCTAATATAGAAATCTACAATTGTAATATCGAATTTCAAAATGTGATATAGAAGATATCAGATGTAATATAGAAATCTACATTTGCAATATCGATGTCATAATCGGTGATGAATGAGTGAACTGTTGTACTGCTAAAGTAGTCTGCACTGCACCTTTTTTGTGTATATCTCGAGAAACTGAATCAATTTATTAGAGACGGTAAAGAGATCATCTGGATGGATGAATCCAATGTGAATTTGTTTTGCCGCAGAACAGTTGGAAGATCAAGAAAGGGTACAAGAGCAGTGAGTATTGGACTTCAAGCTCCTAAAGGATAACAAACATGTTTTGGCCTGTAGCCTATCATAGGCCTAATCAGCATACGGTACCTAGGCTAATGGATTTTATAGGCACTCGTAAACAGCCAGCGAAATTGCAATAACTGGTTAAAATTTACATTCAAATCATCAAAGGGGATGCAGATTGTAGATGATAACCTAATGGAATTTTTGATAGCCTTTCAATTGATTTGATGAATTGTCAGTTTTATTGTAATAGAAATAATTAGTTATACTGGGCACGGTACTTTCTAGGAATAATAATTCACTTACATACGCATTACATTGTGCCTAATTGCAGATTTTCAAAGTTATGCATCTTGCTAAGTTGGCAAGCATCACCACTTTGCTAAATGTGAACTTCTATTTTAGACTGTTTGGGATGCGCAATTTCTTTGCATAATCTACATTTAAATCTGCATGGGAAGCATTCAATTGCGCTACATATATTCATAGCTCTTTTCCTGCTTAATACCAGTAGCTTCAAATGCGTATAGGCCTATACATGCAAAATAAAAAAGATGACATTTTCGTTCCATCATATGACTGTTTATAATACATGTAAAAGTTACGAAGTATTACAATTTGCAACATTGACAATGACAAACGTAGCAATTTTCAATGTTTCTCAGACACCAACAGTCAGATCGTCCAAATTCATGACAGCCGCACGATAGGTTGTCGTATGTTGGTAGGCCCGGACACATTGCGCATTACTAACTGTTGAAATTGCCGTTGTCATGATTTCTTCGAGATGTCTTAATCTCTGCTCAGCAACACCACTTCCGGTTGTATGAGGTATCCGCAAATGCTGCTTGATGTGCGCCTTAATGATGCTCCATATATACTCGATCGGATTGAGCTGCGGCGAGTATGGTCCAAGATGCAAAAGCGTCAAACCATCCCTCAAGCTTGTTTCAATTTGTGAATGGCATGGCGCATTGTCGCATACAAGCACGATGTTGCTCAAAGTCTTTCCATCGTTTTCTAATTCATCACTTAGATTGGAAATCCACTCTGCTACACTTTCCTTCTTGTAGGAGCCACGTTTGGTAGTAACTTTACAACACCCTCTCAGTTGACACGGCTCCTAGCATGTGGACGTTTGGGCCACGGGATGCTGGCAATGTGCTCACTGCTCTTGTACCCTTTCTTGATCTTCCAACTGTTCTGCGGCAAAACAAATTCACATTGGATTCATCCATCCAGATGATCTCTTTACCGTCTCTAATAAATTGATTCAGTTTCTCGAGATATTCTTTTCTTAGATTTTTGTTGTTAGTTGAGTTCATATTGCATGGCATGTGATGCGTCTTCTTCATTGTCAAACATTTTGCTTCAAGAGCATTGGCAATTGTTGAGATACACATCGTGATACCATGAGAATGAGTCAATTTCTCGTTGATCTGCTTCAAAGAAATTTCACAGTCATCCTCAATCCATCGGACCATTTCTTCAAAGACAGCTTCCGTAATCAACTTCGGCTTTTTACCACCCTTTCCTGGTGTTTCAACTTCACCAGAACGAATCCAGGAGTAGGCTGTCTTGTACTTTATGCCGAGAGTGTTTGCCAGACTGACCCAATTTCCTCCGCTATTTGCACATTCAATAATTCTCTTTATGTCTTCCCTTTGTGGGGTTGCGTTCTTCCTTCTATTGAATACCACTAGATCTTCATTGGGTACATCTTCATCGCATGTAGAACATTTGTTGTTCATTTCTACATATGGAACAATGCACTTGGAATGGTAGAGGTGCATGCAGTTAGAAGAGAATTGGAGCTGTCCGCGGGTCATTAATTTCTTACAAATCTTGCATTCCTCTGTGACTTTCATGATTCCGTGATCGCTTGCAAGTTTAAAAAACAGTGACTTTTGTAAGCTGATGAAATAATATTGTGCTAAACTTCACATTTAAAATTCAAATGATTAAATCGTGTTTCAACATGTCTATGATGCAACATATTCGTATGCACAAAAAGGTACAGTGCAGACTACTTTAGCAGTACAACAGTTCACTCATTCATCACCGATTATGACATCGATATTACAAATGCAGATTTCTATATTACATCTGATATCTTCTATATCACATTTTGAAATTCGATATTACAATTGTAGATTTCTATATTAGATTTGACATTTTCGATGTAATGGTTAAAGGAGGTTTCATTGATATTTGCTGAAATAATGAGGACAATTATCTGTTAAAATTCCCGAGGGCATAGCCCGAGGGAATTTTGACAGATAATTGGCCGAGATATCTCAGCAAATATCAATGAAACTCCTTTAACCGTTTTAAACTATGCCAGTTTATCTCTATTCGGGTAGGGACAAATCATATTAACAATGTTATAGTTGATCTCTATTCGGGGAGGGACAGATTAACAATGTTATAGTTGATCTCTATTCGGGTGTTGCTAACTTATTTGATTATATTTTGTTATCTATGCACTTCTTTTCAATATGAGGGATTTCTATGCGTAGTTAATTTGCCCCTCGTTTTAACAGGGACAGGGATATTACGGGATTTAATGAGATCTCTAGATAGCAAAAAATACATTACTAGATAAACTGGCATAGTTTCAATTGCATGATGGATTTCTATATTACAAATTTACAATTCGATATTACAATTGACCTCTTCTATATTACACATGGAAATGGTGTAGTCCTTCTGGGAGTGCAGGATAAATTTCATAGTAATATTCGTGTAATCACAATGGGTATGGGACTTTGCCAAAGATTTAGAAGACAAGCCATTCTATGAGATCAGCAGGGAGGTTAATCGTAGAAATCCGAGGCCAGATTTCTACATTTTCCTACCTTTCTAGCTTCATGGAATGCCTGTTTTCGATCTTTTATAAAGAGCCAAGTGATTTCCTTCCAGCATGGACGTCTGTTGCATCTTAATGTACAATGAATAAAATTCGTAAAACACTAAAATGCGTGCACACTTAGAAGAATGATGCACAACAGCTTTATAACAATGTTTTTTATAATAATTCATATTCTTGCACCTATACTTGGAACATATTCTTGATTGAAATGCGATATTGATAGGTTTGAATTGTGAAAAAACAGGCCTAAATGTTTATCGAATGATGAATAAGTAAACTGAACTTATTGCGACTAATGTTCATCAATACACTAGGAGTGACGATGATCCCTTATATTGTATGTACCCAAAAAACTTAAGTAGTAATGCTGGAAAAATAGTTTTAGCCAGTTTTAGCCGAAAAATAGTGACAAAAGCTGGTGGTGGTTTTCACCAGGTTTTTACCAGGTGGTAAAAACCAGGGTGGCTTTTACCGGCCAACCCTGTATAGAATCAACTTGGATGTGCCAGCTAGCAAAAAAGTCTCTCATTGAACGCAGCAGAACTGTTTGATAATCAACAGAGTTACAAAGAGTCGTTTCGCAGGTTCACCCATGCTCATCTGATAAGGCGATAGCCAAATGGACTAATTCATGACATCAATTTCCCACATTTTTATTCGGGACTTTATCTGACTGAGTGAATCGAACCAACCACTGCTTCATGACGTGCTTACACTGAAGGTTTAAGCTATGGATATGTGTGCCATTCTTCTGAAACATTCTTTCAGAGCTTTTGAAGGGCTTCAGAAATTCCGCCAAAAACTTCATGAAGCATTCTGTCTTTGGGTCTTGAAGCTTGTTCGCAATTCGGTTGAAGTCTGCACCAGTTTCTTTGATTCCGCAAAATGCTTGCACATTACACAATGCATCAAAAAGGCTGATCAGTCGTTCGACGACTGGCAGAATTTGAAGCCAGTGGGTCTCTACGAATCGAAGAGGCAACATCTTTTTGATTTCTAGCATCTTTGATGCTGATAGCAATTGCTCCTGTTGTATGGCAGAATATTTAAATCGACAATAAATATTCCATACAAGTTCTTAATTTTTCTCCCCGATATGTGAGGACTTGCAGGCATCCTAGTGCACATTGTGTAAGTAATGGTATATAGACCGTTCCAAGACACCATAAAATTCAAAAAAATAGTAACTAAAAATAACGACTAAATTTATCAATTTATGTCATTATTTCAGGTTTTTAAGACCTAAATTCATGTATATAGACTATTAAAAAAAGTATCATAAAAAATATATATTTAGAAAAGATACCTCCAGAATTAGTATAGGAAATAGTTCATACACTGAAAAGAGTTTTATAAAAGTAAAAAATAAAATGATGAAATCAGAAAAAAAGTTTTTAGTTCGTTGGGTTTTTTTCATACACTGAGAATGAGTATAGGAAATAGTTCATACACTGAAAAGAGATTTATAAAAGTAAAAAATAAAATGATGAAATCAGAAAAAAGTTTTTAGTTCGTTGGGATTTTTTCATACACTGAGAATGAGAAATGTAAAAAATATATATGACCTCCGGACTCTTATAAAAGTAAAAAGAAAATAAGGTACCCTCAGAAATGTAAAAAAATATATGACCTCCGGACTCTTATAAAAGTAAAAAAATATGATATCTCAAAAATGAGTATAGGAAATATTTCATACACTGAAAAAGAGTTTTATAAATAAAAATAATTTTAAGTATAAAATCAGAAGATTGCGATGTGTTATTGTTACTGCTTTGCACTCTGATGAACCTCTCAATTGTAGGGAACAGCTGCTCCCGCATACATGATATAATTGCAGCTGCTTATCGCATTCCTGAGCCATTGAATTACAGAGTAAGCAGCTGTTGCCCGTATTAAAGATTAAGGATCAAAAATGACGTGGAATATATTGCAGCATGTAGGAAGTAAGACTTCATTTACAATTCCATTAATCATAACTAGTGACTGTTTTCTTTCTTCATTGCAAAATGTCAAAACGTACTGCCGCGGAAGCTTTTTCGTTTTACATGCCGATTTTACTAAACTTAATTAAAGAAGAGCACAAGGAAACTGCGAATAAATACTTTGAAGAGTGGAAGTTAGAAATTCAATCGAGAAAGAAGAACAAATTGGACTCTCGAAAACAAGTGGAGAATATTACAGTAAAAATAGAACAGTATCTGACCACTACTACAATTCCTCAGTTCAATGTTACAAAAGAACATTTCATTACCATCGAAGATAGTGCTACTATGATTTCGAAACTGATTGCAAGTGATAAAGTGCACCATGGGTCGTTGCTGAGAAGTGCTGCTTATCAAGGTTATGGATTTAAAAGAATTCT